>CM070779.1:137367190-137547190 GCA_036346955.1 Dipus sagitta | reverse complement strand
GGGCACCAGGGCAGCTCCTGTTCATCCTGGCACCAACCCGATATCTGATTCTCAGTGAGCATCCGGATCACGATGGGCCCCAGGAGGGGCACGCCCACAAAGATGGGCCCCTGGGGCCTCATGCACCTCACAGAAGCAGCATCTGGGGAGGCAGAGGGCACGCTGGCGACATGCATTCCTTGGTTCCCCCCCCCCCCGAAGCCTCCTTGGGTGCCTCCACCTCCTAGCCTGGTCATGGAGAACTAGACATGAGCCCACTTTGGCTCCAGCTTCAGTTCTGATGCCCTAAGCCATCTCCAACCCAGCCCCTGCAGCCTTGCCCATCTCCTAGCTTGTTCTCTCTCTCTCTCCCTCTATCTCTCTCTCTCCCTCTATCTCTCTCTCTCTCACCATTCATTCAGCCCTCGAAGGCCACTGACCAAGATTAGTAGCTGCTTCTAAGGGAAAGGCTCTCTCCTCTCTACAGGTGGCGGAGGCCTGGAGGTCAGCACTGCCTGCGACCACCCCTGCAGCCTTTGGCCAGCTACGTAGCGAAGCCTTAGCGAAGCTGGCCGCGACCGCCCTGGGAGGACCGCTGTCCTACCGCTGTTTCTTCTGAACTGGGAACATTCCCTCCTGGAGGGGTGAGGGAGGTCATAAGACTTAGGAAGCTAACTGTGGTAGACGGCTCCACTGGCTCCACGTTGCTGCTGGGAGGAACTTCTGAGCAGGCACAGTTGAGGGGAGGGAGGGGCTTCTTTCAAGCTTACAGGTCCCGGGGAGTTCCACTCCCCCCCCCCCCCCCGGCTTCGTCCGGCACAGCACAGAGAAGCTGAGCAAACACACAGCACCCCAGCACGCACAGGCATAGCCTGTGCCCTCCGCACCTTTGGGCTGCCGTCTGATCCCGGCCTCCCCCAGCCACACACACACCCCCTCCAGCAGTGGGCTGGAGACTTAAGCAGGAAGTTTAACCTTAATTAAAAAAAAAACAAAAACCTTCCCTAGGGGCTTGAGAGATGACGTATCAGTTAAGGCGCTTGCCTGCAAAGCCCAAGGACCCGGGTTTGATTCCCCAGGACCCATGTAGGCCAGAGGCATAGGGTGATGCATAGGGTGATGCATGCGTCTGGAGTTTGTTTGCAGTGGCTGGAGGCCCTGGCACACCCATTCTCTTTCTGTCTGCCTCTCTCTCTGTTTTTTTTTTTTTTTTTTTTTTTTTTTTTTTTTTTTTTTGGTTAGTTAAGGTACGGTGTCTCACTGTAGCCCAGGCTGTCCTTGAACTCATGGCTATCCTACCTCTGCCTCCTGAGTGCTGGGATTAAAGGCATGCGCCACCACACCAACTTATTTTAAAATATTTATTTATCTATTTCAGGCACACACACACACACACACACACACACACACACAGATAGAGACAGTGGGTACGTCAGGGCCTCCAGTCATTGCAAACGAACTCCAGACACGTGCGCCCCCTTGTGCATTTGGCTAACGTGGGTCCTGGGGAATGGAACCTGGGTCCTTTGGCTTTGCAGGCAAACGCCTTAACCACTAAGCCATCCCTCCAGCCCTCTCTCCCTCTCTCTTTTATATAAATAAGTAAATAATTTTAAAAATACCTGAGGCAATGGGGGACATACATTCAAACTACCACACTGACCACATTTACCAGACTTAGAAAATTCATGAATGTTCCAAGACTCACAAGGCCCCTCCCCAAGGTTATCTGAGCAGTGACAGTTGTCACAGGAGAGGAGACTGTGGTGGAGCTCCCGGGATTCAGCTTTTGAGAGTGATCGCTCATGTTGGGGTAGGACTCTCAGAGCTGCGGCAGCCTTTGAGTCACCCCTGCTCCTTGTAAGGAACCCCAATAAATTCATTGCTTCTCTAAGCTACACTTTTTTTTTTTTTTTTGTCTGTCATTGGTGCCCTGTTGTGATAAGGGCTCTCACAGAACAAAGACACCTGTGTGTCCGTATGCACATAAGCGACCTTGAAGCTCAGTATGAGGATGACAAGAGGAGCCAGGGAGAGGGAAATCCAGAAACATCTGCAAGCTGTGGTGGCGCACGCTTTTAACCCCAGCGCTTGGGAGGCAGAGGTAGGAGGATCATTGTGAGTTCAAGGCCAGCCTGAGACTACAGAGTTGTATGGCAAATTTCCTCCGCACTGAAAGGTATAGACAACTGTTTCTACCTTTATCAAAAGTCAACTCACAAGAGATGGTGTGGGGAGGGTCATCAGACCCCCCACCTGAGATTCAGGCACCACTAGTGCTAGCTATACACAATAACACATAAGATCTGGTGGCCTCAGGGAGGAGATAGAGTATATGGAGGAAAAGATCTAGGAACAAGGAGCTCCAACGACCTCCGTTGAGGTGGCGTCTCTGGAGTGTCCATGGCCTGTAAGTAAGCCCTCACCCCAAGACTGAGGGAGGAGCATCCGCAGGGGTAATCCTGGTATAGTGAGCCCCAATGAAGTGCTGCTTTGGGGTCTCATGCTCTGTAAGCAAGCCCTCACCCCCAGGCTGAGGGAGGAGTGTAGTAAGTCCCACGGAAGTGCTGCTGTATGGTCTCACACTCCTGGACAGGGACAAGGAGCATCTAGAAGTGGCCACAGGGAAGTTGTCATTCAGGGTGGAATGAGACTTCTCCGGGGTGCGGCTGCTGTGGGTTCCCAATGCTTTGTGAGTAAGCCCTCGTCCTGAGACTGAGAGAGGAGCCTCCAAAGAATGTCATGCTTTGGGGACCCCACGTTCCTATAAATAACCTCTCTTTAGGTTCTGTAAGTGGCCCCGCACTGAACTCATTGGTTCACTGAACTGGCATTGGTGTAATCATACTTTGGTCTGCCATCTGTGCCCTATTTGGGGTGAAGACAGGTATCCACATCTCCCCAGGGTAAAAGTGCCCTGTGACAAGAGTGAATTCCAAATCAGCCTGGGCTAGGGTGAGACCTTACCTTGAAAAATAAAATAAACAAACAACAGCAACAACAACAAAGAAAAACAAAAATAGCCGGGTGTGGTGGCGCACGCCTTTAATCCCAGCACTCGGGAGGCAGAGGTAGGAGGATCGTCGTGAGTTCAAGGCCACCTGAGACTACATAGTGAATTCCAGGTCAGCCTGGGCTAGAGTGAAACCCTACCTCGAAAAAACAAAACAAAACAAAACAAAACAAAAATTTAAAAAATTAAAAAATAATAAAAAATGAAAACAAGATGTGTAAAACCTTGAATTGGGGCTCCGGTCCTCTTGAAGGTGACTGCCTGGGTCTTAGCCGGCTAAAAAGCTGTTTTGTGATCTCGGTGCCTTGGTCTCCTGCTTCATTATCAGGGGTGAATAAATACTTACTCACATCTTCTCAGGAAAGGCCATGCAATAACTGTGTTCTGAAGGCGGAAGCCAGAGAGTCCTGGACCCTTTCTAGTCCCCAGTGGGCCAGCTCATCTGGCCCAAGCTTATCTCAGAAGACCAGGCTGGCACACCCACGGGGGGCCACCCAGGCTGATCTGCTCCACTCAGGTGCAGTCAACCGACACTGTGGGTCCCCTTTCTCTCTTGTCTGCTCTGAAAGCCTTAGGGACGCGGTCGCCCCTGCAGCTCTCCGTTTCCACGGGATCGGGCTACACACACAGGTGTGCGGATTTCTTGTGCCCGGGCGTGCTGGCTCATGCCTTTAACCCCAGCACTCGGGAGGCACCGGTAGGAGGATTGCTGTGAATCCGAGGCCAGCCTGGGACCACAGCTAGAGCGAGACCCTGCCTTGCAAACAAAAACGCAAAGGAGGTTGAGGCCTTTGCGTGTCGTTTGCCTGTGGGACAGTGGACAGACCCTCTACACGCCAACACTCCAGTCCACATCATTTGTTCTCATCTGTTCATAGTTCAGCCTCTTTCCTATGAGTGAGGGGAATTGAAGGGGAGACATTTTCAATATTCTAGAGGGACTGTCCTTTCCTATCAAGGGCCATGGGCTCATCCTGGAGGCTTCCTGGACAGGACTGAGCACATGCCCCGTCATGCATCTGTCTTTCCATTTCTCCCTCTCTCTGCTCCACAGTGGCCACTTGCATGTCTGCCTTCCTGTCTCTCCGACACAGCTTCCCCCACCCTCTCTTTTTTTTTGAGGTAGGGTCTCACTCTAGTGCAGGCTGACCTGGAATTCACTATGTAGCTCGGGCTGGCCTCGAACCCACAACGATCCTCCTACCTCTGCCTCCCGCGTGCTGGGATTAAAGGCGTGCACCGCCATGCTTGGTGGCTTTCCTTATTTTTGTATTCAGAGTTAGAAGGCCCCTCATTGACCATCCCCACTCTCATCCTCTTTTCTCCTGTTACCCACCACTCCCAGTGCCTCCTGTTTCCAGGCCTTTCCTCGCTTACCTCAGGCGCACACCTCCCGGCCTGGGTGTCTGATGCTATATGGAATCTTCAAGGCCAGGGACGGTGAGGGGTGGGGAGGAGGGTGGAGCAGGGCTCTTGGCCGGTCTGCCTTTCTCAGATGTTGAGGGTGGTAACATTGCTGGGGACTCCACACTGCTGTTTGCTTGGTTCCAAACGGCTCTACACACCACAGGTCTCCCTGGGCTGCTAGAACCTGTGTGTGTGTGTATGTGTGTGTTTGTGTGTGTGTGTGATGTTTAATCTCAAGTGTCAGCTTGATTAGATCTAGAATCACCTAGGAGACAACTGTGAGGAAGTTCCTAGACTAAGTTCGTTGAAATGGGAAGACTCACCCTGTTGGTGGGCAGCACCCGTTCCGTGGGCTGAGGTCCTGGGTTGTATAAAAAGGAGAAAGTTGGGGCTGGAAAGATGGCTTAGTGGTTAAGGCGCTTGCCTGCAAAGCCTAAGGACCTGGGTTTGATTCCCCAGCACCCATGTAAAGCCAGCTGCACAGAGTGGCGCATGCATCTGGAGTTCATTGGCAGTGGCTCAAGGCCCTGGTGTTGTCTTCTCTCTCTCTCTCTGTTTGTAAATAAATAAAATATTTAAAAAAAAACTCAAATGGAGAAAGTTGACTAAGCACCGGCATTCATCCTTCTCTGCTTCCTGATTTGGGGTTGAGTGTGACCAGCTGCTTCATGCCCCTGTTGCCACGCTTTCCCTGCCACAGTGCACCCCTGGCATTGTACGCTGAGAAACAAACCCCTTCCTCTCTTAGGTTGTTTATTGTCAGGAATTTTCTCCCAGCAATAAGAAAAGTAATTAATCCAGTGTGTGTGTGTGTGTGTGTGTGTTTCTAGGGATTGAATGAGCCCAGGGGGACCTTGTGCCTGGTATATAACTGCTTGACCACTGAACTGCACCCCAACCTTACTAGATATTTAAAAAAAATATTTTATTTATTTGACAGATACAGAGAGAAAGAGGAGAGAGAGAGAGAGAGAAAGAAAGAAAGGAGGGAATGGGCATGCTAGGGCCTCTTGCCACTACAAACTCCAGATGCATGCATCACTTTGTGCACTTGGCTTTATGTGGGAAGTGGGGAATCAAAACCAAGCCGTCAGGCTTTGCAAGCAAGTGCCTTAACCGCTGAGCCATCTTTCCAGCTTCTTCCTAGATTCTTCTTGGTGTCTGGTCTTTGGAGGGAGCCCCTTGATGGCACAGTTCAGGGTTTGACACTGTGAGATCAGAACGTTTTATGGCAGCCCAGCCCCGGGGCTATAACCTACTGATGTCTATGGCCTTTGCAAGGCTGTGATCCAGCTCCGTGTCCACGGCAGTGGTAGGGCCCCTCGGATTTCCCTAGAAACCTTTTATAACCAGATTGTCCACAAGTGAGGCAAGCACCAGCTTTGGAAATGATTTCATGATCCATGAATACAGCCCCTGATTACAACCTCCCAGTTGGCATGTCCCTGCCTGGCTTGGAACTGGTGCCTGGCAGATCTAATCCCCTAGCACTTGATGCGTGACAGGACAAGGCAGCGGGCATTGGGAGTAGGCGGGGAATCTAGGCAGGAGTGGCTTGGTCCTTCCCAGCAGAATCCTGCCTCCCAGCTGTCCCGAAGGGGGGCAGGAGGGCATGGCCCTGTGTGCTTGCGAAGTCCAGTCTTCTGTGTGACTCGGTCCGAGTTTTGTCCAACAAGGACAGATGCCTCCCCTCTTGGTTCCCTGCCAAAGTTCTGTGTACTGCTTCTTCGTTGTCCTTTAAGCATGGGGTCTCCCTCCAGCTGGCTGCTTCCTGCCTGTTCCCTTGTGACATCCAACATGGAGAATCAGGCTGCCTGGTGGGGGGGGTGTTCATCCTACCTCCCCCCGGGGAGGGAAGCACAGGGGAAGGGGTTGCAAAGAGGAGGGGATAAGAGGTCAGAGAACCACCAGATGAGAGGACAGCAGAGGGAGCTACTTACGTTTTCTCCACCACCTCCTCCTCCTTTTTTTTTTTTTTTTTTAAATTATTTATTTGAGAGCAAGAGAGAGAGAGAGAAAAGGTGCACCAGGGCCTCCAGCCACTGCAAGAGAACTCCAGATGCGTGCACCCTCTTGTGCATCTGGCTAACGTGGGTCCTGGGGAATCGAGCCTCGAACCAGGGTCCTTGGGCTTCACAGGCAAGTGCTTAACCACTAAGCCATCTCTCCAGCCCTCCTTCTCCTTCTTTTAAGATGATGATGATGATGATGATGATGTGTGTGTGTGTGTGTGTGTGAGAGAGAGAGAGAGAGAGAGAGAGAGAGAGAGGGAGAGGGAGGGAGAGAGAATGGGTACACCAGGGCCTCTAGCCACTGCAAATGAACTCCACATGTATGTGCCTCCTTGTGCATCTAGTTTACGTGGGTTCTGGGGAATCGAACCTGGGTCCTTAAGCTTCACAAGCTTAACCACTAAGCCATCTCGTCAGCCTGTTTTCTTATTGACTGATGTAATAATTGTGCACATGTATGGGGCACCACGTGATGCTTTGATATGTGTGTAGATTTTTGGTTGTTACAGACTCATCGCCTCTCGTAGCGGTGGGAACATCCAGCATTCTTTGTTTATTTTTTTAATTCTAGCTGGTTGGACATATGTCATACACTGTTATTCATGACGGCCACCTTACTTTGCCACTGTGTCGTGGAGTCCCAGAACCTATCCCTCCTATGGAACTAAAACTTTGTACCTGTTGACCAATCTCTCCCGAACCCTGAACCCCTACCTCATGGGTCTTTGACGCTCACACCCTCATGTTTGCTGTAACATTGTTCATAAGACCTGAGGTAGAGAAACAACCTAATCAATTTCTTCCAAACCCGGTATCCCTATTCGTTTTTGAAAAAATATTTTATTTATTTATTTGATAGAGAGAGTGGGAGAGAGAAAGAGGCAGATGGGGGGGGGGGAGAGAGAGAGAGAGAGAGGAAGAATAGGCATGCCAGGGTCTCTAGGCATTGCAAATGAACTCCAGATGCATGGGTCACTTTGTGCATCTGGCTTTATGTGGGTTCTGGGGAATGGAAACCAAGTCTTTGGCAGGCAAGCATCTTCTTTCCAGTTCCCATATTCTTATTCTTTTCTTTCTTTTTCGAGGTAGGGTCTTGCTCTAGCCCAGACTGACCTGGAATTCACTATGTCATCTCAGGGTGGCCTCAAACTCATGGCGATCCTCCTACCTCTGTCTCCCAAGTGCTGGGATTAAAGGCATGTGTCATCACGTCTGGCTCCACATCCTTATTCTTTTTTTTTGTTTGTTTGTATATTTATTTATTTGAGAGTGACAGAGAGAAGGAGGCAGAGAGAGAGAGAGAGAGAGAGAGAGAGAGAGAATGGGCGCGCCAGAGCTTCCATCCTCTGTAAATGAACTCCAGATGCATGCACCCCCTTGTGCATCTGGCTAACGTGGGTCCTGGGGAACTGAGCCTCGAACCGGGGTCCTTAGGCTTCCCAAGCAAGCGCTTAACCGCTAAACCATATCTCCAGCCCATCCGCATCCTTATTCTTGCTGGTCCTGGATACCTAAACTCCCTCACAAGAACCAAGATAGAGCATGAATCTAAGTGTTCATTAAAAAATGAATGTGGGCCTGGAGAGATGGCTTAGCGATTAGCACTCACCTGCGAAGCTTAAGGACTCAGGTTCAACTCCCCAGAACCCATGTAAGCCAGATGCACATGGTGGCGCATGTGTCTAGAGTTCGTTTGCAGCAACTGGAGGCCTTGGAGCTTATTCTCTTTCTCTCTCTGCTTCTCTCTCCTTGAAATAAATAAATAAATAAATAAATAAATAAATAAATAAATAAATAAAATATTTAAAAAAACAAAGTGTGATACACACAATGGAATTCACTAAAAAAAAAAAAAAAAAATCCAACAACAACCACAACAAAAAACAGAACAGCTGGGAGCAGGGGACAGGGCACTTGCTTGCAAAGCTTAAGGACCTGGGTTTGAATCCCCAGGACCCACATAAAGCCATATGGAAAAAGTAGCGCCTGCATCTGGAGCTCATTTGCAGCGGCAAGAGCCCCCCAGCATACCCATGCTCTCGTTCTGCTTGCAAACGAATAAATAAAAAAATGAAAAACAAACAAACAAACAGGCAAACAGGAGGAGGCCTTGTCCTTTGTGACAGGCGGACCCAGCTGGAAACCGAAAGGCAAAAGCCGTGTGATCTTTACTCAGGCAGAATCGCATGAGAGCCGAGGGCGGAGGATGGAAGCTTCTGGCTTTCTGTGGGGTGACAACTGGGGCCGGGTGAGTTCGCCGTGATTCCTGAGCTGCGGGAGCTCGGACCGCGGTGATAACGCTCAACCTTATCTGGTGCTTGCTTTGAGAGAGGCGCTTCTCGTTTATTACCTCAGCGATGACAGTCATTATCTCACACGGGGTGGATATCATCTTCACGATACGCAAGGACATGGAGGGTCAGAGGGGTTAAATAACTTGCCCGAGATTGCATAAGCAGCGTGTGGGTTGCGTGTTGCCAGTCTGGAGCCGAAATAACGTCCTCTGCTCTTAGCTGGTCATTCATTCAATGAGGCGTCAAGAAGGCTTGAATCAGGAGGCCCCAGGGGCCCGTGAGATAGCAGCAAGCAGGCTTTCCTTTTCTTTTTTAAAATTTCTTTAAATTTTATTTATTTACTTAACAGAGGTTGGGGCAGGGGTGAATGGGCGAGCCAGGGCCTCTGGCCACTGCACACAAACTCCAGACCTTGTGTAGCTGGCTTACATGCACCTGCACACTCTTCCCATGCAGGAAGGGCTGGAACTAATCACTCAGTGCCCTGAACCTGGCCTATTGGAAGCTCTTATAGTTGCAGAATCTCAGGCCCCAACTGAGACCTGCGGAATCAGGACCGATATTTGAACAAGATTCCCAAGCGACTTGCATGTGAGTCATTGCCCCACAGGCTCTGCTTAAGCTTCCCTCCTCTCAACCTTCCACCAACCTACCAGCATGTGGTAAGGACCACCATTCACCGGCAGAGGGCGCTGTACGGAAGGCTTTCCAGGTGCAAAACCTACACCTAGGCTGCCTCCCTCCCTCCCTCTCCTTCCTTCCAGACCTGCCCTGGTAAGATTTACAGACTTCTGGCATCCACAACATATTCCCTTGTCTTGGCTGGACTTTGCCAATAGACAAAGGCACTTCCCCTCCCATCCCTCTTTAGATTGGCTGGGAGGCAGATCGGCTGCCTGGAAGTGCTGGGCCACACCTGCCTGGATTCCCCGCCCTCCTCCACTTGACTGCTGGCCTGGTGACTGGGTCTGGCTCACTTCTCTGTCTGGCTGGCTTCTCCGTCACTCAGAGAAGGAACTGCTAATCCCGGACAGGCCAGGGGCCTCTGTGAGCAACTAGACAAGAAGGTGAGCATCCCTTGGGGTGACCTCAAGGGGATGGGCATGGCTATAAGGTCATCTGGGGCTCAAGGAGTCAGGTGGGCCTGTTAGCTTGTGGGGACCCTCTGCTGCAGAAGAGGAAGGAGGCAGTGGGGAAGGGCCACTGTTGATAGGTGTGGAAAGGATGGGGGTAGGAATCTATGTACTGTGGAACCCTATGCTGTGCTAATGAGTGCTGTCCATGAGTTATATATGGACTCATTCATCCGGGTACTTTTTTCTTTTTATAAATTTCTTTTGTGGTGGTGGGGATTGAACCTGGAGCCTTGCACCTGCTAGGCAAGCGTTCTACCACTGAGCTACATCCCCAGCCCCCTTTTCAATTCCCTATTATAAGACAGGGTCTCACCAAATTCCCAGGCTGGCCTTGAACTTACTTTGTAAGTTCAGTCAGGCCTTGAATGGCTGAGCCTCCTGCCTCAGTCTTCCAATAGCTGGGATTACAACCCTACATCACCAGGCCCAGCTCCTGCCGGTATTTAAAATATATATATATTTGCAAGAAGAGAGAGACAAAGAGAAGACAGAGAGAATGGGTGCACCAGGGCCTGTAGCCACTGCAAACGAGCTCCAGATGCATGCTTCACTTTGTGCATCTGGCTTTATGTGGGCACTGGGGAATCAAACCTGGGTTGTTAGGCTTTGCAGGCAAACGCCTTAGCCACTGAGCCATCTCTCCAGCCCCATTGTGCTAGTGTTTTTATGTCCTGCAAGAGTACCTGGAGATCTATCAGGCGCTGGGGAAGTGAGATGAGAGCCAGTGAGGTGGGATTGGGTTGAGAGCCCGAGGGGTACGAGCAGAACTTTGCCACAGGACTCTGGATCTTTACGCCAGGGATGGTGATGGAGACATTCCTGGGTCCTTGTTTTGGGAAATGTTTTATGCACAATGATGTGGGCTCTGGGGCAAGGCAAGCTGGAGTAGTGGGTACTGAGGAGTCATGCACGGAGTTGGGAGACCCCAGTGAGTGCACAGTGCTATAACCTCATGGGGCTAAGGGGGCTAGGAAGAGCGGCAGCTGGGCCCCAGGGCCAAGCTGGGGAGAAGGTAACTTGCTTCAGGCCAGGTAACTGAACAGCCTTGCCTGAGAGACCCAGGGGGCTGTGGGAGTGGTTCACTCCAACCTTACCTTTCCAGGCCAGGAGGCCAGGCAAGGAGACAAGACCCAATGGGGTAAGGGATTTGGACTCTGGTCTTTGGAGGCTCCAGAAAGGTTGTTGCTATAGAAACAGAGTAATTCACTTTTTTTGCTCACTTTAGCTGGTTATCCCCTGCCACTATGCCTTGGTGGGAGGGAGCTGCAGCCCATCACTTGCCATGGAAGCGAGCACACGCTGTTCATCTGTTCTAGTCCTTATTCCTCCCCCTTCCTTTTCTTCCAGCTCTTCTCTGCTCATCCTCCTCTTCCTCTTCTTCCTTTCTTCCCTTTTCTCCTCCTCTGCTTCCTTCTCTTTTGCTTCGTCTTTCTCCTTTAAATTTTTTTTTATTTATTTTTTCTAGGTAGGGTCTCGCTCTAGCCCAGGCTGACCTGGAATTCACTATGTAGTCTCAGGCTGGCCTCGAACTCACAGTGATTCTCCCACCTCTGCCTCCCGAGTGCTGGAATTAAAGACGTGTACTAATCATTATTATTTTTTAAGACAGAGTGTTACTATCTAGCCCAGGCTGGCCTTGAATTCACAACCTTCCTGCTTCAGACTCCCAAGTGCTGGTATTGCAAGTGCTTCATTTTAGTTTCTTTCTCATCCAAAATCAGGGGAAAGAAGAGACCTGAGGGGGAAAAACGGTATTTGGGGACAGTAAGGAGTGACTCTGGAAGCCCCTACATCATTCTTACATATTTTTATGTCTTTATCTGTTTTTTTTCAAAATTTTTAAAAATTATTTATTTATTTCTTTGCAAGCTGAGAGACAGAGAGAAGAGAGACTGGGAAAGAGAGAGAACAAGAGAGAAAGAATGGGCACACCAGGGCCTCTAGCTGCTGCAAGTGAACTCCAGATGGCATGTGTCACCTGGTGCCTTTGACTTTACATGGGTATTAGGGAATCGAACCCAGGTCCTTAGGTTTTGAAGGCAAGCGCCTTAAGCGCGGAGCCATCTCTCCAGTCCTAGCTGTTGTTTAGTAATCCTCCTTCCCTCTCCACTTGGGTTTCATGGAGATACTGATGATGGCATCTACTTAGTGCAACCTGAGGATGAACCGAGACAGGCCACGTAGAGTGCTTTAACCCAGGGGTGCGGAGAAAGCTTTGAACACGATAGCTACTACTACTGCAGGCGTAAAGGTTACAACTCTGAGGATAACGATGTGTGTGTATGTGGGGTGTGTGCATGCGTGTATGCCTGCTTATATGTGTGTAGGTACACGTGTGTGGGCAGGTGCACGTGGAAGCCAGAGGCCATCATCGAATGTCTTCCTTACTTGCTCTCCACATTATTTATTATTGATTTTATTTTAATATTTTATTTATTTATTTATTTGACAGAGAGAAAGAGGGAGAGAGAGAGAGAGAGAGACAGAGAGAGAGAATGGGCACACCAGGGCTCCAGCCACTGCAAACGAACTCCAGACGCATGTGCCCCCTTGTGCATCTGGCATGTGTGGATCCTGGGCAATTGAACCTGGGTCCTTTGACTTTGCAGACAAGCACCTTAACTGCTAAGCCATCCCTCCAGCCCTTATTTTATTTTTTAATGAGAGAGAGAGAGAGAGAGAGAGAGAGAGAGAGAGAGAGAGAGAATTGGCACACCAGGGCCTCCAGCCACTGCAAATGCACTTCAGACACGTGCGCCCCCTTGTGGGCATGTGCGACCTTTGTGCTGGTGTCACCTTGTAAGTCTGGCTTACGTGGGATCTGGAGAGTCAAACATGGGTCCTTAGGCTTCGCAGGCAAGCACTTTAACCGCTGAGCCATCCCTCCAACCCCACCTTATTTATATTTTAAAATTTTTATTTACTTATTTGGGAGAGAGAGAGACAGGAAGGAAGGAAGAGAGGGAGAGATCAAGATAGTGTACATGACACACCAGGGCCTCCTGCCACTGAAAACAAACTCAAGATGCTTGCACTACATTTATTTAATATTATTATTATTATTATTTGTTTTTTCTATTATTTATTTATTTATAAGGGAGAGAGAAGAAGAATGGGCATGTCAGGGCCTTTAGCCACTGCAAACCAACTCCAGACACATGTGCCACCTTGTGCATCTGGATTTACGTAGATACAAGGGGATGTAACTTGTGCCAACAGGCTTTGCAAACAAGGGTCTTTAACTGATGAGCCATCTCCCTGGCCCATCCACCTTATGTTTTGAGACAGGGTCTCAAACTGAATCTAGAGGTCACCAAGCTCTGGGAATCCTCCAGTCTCCATCCCTCTAGTGCTAGATTACAGACAACCATGACCATGCCTTTTTTTTTTTTTAATGGTTTCTATCTATCTTTCTTAAGAGAAGGAAGAGAGAGAGAGAGAGAAAAAGAGAGAGAGAGAAAGACAGAAAAAGGGAGAGGATGGAGGGAGAGAATGGGCACAGCAGGGCCGCCTGACACTGCAAATGAACTCCAGACACATGCACCACCTTGTGCATTGGGCTTTAAGTGGTTACAGGGTAACTGAACGCAGGTCCTTAAGGTTTGCCATAAAGCACTTTAAGCACTGAGCCATCTCCCCAACCTTGGCTTTTTGTTAAAGTGTGTACTGGGGATCTGGACACAGATCCTTATGCATGTATATCCACTAAGGATCTCCCCAACTCAATAATTATTGATATGGAAGAGCAAAAAGCCATGGATGAGGCCAAGGAACACCTGCCTTTTTAAAAAAATTAATATTAATTGTTATTTCCTATTTGAGATATTGAGAGAAAAAGACAGAGAGACAATGGGGATGTCAGGGCCTCCACCTGCTACAAATAAAGTCAGCATTCAAGCACCACCTGGTACATCTGGCATACATGGGTACTGGAGATTCGAACCTGGATGATAAAGTTCTACAGCCCAGCGCTTACAGGCTAGGCTGTCTCTCCATCTGCCAAGGGACAGCTTTCTGCTACGTTTCTCACCATTGTGCACTTACTTGAAGGCCAGACTTCCAGTTCTGCATGTGGACTGGTGGATGAATGCTGGGTATTGGCCCCATGGTCAGTTCAGGGAGAAGAATAGTACAAGATTCCCTGTTCATGGCTTCAGTAAAAAAAAACAACAAGGGAACAGGTCCAGTCTCTGTTCAATGGTAAGATGTAGAGGAAGGACACAGGGAGAGGTCCTGTGTGTGTTCAATGGTAAGATGTAGAGGAAGGACACAGGGCTGAGGTCCTGTCTTAATTAAATGGTAAGATGTAGAGGAAGGACACAGGGATGAGGACCTGTCTGTGTTCAATGGTAAGATGTAGAGGAAGGACACAGGGATGAGGACCTGTCTGTGTTCAATGGTAAGATGTAGAGGAAGGACACAGGGATGAGGTCCTGTCTGTGTTCAATGGTAAGATGTAGAGGAAGGACACAGGGATGAGTTCCTGTGTGTGTTCAATGGTAAGATGTAGAGGAAGGACACATGAATGAGGTCATGTGTGTATTCAATGGTAAGATGTAGAGGAAGGACACAGGGATGAGGTCATGTGTGTGTTCAATGGTAAGATGTAGAGGAAGGACACAGGGATGAGGTCCTGTGTGTGTTCAATGGTAAGATGTAGAGGAAGGACACAGGGATGAGGCTCTGTCTGTGTTCAATGGTAAGATGTAGAGGAAGGACACAGGGATGAGGTCCTGTGTGTGTTCAATGGTAAGATGTAGAGGAAGGACACAGGGATGAGGTCCTGTCTGTGTTCAATGGCAAGATGTAGAGGAAGGACACAGGGATGAGGTTCTGTCTTTGTTCATGGCAAGATGTATAGGAAGGACACAGGGATGAGGTCATGTGTGTATTCAATGGTAAGATGTAGAGGAAGGACAGAGGGATGAGGTTCTGTCTGTGTTCAATGGCAAGATGTAGAGGAAGGACACAGGGATGAGGTCCTGTCTGTGTTCAATGGTAAGATGTAGAGGAAGGACACAGGGATGAGGCTCTGTCTGTGTTCAATGGTAAGATGTAGAGGAAGGACACAGGGATGAGGCTCTGTCTGTGTTCAATGGTAAGATGTAGAGGAAGGACACAGGGGTGAGGTCCTGTCTCTGTTCACTGGTAAGATGTAGAGGAAGGACACAGGGATGAGGTCCTGTCTGTCTTCAATGGTAAGATGTAGAGGAAGGACACAGGGATGAGGTCCTGTGTGTGTTCAATGGTAAGATGTAGAGGAAGGACACAGGGATGAGGTCCTGTCTGTGTTCAATGGTAAGATGTAGAGGAAGGACACAGGGATGAGGTCCTGTCTGTGTTCAATGGTAAGATGTAGAGGAAGGACACAGGGATGAGGTCCTGTCTGTGTTCAATGGATAAGATGTAGAGGAAGGACACAGGCTGAGGTCCTGTCTGTGTTCAATGGTAAGATGTAGAGGAAGGACACAGGGACGAGGTCCTGTCTGTGTTCAATGGTAAGATGTAGAGGAAGGACACAGGGGATGAGTCCTGTCTGTGTTCAATGGTAAGATGTAGAGGAAGGACACAGGGCTGAGGTGGATGAGGACCTGTCTGTGTTCAATGGTAAGATGTAGAGGAAGGACACAGGGATGAGCTGTGTCTGTGTTTCAATGGTAAGATGTAGAGGAAGGACACAGGGATGAGATCCTGTCTGTGTTCAATGGTAAGATGATAGGAGGAAGGACACAGGGATGAGGTTCCTGTCTGTGTTCAATGGTGAGATGTAGAGGAAGGACACAGGGATGAGGTCATGTCTGTGTTCAATGGCAAGATGTAGAGGAAGGACACGGGATGAGGTCATGTCTGTGTTCAATGGTAAGATGTAGAGGAAGCACACAGGGATGAGGTTCTGTCTGTGTTCAATGGCAAGATGTAGAGGAAGGACACAGGGATGAGGTCCTGTGTGTGTTCAATGGTAAGATGTAGAGGAAGGACACAGGGATGAGGCTCTGTCTGTGTTCAATGGTAAGATGTAGAGGAAGGACACAGGGATGAGGCTCTGTCTGTGTTCAATGGTAAGATGTAGAGGAAGGACACAGGGGTGAGGTCCTGTCTCTGTTCACTGGTAAGATGTAGAGGAAGGACAGAGGGATGAGGTTATGTCTGTGTTCAATGGTAAGATGTAGAGGAAGGACACAGGGATGAGGTCCTGTGTGTGTTCAATGGTAAGATGTAGAGGAAGGACACAGGGATGAGGTCCTGTCTGTGTTCAATGGTAAGATGTAGAAGAAGGACACAGGGATGAGGACCTGTCTGTGTTCAATGGTAAGATGTAGAGGAAGGACACAGGGATGAGGTCCTGTCTGTGTTCAAGGATAAGATGTAGAGGAAGGACACAGGGCTGAGGTCCTGTCTGTGTTCAATGGTAAGATGTAGAGGAAGGACACAGGGACGAGGTCCTGTCTGTGTTCAATGGTAAGATGTAGAGGAAGGACACAGGGATGAGGTCCTGTCTGTGTTCAATGGTAAGATGTAGAGGAAGGACACAGGGCTGAGGTCCTGTCTGTGTTCAATGGTAAGATGTAGAGGAAGGACACAGGGCTGAGGTCCTGTCTGTGTTCAATGGTAAGATGTAGAGGAAGGACATGGGGATGAGGACCTGTCTGTGTTCAATGGTAAGATGTAGAGGAAGGACACAGGGATGAGGTCATGTGTGTATTCAATGGTAAGATGTAGAGGAAGGACACAGGGATGAGTTCCTGTGTGTGTTCAATGGTAAGATGTAGAGGAAGGACACAGGGCTGAGGTCCTGTCTTAATTAAATGGTAAGATGTAGAGGAAGGACACAGGGATGAGGTCATGTGTGTATTCAATGGTAAGATGTAGAGGAAGGACACAGGGATGAGGACCTGTCTGTGTTCAATGGTAAGATGTAGAGGAAGGACACAGGGATGAGGTCCTGTCTGTGTTCAATGGTAAGATGTAGAGGAAGGACACAGGGCTGAGGTCCTGTCTGTGTTCAATGGTAAGATGTAGAGGAAGGACATGGGGATGAAGTCCTGTGTGTGTTCAATGGTAAGATGTAGAGGAAGGACACATGGATGAGGTTTTGTCTGTGTTCAATGGTAAGATGTAGAGGAAGGACACGGGGATGAGGTCCTGTCTGTGTTCAATGGTAAGATGTAGAGGAAGGACACAGGGATGAGGACCTGTCTGTGTTCAATGGTAAGATGTAGAGGAAGGACACATGGATGAGGTTTTGTCTGTGTTCAATGGTAAGATGTAGAGGAAGGACACGGGGATGAGGTCCTGTGTGTGTTCAATGGTAAGATGTAGAGGAAGGACACATGGATGAGGTTTTGTCTGTGTTCAATGGTAAGATGTAGAGGAAGGACACGGGGATGAGGTCCTGTGTGTGTTCAATGGTAAGATGTAGAGGAAGGACACATGGATGAGGTTTTGTCTGTGTTCAATGGTAAGATGTAGAGGAAGGACACGGGGATGAAGTCCTGTCTGTGTTCAATGGTAAGATGTAGAGGAAGGACACAGGGATGAGGTCCTGTGTGTGTTCAATGGTAAGATGTAGAGGAAGGACACAGGGATGAGGTCCTGTCTGTTTTCAATGGTAAGTCGTCTCTTTCTTGAGCAGGGCTCAGGAGTAAGATAGCAAACTTATATTCTTGTGCCCAGTGGAGATGAGCCAGAGGAGTGGATGCTCAGATCCTGCTTTTCCCAACCTTGGTGTATTAGCCTGACCAGTTCTGTGTGCATTCAATATTTTTCCTCATGGAACCCAGCTGCCAAGTAGTCCATTCAATGTCCCCAGCAGCCTTGTCCAGGGCTAAGTAAGACATCATCTTGGCTCTGATCCTACCATGGTGCCTGATATAATGGTCTGGAAATTTTCCCTTCACAGGGCAAGCTGGCATGACAGTGTGTAAGCCAGGAGGGCATGGAGACGTGGCAAGAAACTGGATGGAGCCTGGGAAGGGCTGGGGCGTCAGTGGGGGCCGCTACTGAGCAGCAGGTGTGCAGATGGGGAGGAAGGTAGTAATTCGGCCGGGTTGTATGATGGCCCTGGCCTATCAGAGGGTAGAGAATTGAAAATGAAAATGAAAGTTGGACAGAAGGGGATAGGAGTAGGTGCATGAAAAGCTGACAGTTATGCTGGAGGCTGCCGTAAGGTTCTAGAATGTAGCAAACGCCAGGTAAACAGGTGAACCTTGTTAGTGCAAGCTTTCGTCTTGCCTCCTTCCAGCATCTCTGTAAGCTTCCCCCACTTTTATTGCTTCCATTTTTATCTTTTGTGTTTCATTCTGTAGTGTGTGTACCTCTGGGAGCTACCTGGGGACTTTTCCGGATGAAGGAGGGGCATTAAGTAAACAGTGCTTCATGGATCCATAAATGCTTGTCACATGACCTGCTCTGGTCCTCACTCTCACCCGGGAGATTTGTGCCCCTGCCACACTTGTACATTCAAAACCGAATCATCGGTCTTGGGATGTAGCTAAGTGGTAGAGCAAGGCACCTGTGGCCATGTGCAAGGCCCTGGGAAGCAGTCCCCGGTCCCTCTACTCTTCCCAGATTATGAAGTTTATAGAAAAGACCTGCTTGGCCAGAGAGATGCCTCAGCAGTTAAGGCGCTCGCCTGCAAAACCTACCGACCCGGGTTTGATTCCCCACAGTATCCAGGTAAGGGCAGATGCACAGAGTGGTGCATGCATCTGTAGTTTTTTTTTTTTTTTTCATCTGGGGGCTCTGGCATGCCCATATTCATTCTCTTTGAAAATAAATAAGTAAAATATTAAGAAAGAACATAAAAGACAGGCTTGATGTGAAAAATCCAAGGAACACAGAGGCTATGGAAATTTAGCACTTTTTCAGATGTTCCACCCTTTTTGAGGTTTTGCTTTCTTCTCTCAGGGCTGAACTATGAGGGTAGTTCATAGCTGTAGGCTTCCGAACTGGCTAAGGCAGGAGTCACGACTACAGGTAGCCACTGAGCCTTTGAAATCAGGCAAATCCTAGATAAGTTGTGCCTGAGTTTAAAGTACACACAGAGTTCAAAGACTTGGGATAGAGGAAGGGTGGAAAATTAGCTTGTTAATAAGTTTATATTGGCTGCTTCCTGATTACATACATATATTGCTGAAATTTCTCCAGTTCCTTTTCTGTTTTAATGTGGCCATGAGAAATGTTTTATATTACATGGTTGGCTTCTGTTAACATCTTTATTGCCCACCAATTCTCTGAGCCCTTTAAAGATATTTTTATTGGGCTGGAGAGGTGGCTTAGCAGTTAAGGTGTGTGCTTGCAAAGCCAGAGGATCCTGGTTTGACTCTCCAGGACCCACGTTAGCCAGATGCACAAGGGGGCACATGCATTTGGAGTTCGTTTGCAGTGCCTGGAGGCCCTGGTGCACCCATTCTCTCTCTCTCTCTCTCTCTCTCTCTCTCTCTCTCCCTCTTTCTCTCAAATAAATAAATAAATAACTTAAAAATATTTTTATTTATTTGAGAAAGAGGCAGATTGAGAGAGAGAGAGAGAGAGAAAAGAGAGAGAGAGAGGGAGAGAGAGAGAGAGAGAGAGAAAGAGAGAATGGGTGGCCAGGGCCTCTAGCCATTGCAAACGAACTCCAGACGCATGTACCCCCTTTTGCATCTGGCTTACGTGGGTCCTGGGGAATTGAATCTGGGTCCTTTGGCTTTGCAGGCAAGTGCCTTAACTACTAAGCTATTTCTCCAGTCCATCTGGACTCTTTTTTTTTTTTTTTACACATTTACACACACACACACCCACACCCCTGTGTACGTGCATGTACTTTTTTCGTATGCTCCTGTGGATCAGACCCAGGGCTTGGTGCATGCAAGACACTCTGCCTCTTAGCTGCACACCCATACTCACCATACTGACTATAAACATCAACGAGGTTAGAGGGTGTCTACTGATGTCATGCTCTTTTCAGTTACACCTTTTGTTACATTACTTGCTTGTAGATAATGATTTTTTAAACTTTTTTTTTTCTATGTATTGTCTCACTCTAGCCCAGGCTGACCTGGATCTCACTCTGCAGTCCTAGGCTGCCCTGGGACTCAGGACAATCCGCCTACCTCTGCATCCCAAGTGCTGGGATTAAAGGTGTGAGCCACTACACCTGGCTGATTTTTTAAAAACTGTTTTTAATAAATATATATTTTTAAATTTTCTTTTTGAGAGAGAGGGAGAAAGGAGAGAGAGAGAGAGAGACACACAGAGAGAGAGAGGTCTGTTCCATCATTATGTGCAAGCTAGTTGCCTCTCAAGTGCTGGGATTAAAGGCCTGCACCACCATGCCTGGCACAAGCTAGTGTTTAAAAAAACTTAAAAAATATTGTATTTTCATTTACTTATGTGTGTGTGTGTGTGAGAGAGAGAGAGAGAGAGAGAGCGAGAGCGAGAGAGAGAGCTTGCCAGGGCTTCCAGCCACTGTAAACTCCAGACGCATGCGCCCCTTGTGCATCTGGCTTACGTGGGTCCTGGGGAATAGAACCAAGGTCCTTTAGCTTTGCAGGCAAATGCCTCCACCGCTAAGCCATCTCTCCGGCCCTACAAGCCAGTTTTGACCTCCACCAACTAAAAGAGGCTTAGCTGGCCCTAACCCCTCTTTTCCCTCCAGGCCCTTGGCCTTGGCTGGCACAGGTGTGCAGGAGAACCGGCAGCAGCATCGGGTGACCAGGCGAATGTGCCCGCAGGAGAGTTCTCTCCAACCCTTCCAGCTCCTCCTGGTGGTGGTGGTGGTCCTGGTGGCCAGTGTCCTCCTTGTCCTTCAGTGCCTTCGAGGGCGCTGCTCTCGGTGGCTGCCGGGAGCCCGCAGGGAGCCAGATGACACAGAGGAGCCAGCGTCCCCATCCGGCCCGCTGCCAGAATACGAGGCCCCAAGGCAATGCCCGCCAGCCACGCTGCCGGAGGCCGCTGCTTTCTACCAGGAGCTGCACACGCCCACCCAGGGCCAGACGGTCACGCGCCAGCTCATGCACAAGCTGCTGGTGTTCACAGCGCGGGAGGTGGATCACTGTGGTGGCTTCCTGATGCTTCAGGACACGGGCATCTCCCTGCTCATCCCGCCAGGTACCCACTGCCGGCCCCCTTCCTCAGCACACGGCCTTGGTCAGGCTGTGCATCCGGGTGCAGCCGCCCCCTCCCCGGGAGCACCGTCCACAGACACGTCTATAATTTGAGTAAAAAAATGGTTTATATTTCCCAGTTTAACTTTATCGACTTCAAAGGTGGACATATGGGGGCTGGGGAAATGGCTGAGTGGGTCAGGGCGCTTGCTGCGCAAACATTTGGGACCTAGAGGACCCGAATTTGGTCCCCAGGACTTATGTATGTAAAGCTGGGCATGGTGGCGCATGCCTGTAACCCCAGTCCTGTGGGGATGGAGGCAGGAGAATCGCTGGGGGGGGGGGCGCTGGTCAGCCAATCTGACTGGAAAACTTGTCAGCTCTAGTTTCAGGGAGCAAGTCTATCTCAAGGAAACATGGGGCTAGACACTATACATACACATCACATAACAGCACACACACACACACGCATACACACACACAGAGGGGGAAAAGGTGAATGTGGGAGCAAAGTGCCTTGTTCTTTTTTTTTAAATATGTATATTTTATTTATTTGAAGAGAGAGGGAGAGAGAGAGAGGGAGGGAGAAAGGGGCAGATAGAATGGGTGTGCCAGGGCCTCCAGCCACCACAAACGAACTCCAGATACATGCACCCCCTTGTGCAGCTGGCTTACATGGGTCCTGGGGAGTAGAACCTGGATCCTCAGGCTTCACAGGCAAGTGACTTAACCGCTAAGCCATCTCTCCAGCCCCCAAATAGCCTTGTTCTAATGACCCTAGGTGCTATAAAAATTCTCCCACAAAGGGAAGGGTGTGGTTTATAAATCCACACAGCCACTATATGGGATAGCTGTGGCCCTGGAAGGAAGGGGTGACTGTACCCCAAGTGATCTCCCGGCTGGCTGTATTCCCCTCATTTTATACTGCGTCTCATTGCCCTGTTGGGTGCTGTCTGTCCTGGGCTTCCCCTCTCCTTCCCTGCCCTCTGGCTGGCTTCTGTCAAGGGTCAAGGGTGTGTGGGGGGGGTGCCTATTAGTCCCATCTCAGCCATCTGTCTTCACAGGTGCTGTGGCTGTAGGTCGCCAGGAGCGGGTATCATTGATCCTGGTGTGGGACCTGACAGACGCCCCGTCGCTGTCTCGGGCCCAGGGACTAGTGAGTCCTGTGGTGGCGTGTGGTCCTCACGGGGCCTCCTTCCTGAAGCCCTGTACCCTCACCTTCAAGCACTGTGCCCAACAGCCTAGCCATGCACGAGCCTATAGCAGCAACACTACCCTGCTGGATGCCAAGGCCTGGAAGCCCCTGGGCCGGCCGGGGGCCCACACCTCCCGGGACGAGTGTCGTATCCTCCTTTCCCACTTCAGGTAGGCACGCGCACACTGGCCTGTCCTTCTTGTCCCTTGTTCCTGGCACTGTCTCTTTTGGCCTTTATTCCCCCCCCCCCCACACACACCTTTTCTTTTTTTGGTTTTTCAAGGTAGGGTCTCACTCTAGTCCAGGCTGACCTGGAATTCACACTGTAGTCTCAGGGTGGCCTCGAACTCACGGCGATTCTCCTACCTCTGCCTCCCGAGTGCTGGGATTACAGGCGTGCGCCACCACACCCGGCTCTTCTTCTCCCTTTTTAATTTTTTTTGTTTATTTATTCATTTGAGAGTGACAGAGAGAAGGAGGCAGAGAGAGAGAGAGAGAGAATGGGTGCGCCAGAGCTTCCAGCCTCTGTAAACGAACTCCAGATGCGTGCGCCCCCTTTTGTATCTGGCTAACGTGGGTCCTGGGGAATTGAGCCTCGAACCGGGGTCCTTAGGCTTCACAGGCAAGCGCTTAACCGCTAAGCCATCTCTCCAGCCCCTTCTCCCTTTTTATAGGCTGTTCCCATTGGTCTATTTTTTGCTTGTCTGTGACCTGTCCTCCTACCCTACGTCTCTCGGCAGTATCCTTCCACATTCTCCTGTCTGCCTGCCTCATCCTTGTCTCTGTGTATGGAACTGGCCTTTATTTATTTATTATTTTCTTTTATTATTATTATTTTTCTGTCACGGATGCACTTATGACTCCATGCCCCTTTTTGGGTCCTCTGCCCAGCGCTCACTGATGGCAGCTCCTTTTATGCCAACCCTGACCAGGACCTGCTGTCATCTCTCTGCCTATCTGGAGGTGGCAGACTCAACCCATTCCTCCGTGTACAGGGAGTCTGTCTCACCGCACCTCTGTCACCCTGTGGTTACCTCGCTACCATGTACCTCTGTCTGCGAGGTCTGTCTGCAAACCCTCAAGGGCCGCTTGGCCCCTCCAGACCCGTCTCATGTCTGACGTTCCCCTGTCATTTCTGCTTTCTAGTCTCTTTGGCCCCTGTTGACAAGAGCAGGATCCTATGTGGGGTCCCCCTTCTAATCATGGGGACCCTGAGTCTATCTATCCTGCCAGGGAACATGTGCTGGCTTTTGTCCCCGCAAGGGGGTTGTCAGTGGATTACTTTTCTTATTGCTGTGGCAAATTACCTGCTCAAAAAACAAACAAACAACTTGAGGAAGGAAAATTTTATTTTGGCTCATGTTTTTTTTTAAAAATATATTTTATTTATTTATTTGAGAGAAAGAAAGAGGTAGAGAGTGTGAGAGAGACAATGGGCACGCCAGGGCCTCCAGTCACTGCAAACAAACTCCAGTGCCCCCTTGTGCATCTGGCTTATGTGGGTCCTGGGGAATTGAACCTGGGTCCTCTGGCTTTGCAGGCAAGCGCCTTAACCACTAAGCCGTCTCTCCAGCCCTTGGCTCATGTTTTGAGGGTACAGGCCACTGTGGCGGAGGAGGCATGGCGGCAGCAGTGTGAGGCGGCTGGTCACTTTTTGTCTGTCGTCATGCAGTAGAGAGAGCTGCACGCGAGGGCCCACGTCCCTCTCTCCTTTCCTAATGAAACAATACAAGTCGGGCATGGTGGCGCACGCCTTTAATCCCAGCACTCTGGAGGCAGAGGTAGGAGGATCGTCGTGGGCTCTAGGCCACCCTGAGACTCCATAGTGAATTCCAGGTCAGCCTGAGCTAGAGTGAGACCCTACCTTATAAAACAACAACAAAAAAGAAATTATACAAAAAAATCCCTTTATTTAAAAATGTATATAATCCAGGCTGGGGAGATTGCTCAGTGGTTAAAGATGTTTGCTTGCTTGCAAATGCTACCTGCTGGGGTTTCATTCTTAGTCCCCATGCACAAATGCCAGATGCACAAAGTGGTGTTTGTGTCTGAGGTTTGTGCATGGTGGCAGGAGGCCTGGTGTGCCCATATGTTCTCTTTCTCTCTCGTTCTCTGCTTGCAAATAAATAAAACATTTTTGGGAACTGAAGAGATGGCTCAGTGGTTAAAGGCGCTTGCTTACAAAGCCTGACAGCTGAGGTCCGATTCCCCAGCACCCACGTAAAGCCAGATGCACAAGGGGGTGCACACGTCTGGAGTTTGTTTGCAGTGGCAGGAGACCCCGGCACATCCATACTCTCAATCTCTCTCTCTCTCTCTCTGTCTCCATTCTCAGAGAAAGAAATAAAATCTTTAAAAGTTTACATAATCCCATTCTACCATTCTTCTTTGCCTCTACCTCCATTCCCCTCCACTGAAGCTCCATTTCCCCCGTTAATTGATGCCTCTTTTTTGCATGCTTCCAATATTCATAACAACCTGTTGGTGGTCCAACATTATGCGGGTCTTATGCCGATCACCACAGCCGCTGTGAGGTCATGATACAACATCCAGATAGCATTCTAAGGCACTTCCCCATCCTTGGCTCTTATATTCTTGTTTTCCCTCTCTCTCTCTCCTCTCTTTTCTCTGTCCCCTCTCTCTTTTATTCGGTCTGGAATCCCAGCGTGTGGAATGGTGGCACTCACACTTAGGGTGGGTCTTCTCACCTCAATTAACCCAATCTAGAAACTCGTTTCAGTACTGTTAACCACCACAATGTCATGCTTATTTCTTGAGCCTCTAGCCACCATGTTTCCCCGCCTGATCCTCCCTCTACGCCCGTCTAGAATGCTCTTCTCACTCTCACAGACGCCCCTCAGGTGACCCTTGGTGGCAGGTGCCCTGGGGTCTCCACCTCAGTGCCCATACATGGGTGCCTGCCACCGTGTCCCTCCGCAGCCTGTACACCTGTGTGCTGGAGGCTCCCGTGGGTCAGGCTGCCCGGAAGTGGCTTCAGCTGGCCATGTTCTGCTCGCCATTGGCACCAGGGCAGACCCACCTGCAGCTGCGCGTCTACTTCCTGAACAACACGCCCTGTGCCCTGCAGTGGGCCTTGACCAACGAGCGTCCCCACGGTGGGTGCCTGCGCGGGCCCTGCCAGCTCTTCGACTTCACTGGGGCCAGAGGTGACCAGTGCCTGAAGCTCAAGTACATCTCTGAGGGTGAGGGAGGCGGGATCCCGGGGACGGGGGAGCGGGGAGCGAACTCTGTGAGAAGAAAGGGGTTCAGGAACCACAAGTTTCTTTCCTGGACTCCTTGGCTCCCAGGAGCCTCCAGGAGAGTTCCTGTCTTTGACTACTTCCTTCTTCTGCTACCCAAGCTGCCCTTGCCGACTATCCAGGGACTGGCGGTGCTAGGTGGATGGTGGGCGGAGACAGGGGGAGCTGGACGTGAGGGGGAGCTCTCCTTGTTCTTGAATCTTTTCAAGTTGGCCCTTTCTCTTATGGCCAGTTGGCTTGTGGACAGGGCATGCTTCACGGGGGTGAAATAGGAGAAAAGAGACTGAGAGCTGGGTGTTGGGAGGGGGTGGGGAACAGTATGTGACATAGAATCAAGGCCACTTTGGGGCACCTGCCTGGTTTCTAGAGAGTCCTGTCCACTTGCGATCCTCCCGTCTTCAGCAAGCTTTGTTTCCCCACAAGCTCCTTTAGGACTTGAGGAAGGCCGAGCCCCTGAGGGCCTCCACTCTGTCTCCTTCCTAGGTTGGGAGAATGTGGATGACAGCAGCAGCCAGCTGGTTCCCCATCTCCACATCTGGCATGGGAAGTGCCCCTTCCGCTCCTTCTGCTTCCGGAGGAAGGCAGGTAGGATGGGATCCTGCTCCCCTTTGTCCTCTTTCCTCTCAGGCTTGCTGGCCCTCTGCAGCTCTGCCCTAGGTGGTGTGGTTAGATTTTCTTTTTAAAGGGGAGACGTCACAGCAGGTCTTTGCAGAGAGAGGGGCAGTGTCCTTCAGAGTCCCAGAGTCTTACCATGGAGTCCCTTTGACGTCTCCTGGGCTCCTGTGCCAAGTCTTTTTTTTCTTTGAGACACACACACACACACACCAGAGAGAGAGAGAGAGAGAGAGAGAGAGAGAGAGAGAGAGAGAGAGAGAGAATTGGCACACCAGGGCCTCAGCCACTGCAATCGAACTCCAGACACTTGCGCCACCTAGTGGGCATGTGCAACCTTGCGCCTGCCTCAACTTTGTGTGTCTGGCTTACGTGGGATCTGGAGAGTCGAACGTGGATCCTTAGGCTTCACAGGCAAGCGCCTTAACTGCTAAGCCAACTATACAGCCCATGCGAAGTCCTTTCATTTCTCATCTGTTACTTTCTCCTTTTCTCTTTGTAGCCAATGAGAATGAGGACTGCTCAGCACTAACCAATGAGATCATTGTCACCATGCACACCTTCCAGGATGTGAGTCGGGTAGAAGGGCGGAGCTTGTGGGAGATGTGGGTAAGGTGGGAGAAAGGTGTGGTGTGCAGTGAACAGTGGTCTAATCACATAACCAAGTAGCCAAAGAGGACATTCTGTTTTTGTGCGAGTGTGTGCAGAACATGTGTGGTGTATGATGTACGCATGGTGTCTGCACACGTGTGCAGAGGCACATGCCTTGTGCATGCATGTGGAGGCCAGGGGAGAATTTTGGGTGCCCTTCTCTAACTCTCATCCAAGTATTTCCTTAAGATGGGGTCTCTCCCTCAATCTAGACCTGGGTTTTCAGTCTGCAAGTCCCGGTGACTCTCCTATCTCTGCCCCAGTGAACTAGGGTTACAGATTGCATGGTCATATCCACTTTTTAAAATAAATTATTTTAGCTGGGCATGGTGGCACACACCTTTAACCCCAGCACTGAGGAGGCAGAGGTAGGAGGATCGCCATGAGTTTGAGGCCACCCTGAGAACACAGAGTGAATTCTAGGTCAGTCTGGGCTAGAGTGAGACCCTACTAAAATACACACACACACACACACACACACACTATAAATTGTTGTTTATGTTTATTTCTTTAAGAGCAACAGACACAGAGAGAAAGAGGGAGAGAGAGAGAAAGAATGGGCGTGCCAGGGCCTCCAGCCACTGCAAACAAACTCCAGACGCGTGTGCCCCCTTTTGCATCTGGCTAACATGGGTCCTGGGGAACCGAGCCTCGAACTGGCATCCTTAGGCTTCACAGGCAAGCGCTTAACTGCTAAGCCATCTCTCCAGCCCCCCCCCCCCCATTTTAGAGAGAGAGAATTGGTGCACCAGGGCCTCAGCTATTGCAATCGAATTCCAGATGCTTGTGCCACCTAGTGCACATGTGTGACCTTGCGCTTGCCTCACCTTTGTGTGTCTGGCTTATGTGGGATCTGGAGAGTCGAACATGGGTCCTTAGGATTCGCAGGCAAGCGCCTTAACCACTAAGCAATCTTTCCAGCCCCACACTCTCCTTTTTATGTGAGCTCTGGAGAGTTAAACTTAGGTGGTTTCAGGTCCATCCAGGCCCTCATGCTTAAATGGCAAAGACCCTTAACTGCTGAGCCATCTCCCCAGCTCTGAAGATGACATTTTCATAGAGCCGCCATACCAGATCTTTGAGGGACTTAGATTAGCTGGCCTCCAAGTTACTCCCCCAACACACCCCTGACTCCTGTTTATGGATGAATACCTCGGAAGATCAAAGCTACCAAACTGAGATTGACCCTAGTCCGGCCCCTTCTCCCAACTCAGCACAACTCTGCCACATCTGAGAGATGACGTGTTACATTTTCAATGGGCGTGACCAGACAAAGGTCTTGAGCAGATGTGATGGGAGATAAGCCTCTGCCACTCACTCCACAGACTCAAGAAAGCTGTGAATAAGTCAGGTTTGAGAGGTTTTGGGGAACTATACTGACTTCCTGGGGAGGATGGCAGATACCCTCCCATTGTCACTTGGGGAGAAAAGTTCGGGTGGAGGGAAGGGGCCACCAAAGCCTGAGGTCCATTTCTCTGTTGTTGAGTGACCTCTTCATCCCCTGTCTGCCCCTGGTGGTTCAGGATGTATTCCATTTGATGCTTATTATTCTATTCCCAAAGAGCTCAGTGGGTAAACCCAAGGCTGAGAGTGGGGTTCCGGGGCCAAAGAGGCAGAGGGTAAAGGGTGCTGAGTGGGTGGGGCTGCGTCTTATGGTAAAGGGGCTCTCAGTGAAAAGCTGAAGCACAGTTGTCTTTGCCTTGCTGGGATAAAGCACCCGATGGAAGCAAAGGGTTTATTTTGGCTTACGGTCTTAAGGGGGAGCTTCACAATGGCAGGGGAAAGCATGGCATGAGCAGAGGTTGGACATCACCTCTGCCACAGCAGGTGGAAAACAGCAGCAGGAGAGAGAGCTGAGCTCTGGCAAAGGGGAGCTGGCTTTCACACCCCTAAGCCCATCCCCAGCAACACAACTCCTCCAGCAAGGCTCCACTTCCCAAATTGCCATCAGGTGGGAACCAAGCATTCAGAACACATGAGTTTGTGGGGGGCATCTGATTCAACCCCCTACAAGGAGAGGCTTAAGAGATGGAGACAGGCCCCGGCTTCTTCCTTAGGGGGTGTTTTATGTGTTTCCCCATTCCTCATGCGCATCAGGGCTTGGAAACCAAGTACATGGAAATCCTCAGATTCCAGGCATCGGAGGAGGAGTCCTGGGCAGCCCCTCCCCCTCTCACCCAGCCACCTCCATGCAATCGGTGAGATGAGGGTGTCCTGGCCCGGTGTGGGGTGGGAGGGTGAGGGTCCTTGATATGCCTGCTCCAGCACTCACAGGCCAAATGCAGCATTTGGGGGAGGGGGAGAGAGAACCAGCCCGGTTCTCTTTGATTCTTCCCTCCGAGAACTCTGCACCCCCCTGCTTCAGGTTACCACCCGAGCTCTTTGAGCAGCTGCAGATGTTGCTGGAGCCCTACAGCATCACTGGCAATGACTGGCGCAGACTCGCCTCCCATCTTGGGCTCTGTGGCATGAAAATCAGGTAAGATGCAATGTGGCCTGTTGCAGGTCTGTGGGTGGAAGTCAGTTGAGGGTGGTTTGGTGCCTAGGACGTCCTGGGAATTGGACCACGGACAAGGGGGAGACTTATAAGTTAGGGAATGGCTACTCCCCACCCTATTCTCCACAAAAGGAAGCTCTTTATGTTGTTACTGTATCTTGAGTACAGAGTGATGTTACCCATCCTTGGGTCCAGAAGCCCACCACCTTAGTTTTCCTGTATTTCCAAAGAAACTGGGAAACAGAAATTGGTGAAGGAAAATGGATTTATTTACAGTGTGACCAAATTAGGGAGAGAAGGAATCCACTCCCTCTCTACTGTGCCTTTGGCATCTTTTTTTAAAAAAATATTTATTTATGGGCTGGAGAGATGGCTTAGTGGTTAAGGCAAATGTCTGCAAAGCCAAGGGACCCATGTTCGATTCCCCAGGACTCATGTAAGCCAGATGTACACGGTAGTACATGATACGGAGTTTGTTTGCAGCGGCTGGAGGTCCTGGTGTGCCCTATTCTTTCTCTCTCCCCTTCTCTCCTCCCCTTCTTCCCTCACTCTCTAATAAATAAACAAAAATAGAACATTTTAAAAACTATTTATTTTTATATTTGAGAGAGGCTGAGAATAGGCACACCAGGGCTTCCTGCCATGGCAAATGAATTCCAGTTGCATGTGTCCCTTTGTTCATCTGGCTTTATGTGGGTCCTGGTGAATTGAATCTGGGCCATTAGACTTTGCAAGCAAGTGCCCTTAACTGCTGAGCCATCTGTCCAGCCCCAAGCTTTATGATTTATAGGAAACCAGGAGACAAAGGGCAGGTGTTAAGCAGATTTGGTTGTGGGACAGTTTAACTGGCCTCTGTCTAGGGGAGAGGTTGACAGTGTGGCCTGGGGTCGCCCTCATCATCTCACTTCTCTGTTAGAGATTTTCAAAAAAAATTATTTTATTTTTATTTAGTTGAGAGAGAGAGAGAGAGAGAGAGACAGACAGACAGACATATATAGAGAGAATGGGCATGTCAGGGCCTTCAGCTGCTGCAAATGAACTCCAGACACCTGTGCCACCCTGTGCATCTGGCTTACGTGGGTCCTGGGGAATTGAACCTGGGTCCTTTGGCTTTGCGGGCAAGTGTCTTAACCGCTAAGCCATCTCTCCAGCCCTGTTACAGATTTTTTTTTTTTGGTTCAAGTCTAGTCCTGAGGAACATGGGATAGGCATTCTGTCTTAAGCCCTGATTTTCAAAGAGAGGAGGGTCGGGTGTTTTGTAGCCTGGCGGGCCTGTGCCTGGCAGAGTTCGTCACCCTTAGGACCTCCGGTGAGTGGACAGCAGCGGAAGCCTTTGTGTCTTTTCCTTGGAGGTCAGCCTCGAACTCACACATCCAGGGCCCCACGCCAGTGTCTCGGCAGCATGGAGTCACTGTTGCATGACGTCTGGCTCGTAGTAGGTGCACAATAGGTGTTTCACGGCCAATCAGTTGTCACGCAGGTCATTGGTCCTTGTGAGAGCTTGTTACGCTGAGACCTGAGGTGGGCAGCGGATGACTGGAGGACGCGTGGAAAGCATGGAGCCAGGGCCTGGCCCTCGTCAACACAGAAAAGCAGAGCAGTCACGTCGGTGGGGCAGCCAGGGCCCCTGTCTGGGAGCTCGCAGAGGAGTCAGTGGGTGAACAGTCCTCAGCCACACCCTAGAGCTCAGGGGTCAGAATCCTGGAGCTGGACTTTGGCAAGGAGAGTGCATTTAAAATTGCTCAGCAAAAAATATATTTTTAAGTATATTATTTATTTATTTGTTTGTTATTTATTAGAGACAGAGAGAGGAAGGAGGGAGAGAGAGAGAGAGAATGGGCACTCCAGGGCCTCTCTAGCCACTGCAAACGAACTCCAGATGAATGTGCCATCATGTGCATCTGGTTCATGTGGGACCTGGATAATCAAACCTGGATCCTTAGGCTTTGCGGGCAAGCGCCTTAGCCACTAAGCCATCTCTCCAGCCTGATAAAATATTTTTAAAAAGTATTTTATTTTTATTTTTTTATTTATTTGAGAGAAGGAATGAGGCAGAGTGAGAGAGAGAGAGAATGGGTGTGCCAGGCCCTCCAGCCACTGCAAACGAACTCCAGATGCATACGTCACCTTATGTATTTGGCTTACGTGGGTCCTGGGGAATCGAACTGAGGTCCTCTGGCTTTGCAGGCAAGTGCCTTAACTGCCAAGCCATCCCTCCAGCCCCAATAAAATATTTTTAAAAATTAGAAACAAGAATGGAGTTGGAGAGATGGCTTGGTGGTTAAGGCACTTCCCTGTGAAGGCTAAGGACTCATGTTTAACTCCCCAGATCCCACATAAGCCAGATGCAAAAGGTGACTCATACACATGTGCACAAGTGGCGCACGTGTCTGGAATTCGGCTGCAGTGGCTGGAGGCCCTGGTGCGCTAATTCTCTCATTCTCTGTCTCTCATAAAGGCGTGTGGTGTGCCACCATGCCCAGCAAAAACAAACAAACAAAAGAATGGGCTGGAGAGATGGATTAGTGGATAAGGCATTTGCCTGCAAAGCCAAAGGACCCAGGCTCAATTCCCCAACACCCACACAAAGCCAGATGCACAAAGTGGCGCATGTGTCTGGAGTTTGTTTGCAGTGGCTAGAGGCCCTGGCACACTCATTCTTTTGTCTTTATCTGCCTCTCTCAAGTAAATAAATAAGTAAAATGTCTAAAAAATAAAAAAAATTGAAATTAAAACTGCTTAGCTATTTCAGCATCTATCAAGTGTGTCTTGCTGAGTACTGGGACATAGGAATGAAATATGCCAGGGCTCCCAAGAGCTTGGGCTCTCTGCGGCAAGGGACCCAGAGCTCTTGAGGACAAGAGCAGTGTTCCCCGAACCCTCTTGTACACATTCACCAGTGTAGAACGCTGAACAGGGAGACCCCCAAACAGACCAGTCCAGAGGCCTGCAGGGAGGTGTCTGACGTGGAGGGCGGAGAGGCAGCTTGGATTTGGCACAAGGAATAGGCTGAGGATGGGAGGTTCGGGGTGGTAAGAAGGCAGGACAGGTCATAAAGGCAGGCAACTTTCAGGTAGGTAGAAACTACGACAGAGCAACTATTTCCTTACTGGGTGGGCAGGATGTCATGGCTGGGAGAGAGGGAATAAAGAGGAAGTCAAGCGGGGGTGGGGCGTGGTGGCGCACACCTTTAATCCCAGCACCTGGGAGGCAGAGGTAGGAGGATTGCTGTGAGTTAGAGGGCACCTTGAGACTACATAGTGAAGTCCAGGCCATCCTGGTCTCACTAGAGTGAGACCGTACCTCGAAGCAACTGAAATAAATAAATAAATAAATAAAAAATAGAAAAGGAGGAAGTCAGGAGGCCTGGACGATGGAGAAGTGTGTTTGGGACAGGATAGATGCATAAGACCCGTATGGAGCCAAGGAACCGGAAGGAACCTTCCAGAGCCTCTCAGACAAGACCTTGGTTCAGAAAGAGGTTCCTGAGGCCTAGAAAGACGCAGTATGGAGTAGCTTTTCAGCCTCCACCACGGCAGAGTTTTAGGTCCCGCCCCCCCCACACCCCAATGCAGGCATGAACAGAAGATGGGGCGTGGGGGTGGTGCTACTGCTGTCCTTGCTCCCTCCTCTCACCATCCCTCCATCCATCTATCCCTCCCTCCCTTCCTCCCTCCCTCCCTCCCTCCATCCCTCCCTCCTTCCCTCCTGCCTGGGGGCCCAGGTTCCTGTCCTGCCAGCGCAGCCCGGCCGCGGCCATCCTGCAGCTGTTCGAGGAGCAGAACGGCAGTCTGCTGGAGCTTCACTACCTCATGACGTCCATGGAGCGGCTGGACTGCGCTTCGGCCATCCAAAAATACCTGAGCCACACGCCCCGGGACAGCCCAGCCTCGGCCCGCAGCGGTGCAGGCGCGCAGGAGAACCAGGGCCTGGAGCTGGACGAGAAGCTCTGAGCGCCCTCTAGCGGCGCAGGGCGGAGGCCACCCCGGGCGGGTCTCAGCGCCCAGGACCCGCACTGCAACTGTGACAGACAGCACCCGCGCCTTATGTGGAATCCGTGGATCGTAGATCGTGGATCGTGGATCGTGGATCGTAGATCGTGCCCAGCGACCCACAAAACCTGACTGCTGGTCCTAGCCGCCCTGCTCTGGAACTTTGTGAAGCATGCAGTTCCGCCTATGGCCGGCAGGGGGAGCAGGAGCCCTGGAGATGTCACAGCTTGGCACCTTGCAGAAAGCTATTTTAATACACCGTTGGACTGCCAGGTGGCCCCCGTGGGCAAGCCTGGGAGACTGCTCAGTCCACAAGAATTCACGGAGCGTTTAGCCAGTCCCAGCACTGAGCTGGGATCTTGGGAAATGCCAGAGCCTTTGAAGTAGGGCCTCTCCAAACACACACACACACACACACACACACACACACACACACACACACACCTCTGTAGGGTTGGTGATATGCCCACACTAGCTGAGGGCAAAACGCTAAACCAAGCACGTCCTAGTGGTTAGGGGATGTTGTGGCACTGTGCGTGAGTTTAGGAATTGAGAAGGGAGGAAAGAGAAGGTTCTAAGGAGGATCTTGGGAGAGATCCTTGGTTGGGGCTCGGGGATGGGGTGATTGTGGGAGCCAAGAGGCAGATGGCATTAAGGAAGACGTAGGATGGGTGTGAGGGAGGGTGGAAGGGGGTTCAAGACCAGATCTAGAGGAGGGGTTCATATCCACCGCCTCCTCCACCTTCCTTGTCTTCGCTGTCTGCCATCATCTCTCTCTTCAAACATTAGGGATGAAAAGAAACGGGACCCTTGTATCTCTTTATGCCCAGCCCATGTGAGTTTTAAATCTCTTCACTTTCCTTTTCTGCTGGCTTCCTGCGACTGCTCCTTCTCTGAGTTGGTCTGCCATTCTGTGAATGCCTTCACATAGTCTGGTCTGTTCCTAGTCACTGTGCCTTGACTGCTTGTACCTGCGTCTGTTAGACATGCCCAGCCATCCCGCCTCAGGCAGGTGTCTCCAAATCCTTGTTATAAATCAAAAGGCTATTGAGAGAGCCTGGGCTATCTTAGGGATAAGTGAGGGGAGCTATTTTCCCAGAGATCAAATTCTCCTTTAGGGTCACGGACCCAAGAGTTGGGATGAAGGACTCACCTCGTTCCATCAGCAAATACTTACTCAGCACCTCCCGTGTGTCAGACAGTGTGTGTAAAAGAGACGCCTGGGCTGAGCCCCGAGAACACAAAGCTGACCTCAAGAGTAGCAATGCTTTTGCTTACAAACAGTTTTGTTCATTTGTCCAAGGGCAGACAACCTCTCTGGTAGCACTATAACAATTCACCACCACTTTTAATTAAAAATATTGATGCTTTTTAAAATGACGCGCAATACCGTGTAGTAAAATATGAACATGACCTTTCTTTATTACTAACTGTATTTTTCTCCGATTAGTACATTTGGATGGTTTGTGTGATAAAATTATGCTGGTGAAGAGGAGTTGGAGGAAAGATTTTTTTTTTTTCTTCTCAAGGTAGGGTTTCACTCTAGCCCAGGCTGACCTGGAATTCAGTATGTAGTCTCAGGGTGGCCTCGAACTCATGGCGATCCTCCTACCTCTGCCTCCCGAGTGCTGGGATTAAAGGCGTGCGCCACCACGCCTGGAAATTTTTATTTTTCCCGTGGAGGAAAGATCTTGGTAGGTTGTGCTTCTGGTATGAAATCTGCCCAGATTAGTAAATCATGTAGGGTTCTTTTTCTTTTTCTAGAACCATGCCTCTTCCATCCACCCTCTGTTCTTCAAGCCACACTTCTCTCCGCTCCACCAGAGGCTGCTGGTCTCTCCATGTTGGTGTTTTGGCTCAAGACTGGGTCATGGAGAGCACCTTCCTTCTCTGCAGCTCTGGCACTGCTGGCCAATCAAAAGCATGGTGGCGGGGTGGGGGTGGGGGCGGAGAGATGGCTTAGTGGTTAAGGCGCTTGCCTGCAAGGCCAAAGAAGCCAGGTTCGATTCCCCTGGGCTCACGTAAAGCCAGATGCACAAGATGGCTGGGACATGCCACCTGGAGTTTATTTGCAGTGGCTGGAGGCCCTGGTGCACTCTCTGTCTCCCTCTTTCTCAAATAAATTTTAAAAAATATAAAAAAATCTGGGTGTGGCAGCACACACCTTTAATCACAGCACTTGAGAGGCAGAGGTAGAAGGATCACTGTGAGTTCGAGGTTACCCTGAGACTTGAGCTAGAGTGAAACCCTACCTCAAAAAAAAAAAAAAAAAAATATATATATATATATATATAAAACCATGGTGGAAATCTTGCCTACCCTGGAACAGTTCATTTTAAGTCACAAATAGAAGTTCTGGGGTGGGGTCTCTGGTTCTTATGATGGGCTAGAATGCTTGCTCCCCTCCTTCCCCCAAAATCTGGTTCTCAGAAAGGCAGCTCTGGCCGAAAGGAGGCTGGGAAACTGTCAGAGCAGGTGCGGCGTCTGCGACTCCTGCAGGGAACCCCTGCCCTCTCCCCAGCCAGACCCAGCTGGCATAATTCACTCGTACCTAATGTTGAGACGGGGTGCGCTCCAGTGGGTGTCCTGAGGCTTGGCTCTGCGCCCTCGGGCTGAGCAGGGCAGCTGTCTCTCACGGGCCCTGCACCTTTGCAACAAAGCAACGGAAAGAGAGGCCAGCCGAGGAGCCCCTCGGAGTTCACGTTCCTGTGGGGGTTTTCCTTTGTGTACGGCCTCTGCGTAGAACTACTGACGGCTGTGTGTGGGCACCCCCCCCAGTCCAAGGTCACCTTCCTGCTCCCTCAGGACAAGCTCATGCTCTCACACACAGCCTAGAGGCCATCTTCCTCCCGTGGGTTTCGATGACATTGGGTACCATCAGGGTGGTATGGCTGTTAGATGTGCTGTGGGTTTAACGTCTGGGTGTGTGTATGGGGGGGATAAGAGGGTAAGATGGGGCATAGGTCTATAGAATTAGAGTCTTCAGGGCTCAGAGGTAACTCATGTCTCGGCAGAATATTCACAATGATGTCCAGATCTTTTTTTTTTTTTCTTCCCCAAAGGAAATACAGTGAAAGCCACACATTTAATCTCACATTTCCTAGTAGTCACTTCAAAAATGTAAAAAGAAGGCTGGAGAGATGGCTTAGCAGTTAAGGCGCTTGCCTGCAAAGCCAAAGGACCCAGGTTTCATTGCCCAGGACCCACGTTAGCCAGATGCACAAGGGGGCGCATGCATCTGGAGTTCCTTTGCAGTGGCTGGAGACCCTGGTACACCCATTCTCGCTCTCTTTTCCTCTTTCTCTGTCAAATAAATAAATAAATAAAAATAAATAAAATATTTAAAAAATGTAAAAAGAGGCAGGGGATGATATCCATTTGAATAATGCTTTGTTTAACTCAATATATCCAGATTCTTTTTTTAGAGAGAGTGAGAGAGATATACAGAGACAGATAGAGAGAAAGAGAGAATTGGCATGCCAGGGCCTCAGCCACTAAAATCCTACTCCAGACGCTTGCGCCACCTAGTGGACATGTGCAGCCTTGCGCTTGCCTCACCTTTGTGTGTCTGGCTTACGTGGGATCTGGAGAGTTGAACATGGGTCCTTAGGCTTCACAGGCAAGTGACTTAACCACTAAGCCATCTCTCCAGCCCCAGATTCTTATTATTTCCACATATGATCATTGGGCAATTAATAACATTTGAAGTTTTTCTTTCATATTACCTGGCATCTGCCACATGCTTTATAGTGGCAACGTAGCTCAATTTGTATGCTGATATAATTTTGATCTGAAACGTCCCTCCAGGGCCACGTGTTAAAGGCTTGGCCTGCAGCGTGCGGTGTTATTGGGAGGTAGTGGGAAGCCTAGTTATGGGGAGGTAAGTGCTGCAGTCAGGTTCGCATTGCTGGCGGAAACCACCTGACCAAGAACAGCTTTTGGGGGAAAAAGGGTTTATTTTGGCTTACAGGCTCAAGGGGAAGCTCCACGATGGCAGGGAAAACGATGGCATGAGCAGAGGGTGGACATCACCCCTGGTCAGCATAAGGTGGACCATAGCAACGGAAGAGTGTGCCAAACACTGGCAAGGGGGATCAGGCTATAACATCTATAAGCCCACCCCCAACAATACACTCCCTCCAGGAGGCTTTAATTCCCAAATGTCCATCAGCTGGGAATTTAGCATTCAGAACAGCTAAGTTTATGGGGGACCCCTGAATCAAACCACCACAGTAAGTCACTGGGAGATTGTTCATAGAGAGGCTATCAGGGCCTTGACCCCTTCCTCTCCCCTTTCTCCCTCTCTCTCTTTTTCGAGGCAGGGTCTCACTCTAGCCCAGGCTACCTGGAATTTACTCTGTAGCTCCAGGCTGGCCGTGAACTCACAGTGAATTTCTTACCTCTGCCTCCTGAGTGCTCTGATGAAAGCGGTCATCGACGCCCCTGGCTCTCTCCCACCCTCTTTGCTTCCCATCCAGCACAAGCTGTCTGCCACATGCTCCTACCACGATGTTTTCTCCTGCCATGGGACTAAACAATCACCGATCACAAACCCTGGACCAAAACACACTTTCCCTTCTTTTTAAAAAGATTTTATTTATTTATTTGAGAGAGAGTGACAGAGAGAAAGGGGGGAGGGGAGAGAAAGTGAGAGAGACAGAGAGAGAGGGAGAGAGAGAGAGAGAGAGAGAGAGAGAGAATGGGCACACCAGGGCCTCTAGCTACTGCAAACGAACTCCAGATGCATGCACCACCTTGGGCATCTGGTTTACGTGGGTCCTGGGGAATTGGACCTGGGTCTTCCTGCCTCCACCTTTTTTTTCTTTATTTTTTTATTTTTTTGTTCATTATTTATTTATTCATCTGAGAGTGAAAGACAGAGTGAGAAAAGCAGATAGAGGGAGAGAGAGAATGGGTGTGCCAGGGCCAACTCCAGACACATGTGCCCCCTTGTGCATCTGGCTAACGTGGGTCCTGGGGAATTGAGCCTCAAACCAGGGTCCTTAGGCTTCACAGGCAAGCACTTAACCACTAAGCCATCTCTCCAGCTCACCTTTATTTTTTCTAAAAATTTAATTTAATTTATTTATTTGAGAGAGAGAGAGAGAGAGGGAGGGATTGAGATAGGGAAAGAGGCAGATAGAGAGAATGGGCACGCCAGGGCCTCTAGCCACTGCAAATGAACTCCGGATGCGTGCGCCACCTTGTGCATCTGGCTTACGTGGGTCCTGGGGAATCGAGCCTCGGTCCTTAGGCTTCGCAGGCAAATGCCTAAACTGCTAAGCCATCTCTCCAGCAGCGGGGCTCATTTTTGCTACACGTGGCTCTCTGCAGGAGAGAAGAGTCCTCCGCGCGTGATTTGCTGCATTTCTCATTCCTAGACGGTCTGTTGAGCTAAACACAGCTGTGAGCTCTCGGGCTTGGGACTGTTCTTTCTCTGGCAAGCCAATGGCGTCCTTCTTCTTGTTTGCCACTGGAGAAGCTCGCCTCATTCATTCACTTCATTTTGTTCATCCCGGTGTTTTGAAATATGTGCACATCATGCGATGTCTAAATAGAGGTAATTAACATATGCATTATGTGTCATGTGTTTATTTCTCATGGTGAGAACGCTTGAAATCCACTCACTCAGCAATTCTCAAGAACACAATGCACTGTCGCTTTACTTATTGCTTGTGCGTATGTGTATGTGTGTGCACGTGTGCATGTATGCGCACATGTGTGTGGGTGCACGTGAACAGGTAGCATGTGTGCATGTGGGTGCGTATGTGTGTGGGTGAAGTGCACATGTGCACGTGTGTGTATGGATACCAGAGGACAACCTTGCATGTCATTCCTCAGGAATACAGTCCTTCCTTTCCCCCTTCCTTCCCCTTCCTTCCTTCCCCCTTTCTTCCTTCCTCCTTCCTTCCTTCCTTCCCCCTTCCTTTCTCCCTCCTTCCTTCCTTCCCCCTTCCTTCCTTCCCCCTTCCTTCCTCCCTCCCTCCTTCCTTCCTTCCCCCTTCCTTCCTTCCTCCTTCCTTCCTTTCTCCCTCCTTCCTTCCTTCCACTTCCTTCCTTTCTTCTTCCCTTCCTTCCTCCCTCCCTCCTTCCTTCCTTCCCCCTTCCTTCCTTCCACTTCCTTCCTTTCTCCCTCCTTCCTTCCACTTCCTTCCTTTCTTCTTCCCTTCCTTCCTCCCTCCCTCCTTCATTCCTCCTTCCTTCCTATCTCTCTTCTTCCTTCCTTCCCCCTTCCCTCCTTCCTTCCTTTCTCCCTGCCCCTCCCTCCCTCCTTCCTTCCTCCTTCCTTCCTTCCTTCCTTCCTTCCTTCCTCCTTCCTTCCTTCCTCCCTCCCTCCTTCCTTCCCCTTTCCTTCCTTCCTTCCCCTTCCTTCCCTCCCTCCCTTCCTCCTTCCTTCCTTCCTTCCTTCCTTCTTTCCTCCTTTCCCTGTCTTCTTTATTTCTTTTTGTCTTTTGAGACAGGGTCTTTCGGTGGCCTGGAGTCCATCAGTTAGTCTAGACAGGCCGGCAGCAGCACCCCGCTGTGTCTCGCTGGCTCTGGGATTGCAGGTGTGCGCCCCCTTACCGGCTCTTTCACACGGGGACCGAACTCAGGTCCTCATGCTTGTGAGGCGAGCGCTTTGCCAACCAAGTTATCTCCCGGCTCTGCTTGATTATTTTGTACGAATCTTCGTAAGGTCACATTGTATCTTGTCAGTCATTTCTCAGCGGCACAACCCTATAGGGTAAGCGGGGGAGGGGGGATCCAGGGCCCCATTGTGTGAACGAGGGAACGGGGCCTGTGGCCAGTAAACATTCAGCGGGCACGGTGGCAGGCTGCGGGGTCAGGGAGTGGGCAGGCCTGGGCTTTGAACCCCATGCTGCCCTTTGCTAGCTGTTGGATCTTGAGTGAGTTGCTTACTATCCAGCTGCTTTTCTGTAACACGGGCTCACCACAGTGCCAGGGCGGCAGGGGTTAGCTGAGAGCGTGCCCATGCAGCCAAGCAGCGCTCAGTGCCAGTGCGTGTTGGCCACACGCACAGCGAACACACTCCCGGAAGCCAGAGGCCAGCCCGCCCTTCTCCCCTTGGCCCCGCCTTCTCCGGGGCTGCGCCTCTTCCCAGCCATTCACAGGGCTCCTGCGGAGCTTTCAATCTGCCCTCAGCCTTTGGGAAAGCAGTCAGTAAGTCCTAGTCGACGCAATCAAAAAATCAAGTTTGCCCTGGGGATCAATGACTGGCTGCACAGAGGATTGAAGCACTGTGTGTCTTACACCTACGCACCCCCCCCCACATGCACACATGTATACACACATACACATGTGCACACACATGCATATGCACACATGTATACACATATACACATGTGTACACACACACACATACACACATACACACACACACGCACTCTTGGCAAGCTTCTTGCTGCCCACCATTGCAAACCTTGCACCCTAAGGCAAGGCTTCAGACAAGACTGTATGTTCCTTCACTGAAGGGCAGCTTTGGTGGTGATCTGGATGTAGGGGTGTCCCCAGATTCAAAGTAACCGCAACACGTGACCCTCCTCAGAACTGTGCCCTGTGAATCATCTCTCTGTGTTCTTTCTTCCAGAAAGCCCAGGGCCGAGACACTCAGTTGTTTTCCCGAAGACAAGAACTTGACCTCACACCTGACCCCACCTCTTCTAAAACCTGGACCAGGAGGCCACTAGAATAAGTCTGCCCACACTGGCCACCCCTGGCACAGCCAAACTTCTGGGCTAAGCCTCCCATCTCCACTAGCTCTCTGTTACAACACACACCACCACATGTTTTGACTTATTCATAACATCTTTTATTTGTTTATTTATTTATTTTTTTGAGCTAGGGTCTCACTCTAGCTCAGGCTGACCTGGAATTCACTCTGTAGTCTCAGGGTGGCCTCGAACTCTCAGTGATCCTCCTACCTTTGCCTCCTGAGTGCTGGGATTAAAGGCGTGTGCCACCACACCCAGCTATTATTTATTTATTTTTAAACATTTAAAATATTTATTTATTTGAGAGAGACAGAGAGAGAGAGAGAGTATGAAAGAGATAAAGGGCACACCAGGGCTTCCAGCCACTGCAAACAAATTCCCTACTGACTGTGGTGGTTTGAATGTCTGCCCCCCCACCCAGACTCAGGTGTGGGCTGGAGAGATTGCTCAGTGGCTAAGGAGCTTGCCTGCAAAACCCAACAGCCTGGGTTCAGTTCCCGGTTACTCACATAGAGCCAGATGCACAAAGTGGCGCATGTGTCTGGAGTTTGCAGTGACAAGAGACCCTGACGCACCCATTCACTCTTGGGCCCCTAACAGGCAGGTCCCTGCTACACATGTGCTCGTCGCTGAATGTGGATCCTGGAGTCCAACCCTAAGGTATGTTTGGGGGAGGGGCGGATCTTTAGTCCAGATCTACTAGGTGTGTTCGGAGCAGTTCTGAGTTCTGCTGGTTGTGTGGTGCCGGCCATTGGTGGTGTCTCTCTGCTTGGATCTGTAAAAGGGAGCCAGCATCCCCGCCACCCCCACGAATCTGTAAGCCTCAAATAAATCCCTTTCCTCCCATAAGTTGCAAAATTTTGGTCACCACTGAACAGCTAGTGGGGCTGTTTGGAGAGGCTGGCCCTGGCTGGAGGAGGAAGTACGTCAGGGGTCGCCTGTGTATCTGCCACTCTTGCTCCCTCTCCGCCAGTCAGCACCATCAGGTGAGTGCTCTGTGCTGCATGCGCCTGCTGCCATGGTGTTCTGCCTCCCTGTAGAGCTCAAGAGGGTGGACTGAAGCCGTGAGCCCAAATAAAGTCTTCTGGGGCTGGAGGGATGGCTCAGCAGTTAAGGCGTTTGCTTGCAAAGCCTAACGACTGCAGTTCAACTCTCCGGTGCCCACGTGACAGATGCACAAAGTAACGCATGCATCCGGTGTTCACTTGTACTGGCTGGAGGCCCTGGCACACCCATTCTCTCTCTGTCTGTCTCTCTTTTCTCTCTGCTTCCAAATAAATAAACTAAAAAAAAAAAAAAATCCTTCTTCTCTTAAGTATTTAAGCCAGGTATGTCATCTCAGTAAAAAAAAAAAAAAAATGCTACTAACACGTTCAGTTTACACCATGCAGATGAGGACTCCATATTGGGGGGTGGGAGACAAACCAGATGGAAAGAACTGGAGTCCCTGGTTCTGCCTGAGCAGGGCTGCCTGTCCCCCCACGTCACCGGGGTGCTCCTTTAGAGGGCACAAAAGAGAAATGCCTTTCGTTTCTATTGTTTTTGCTTGCACGTGTGTGTATGGAGGCCAGAGATTGATGTTATATATTTTCCTTAATCCCGTTCCACCTTTTATTTATTTATTTAGTTATTTAAGAGAGAGAGAACAGAGGAAGAGGCATATAGAGAGAATGGGTGCCACCGCAAACGAACTCCAGACGCATGCGCCACCTTGTGCATCTGGCTTACATGGGTCCTGGGGAATCGAACATGGGTTCTTAGGCTTTGCGGGCAAGCGCCTTAACCACTAAGGCATCTCTCCAGCCCTCCACCTTATTTTTTGAGAGAGGGTTTTTCTCATTAAACCTGGAGCACATCCAGTGAGCCCCCAGTACTGGGATTACAGGTGTGCACTGTCATTCCCTGCTGCTGTGTGGGTGTGAGGGATCGCAGCGAAGGTCCTCACATCATGTCCTGCAGCAAGAACTTCCCCCTGAGTCATCTCCTCCCCCGAGAAATGCATTTCATGTGTTTCATATATATATATATATATGAAGAGGGAGGGAAGGAGAGAGAGAGACAGAGACAGAGACAGAGAGAGACAGAGAGAGGGAATGGGCATGCTAGGGCCTCTTGCCACTGTGAACAAACTGTAGGTTCATGCCACACTTTATGCATTTGGCTTTAAGTGGGTACTGAGGAATCCAACCCAGGCCGGCAGGTTTGTTAGCCAGTGCCTTTAACTGCTGAGCCATCTCTCCAGCCCTTTATAATATCTTATTTATATATTTTTTATTCACTTATTTTATAGTGAGACAAAGCAAGTATTTCTCTGTAAAACTTTAATTTCATTAATGTTTTTTAATTTATGAGAGAGAGAGAGAGAGAGAGAGAGAGAATGAGAATAGGCATGCCAGGGCCTCTTGCCACTGCAAACAAACTGCAGGCACATTACCACTTTGTGTGTCTGACTTTATGTGGGTCCTGAGGAACTGAAGGCAGCTGAAGGTGCAGCTAAAAGGCAGAGCCATGTCCTCAGCCCCTCTTGGTTAAAAATTAATTTTTGTATTTATTTCCATTTGTGTCTAGGTCTATGAGTGTGCCAGGTCCGCTTGCTGCTGCAAGAGAACAACAGAACAGGTGCTCACACCACTCACTGCATTGGATTCACATGGGTGGCTTGGAAATTGAACCCAGGCTCTGGGCCAGCAGGCAGGCTTTGCAAGCAAGCACATTTAATGGCTAAACCATATTCCCAGCTTCTACCTTTTTAATTTAAAGTATTTTATTTTATTTACTTATTGTTAGAGAAAGAGAGAGAGAGAGAGAGAGAGGGAGAGAATGGGTGCACCAGGGCTTCCAGCTACTGCAAACAAACTCCAGACACATGCGCCATATTGTGCATCTGGCTTATGTGGGTCCTACGGAATTGAACCTGAGTCCTTTGGCTTTGCAGGCAAGCACCTTAACTGCTAAGCCATCTCTCCGGCCCCATATTATTTGAGGTATCTCAGGCTGACCTTGAACTCACTCTGTAGTCCACGCTGGCCTTGAACCCTTGGTAATCCTCCCGGGTGCTGAGACCATTGCTGGGAACCACCATGCCTGGTGAGAAATGCATCTGTAGCATCTGTAAGCCAGTGGGTTACTGTTGATGATCACCGTTACGGCAGCCTGTCTGTCTGCACAGATCACAGAGTTTACTCGCAAGGCTGAGCGTGTGCTAAGTGCTCAGCAAATGTTAGCTCCGATGCTGACTATTTGCTGTTTCAAAGCTGACACTCATCCCTAAGCCTCAGAGTGGAGAACTGGGAGCCTCCTTTACAAGGGCTTTGCAGGACATATGCAGCTCTAACTTGACACCCCCGGCAGCCAAGCATGGAGAGATAACGTATGTCAGGAGAGCCCAGAACAGCTGGGAAAGTTCTTGGAATCCAATGCTAGTCTCCTCCATGGAGAATCCAGATATCACTCTGGAGGAAGCATGGCCAGAAATGGGATAGGGTGAGCAGTGTGTGCAGGTCAGAGATCATCTGCAGGTGGGATGGGGTGAGCAGTGTGTGCAGGTCAGAGATCATCTGCAGATGGGATGGGGTGAGCAGTGTGTGCAGCTCAGAGATCATCTGCAGGTGGGATGGGGTGAGCAGTGTGTGCAGGTCAGAGATCATCTGCAGGTGGGATGGGGTGAGCAGTGTGTGCAGGTCAGAGATCATCTGCAGATGGGATGGGGTGAGCAGTGTGTGCAGGTCAGAGATCATCTGCAGGTGGGATGGGGTGAGCAGTGTGTGCAGGTCAGAGATCATCTGCAGGTGGGATGGGGTGAGCAGTGTGTGCAGGTCAGAGATCATGTGCAGGTGGGATGTGGTGAGCAGTGTGTGCAGGTCAGAGATCATCTGCAGATGGGATGGTGTGAGCAGTGTGTGCAGATCAGAGATCATCTGCAGATGGGATGAGGTGAGCAGTGTGTGCAGGTCAGAGATCATCTGCAGGTGGGATGGGGTGAGCAGTGTGTGCAGGTCAGAGATCATCTGCAGGTGGGATGGGGTGAGCAGTGTGTGCAGGTCAGAGATCATGTGCAGGTGGGATGTGGTGAGCAGTGTGTGCAGGTCAGAGATCATCTGCAGGTGGGATGGGGTGAGCAGTGTGTGCAGATCAGAGATCATCTGCAGATGGGATGGGGTGAGCAGTGTGTGCAGGTCAGAGACCATCTGCAGGGGGGATGGGGTGAGCAGTGTGTGCAGGTCAGAGATCATCTGCAGGGGGGATGGGGTGAGCAGTGTGTGCAGGTCAGAGATCATCAGCAGGGGGGATGGGGTGAGCAGTGTGTGCAGGTCAGAGATCATGTGCAGATGGGATGGGGTGAGCAGTGTGTGCAGGTCAGAGATCATGTGCAGGTGGGATGTGGTGAGCAGTGTGTGCAGGTCAGAGATCATCTGCAGGTGGGATGGGGTGAGCAGTATGTGCAGCTCAGAGTTCATCTGCAGGTGGGATAGGGTGAGCAGTGTGTGCAGGTCAGAGGTCATCTGCAGGTGGGATGGGGTGAGCAGTGTGTGCAGGTCAGAGATCATCTGCAGATGGGATGGGGTGAGCAGTGTGTGCAGGTCAGAGATCATCTGCAGGGGGGATGGGGTGAGCAGTGTGTGCAGGTCAGAGATCATCTGCAGGTGGGATGGGGTGAGCAGTGTGTGCAGGTCAGAGATCATGTGCAGGTGGGATGTGGTGAGCAGTGTGTGCAGGTCAGAGATCATCTGCAGGTGGGATGGGGTGAGCAGTGTGTGCAGATCAGAGATCATCTGCAGATGGGATGGGGTTAGCAGTGTGTGCAGGTCAGAGATCATCTGCAGGGGGGATGGGGTGAGCAGTGTGTGCAGGTCAAAGATCATCTGCAGGGGGGATGGGGTGAGCAGTGTGTGCAGGTCAGAGATCATCTGCAGGTGGGATGGGGTGAGCAGTGTGTGCAGGTCAGAGATCATGTGCAGGTGGGATAGGGTGAGCAGTGTGTGCAGGTCAGAGATCATCTGCAGGGGGGATGGGGTGAGCAGTGTGTGCAGCTCAGAGATCATGTGCAGGTGGGATGGGGTGAGCAGTGTGTGCAGGTCAGAGATCATCTGCAGGTGGGATAGGGTGAGCAGTGTGTGCAGGTCAGAGATCATCTGCAGGTGGGATGGGGTGAGCAGTGTGTGCAGGTCAGAGGTCATCTGCAGGTGGGATGGGGTGAGCAGTGTGTGCAGGTCAGAGATCATCTGCAGATGGGATGGGGTGAGCAGTGTGTGCAGGTCAGAGATCATCTGCAGGGGGGATGGGGTGAGCAGTGTGTGCAGGTCAGAGATCATCTGCAGGGGGGATGGGGTGAGCAGTGTGTGCAGGTCAGAGATCATGTGCAGGTGGGATGTGGTGAGCAGTGTGTGCAGGTCAGAGATCATCTGCAGATGGGATAGGGTGAGCAGTGTGTGCAGGTCAGAGATCATCTGCAGGTGGGATGGGGTGAGCAGTGTGTGCAGATCAGAGATCATCTGCAGATGGGATGGGGTTAGCAGTGTGTGCAGGTCAGAGATCATCTGCAGGGGGGATGGGGTGAGCAGTGTGTGCAGGTCAGAGATCATCTGCAGGGGGGATGGGGTGAGCAGTGTGTGCAGGTCAGAGATCATCTGCAGATGGGATAGGGTGAGCAGTGTGTGCAGGTCAGAGATCATCTGCAGATGGGATAGGGTGAGCAGTGTGTGCAGGTCAGAGATCATCTGCAGGTGGGATGGGGTGAGCAGTGTGTGCAGCTCAGAGATCATCTGCAGATGGGATAGGGTGAGCAGTGTGTGCAGGTCAGAGATCATGTGCAGGTGGGATGGGGTGAGCAGTGTGTGCAGGTCAGAGATCATCTGCAGGTGGGATGGGGTGAGCAGTGTGTGCAGGTCAGAGATCATCTGCAGGGGGGATGGGGTGAGCAGTGTGTGCAGGTCAGAGATCATCTGCAGATGGGATGGGGTGAGCAGTGTGTGCAGTCAGAGATCATCTGCAGATGGGATGGGGTGAGCAGTGTGTGCAGGTCAGAGATCATCTGCAATCTATTGGGGGACATCCACAAACTATGCACATGGTAAGCGCTTTATTGAATGAACCATCTGTCCATCTACCTCATTCACGTCTTATCCTTCAAGGTGGTTGAAAATGTCACTTGCACATCTGAATGCTCCTTGGCTTGCTGGTCAGTTACCCAGAGTTCCTCTTCTCACAGAAATGGTGGACCCAGAGGAGCATTTTTTTTTTTTTTGATTCATGACATTATGGGAATACACACAGCACCATACACACTAGCCGTGTGGTCCACGTAATTTTCATTGCTTTCCTTATGGTCATGTGGACAACTGGGAGTTTCAGTTGGATTTCACTGTCCAGCATGTGTGAGGGGACATGCGGTGATTTGAGTGTGATCATGTAAATGAATGGCACATAGACTAAGGTGTTTTTATTTTTATTTTTAATTTTTGTTTATTTATTTATTTGGAAGCGACAGACAGAGAAAGAAAGAGGCAGAGAGAGAGAGATAGATAGAGAGAAAGAGAGAGGGAGGGAGAGAGAATGGGCATGCCAGAGCCTCCAGCCACTGCAAAGGAACTCCAGACGCGTGCGCCCCCTTGTGCATCTGGCTAACGTGGGTCCTGGGGAATCCAGCCTCGAACCGGGGTCCTCAGGCTTCAAAGGCAAGCGCTTAACTGCTAAGCCATCTCTCCAGCCCGTAAGGTGTTTTTATTAAAACTGAGTTTGCAACTTCAGGCCCTAGCAGGCAGATTCCTGTTAGAGGCCGGTATGTCGCTGGGGGCGGATCTTAGAGTCCAGTCCTGAGCTGTGTCTGGGGTGAATCTGGTTCCAGCCCAGAGGTGTGGACAGAGCAGTTTGAGTTGTGGCGGGTTGTGCTTGATTGCTGATGGTGTTGGCTCTTTGGTTTTCTCTCTGCTTGGATCTGTGGTTGCGACCAGCTTCTCCTGCCATTGATGGAAGTTCTCCTTCATCTGTGAGCTTGATATAGACTCGTCCCTCCCATAAACTGGGTCTGGCTGGACGTTCATCCCAGCAATGTGGAGCTGACAACAGGACAGTACCACGTATCGCTAACCCCGGAGACAGCGAAACCTGAGGAACGTTTTCTGCTGAACACGGATAAAGCCCTCACACACCGTCCTAAAGTTGACAGACCCTGGGGTGAGCCACGGCGAGTGTGCGTGTCCTGGTGCAGTGTCGCAGCTGGCTGTGCTTTCCTCACGGGAACGGGGAACTGTTCCTCCCTACTGCTTTTGCCCTGTAGTTTTCATAAGATGTTCCTATACACTCCCCCCGCCCCAGATTTTTACTTTGAACAAATTATAGACCTTCAAGAGGTTGCGAAAAGAACACTGAGAGTACAAGGCTTGTCACTCCTCCTGAGGGTGGCATTCGACTAACTATAGTGCATTATCAAGACAAAAAAAAAATTGAGCTGGGTGTGGTGGCACACTTGGGAGGCAGAGATAGGAGGATTGCCGTGAGTTCGAGGCCACCCTGAGACTACATAGTAACTGCCAGGTCAGCCTGAGCTAGAGTGAGACCCTACCTCAAAACCCCAAAAATACCCCCTCCAGAAGCCACAAAATTACCAGTGCCACAACACTGTTAACTAGAACATAGTGAGACCTTAGACTTTCCTAATTTTTTTTTCTGTTTATGAGCATGTGTGTACATACATGCACGTACACATGTATGTGTGCGTGTTTGTGCAGTTGCACACGCGTGTGTGTGGGGATGTGGAGGCCAGAAGACAACCTCATTTTTAGGAATGCTGCCCACCTTTTTGGAGACAGGATCTCTCATTGGCCTGGGGCTCCAAGGGTTCACCTGTCTCCACCTCCCAGGCACCAAGGTTATTGCTGGTGCACATCACCACACCTGACATTTTTACCTGGGAGTTGGGGATTAGAACTCAGGTCCTCATGGTTGTGAGGCAAGCACTTTATCCACCAAGTCATCTCTCCAGCCCTTTCTCAGCTTTTGAAAGTGTAGTTTTGACATTTGGCTTCCTGGTTCTGCTTCTGAGGAGTCAACCAGCTATTGACTGAAAATATTTGGAAAAAAAAATTGCAGGGCCGGAGAGATGGCTTAGTGGTTAAGGTACTTGCCTGAGAAGCCCAAGGACCCAGGTTTGATTCCCCAAGAACCATGTAAGGCAGATGCACAAGGTGGCACATGTGTCTGGAGTTCATTTGCAGTGGCTGGAGGCCCTGGTGCGCCCATTCTCTCTCTCTCTCCCTCTCTATCTGCCTCTCTCTCCTTCTCTTTCCCTAATAAGTCAATAAGTAAAAAATACATATAAATTGCACTGGAATAAAAAACAGATGGGGACAATTAGAGATGATGAAGTGGTATGAAGGACAGGGCAAGAGAAGTTTAATATAAACAAGGTACATTGTGTGCATGTATGAAAATGTCACAATAAAACATTATTTTTACTATTTTGTAGTATTAAAACATGCTAGTACAAAAAAAGAGACATGAAAAATGAAGGTGATTAAGGTATCCAAAAAGACTGCAACATCATTGAATGTATACACATTTCCCTTGTCATTATTCCCTAAACTATACAGTATAACAACTATTTGCATATCATTTACATATCATTAAGTGCTTTCTTGGTAATCTGAGATAGTTTAAAGTATATGGGAGGATGTGCCCGGGTTACATGTAAATCCCATAATGTTTTACATAAAGGATAAGAACACCTGTGGGTTTGTGTGTGTGTGGTTCTGGGAAGCAATTACTTGCAAATATTAAGGGACAGGGCTGGAGAGATGGCTTAACAGTTAAGGCATTTGCCTGAAAAGCTAAAGGACCCAGGTTTGATTCCCCAGGACCCACGTAAGCCAGCTGCACAAGGGGGCGCATGTGTCTGGAGTTCATTTGCAGTGGCCAAAAGCCCTGGTGCTCCCATTTTCTCTCTCTCTCTTTCTACCTGCCTCTTTCTCTCTCTCCCTCTCTCTTTCTCTCTCTCTCTCTTTCTCTCTTTCAAGTAAATAAATGAAAATTAAATCAATATTAAGGGACAAGTGGGCTCCTTTTCTTGGTGTTTGTTTTGTGCATCCTTCTACAACTTTTCATTACATGCCTAGATTTGTATGTCACCACTTTTTGTTTTTGATTTTATGTTTTGATTTTTGGAGGTAGGGTTTGACTCTGGCCCAGGCTGACCTGGAATTCCCTATGTAGTCTCAGGGTGGCCTCAAACTCACGGTGATCCTCCTACCTCTGCCTCCTGAGTTCTGGGATTAAAGGTGTGCGCCACCACACCCGGCAATGTTACCACTTTTAAGTCCATTTTGCTTCATAGCAGTAAAAAAGAAAAAAAAAAGATTAAAAGTTTATAGCAAAGGGCTGAGGATTTAGCTCAATGGCAGAGAGCTTTTCTAGCTAGTACCAGGCCCTGAGTTCAGTCTGGAGCGAAGAAATATTGGAGCATGTTCACAGACACGCTGGTGTCTCCACTGGGCAGTTGAATAATCATGGACTTGGGTGATTTACAGGAGGCCGAGGTAGGAGGTTCACTGTGAGTTCAAGGACAGCCTGGGATCCAGGTAAGTCTGGGCTAGAGTAAGACTCTACCTCAGGAAAAAATAAAAAAAGAATAAAAAGAAAGAGAGAGAGAGAGCACATTGGATAGGAGTACTTGCTGTGCAAGCATCAAGACCTGAGATCTATCTCCAGTACCCACATGAAAAGCAGGCAGGGGGCTGGAGAGATGGCTTAGTGGTTAAGCATTTGCCTGTGAAGCCTAAGGACCTCGGTTCAAGGCTCAATTTTCCCCAGGACCCATGTAAGCCAGATGCACAAAGTGGAGCATGCATCTGGAGTTCCTTTGCAGTGGCTGGAGGCCCTGGCGCGCCCATTCTCTCTCTATCTGTCTGACTCTCTCTCTTTCTGTCTGTCGCTCTCAAACAAACAAACAACAAAAGCAGGCAGGCTCTCTCTCCGCTTCTTGACTATGGATGAGTGTCCGCAGCGGCCTCCTGCTCCTGCCGCCATCCATGTCTTACTCACCATGATGGGCGGTACCCCCAAAGTGTGAGCTAAATAAACCCTTCCTTTCTTCACAGCAGTGAGTAGAGTAAGTAACTAAAACACTGGGGAAGGGAACATTACATCCATATTATTCTCTTTGTCTTCCTCTGTCTGTCTCAATAGACTACGAATATCCTGAAGGCAGAGATTGCTTATTTGAATTGTTAAAGCACTTTAAAAATTTTTATCTATTTACTTATTTGAGAGAAAGAGAGAGAGGAGAGAGAGAGAGAGAGAGAGAGAGAGAGGGAGAAAATGGACACACCAGGACACCAGGACCTCTAGCCACTGCAAATGAGCTCCAGATGTATGAGGCACCATATGCATTTGGCACAAGTGGGTACTGGGAATCGAACCTGGGTCCTTAGGCTTCATAGGCAAGTGCCTTAACTGCTAAGCCATCTCTCCAGCCCTGTTTTTTAAATTACTTAAAATTTTTTATTTATTTGCAATCAGAGAGACAGAGAGAGAGAGAGAGAGAAAATGGGAGCCCTGGGGCCTCCAGACACTGCAAACAAACTCCAGACACATTCACCACCTTGTGTATCTGGCTTACCGTGAGTACTGGGGAATCAAACCTGGATCCTTAGGCTTCGCAGGCAAGTGCCTTAACTGCTAAGCCATCTGTCCAGCCCCTAAAGTACTTCTTGGGCACCCATGTATAATAAATCTCCCATAAGAATCCCCTACACAAGTAACCAGAGTTTCCGTTGATTGAATTCCTTCCATGTCCTTGCCTCAGTGCCAGGAGCTCCCATTCACCATTGACACCCTGCAGAGCAGTCATTTATGATCTCCCTAGTGTGTGGCGTGATTAAATGGCCAGGCAGAATTCACCATTGCCTTCACAGGGAAGCCATCTCTCCACTCATGGCCGCTTAACAAGCGTCACTTAGCCCACAGGTGGCTCCCTGGGATGGTCCTTGTCCTTAAAACGGCACTGCAAGTCTCTCATTTCTGTCACAGGGCCCTTAGTGAGGATCCAGTAACTTGGTGATAATGGTTGCCAACTGCACGCCCAGGACCACACCCTCCCTTGCCTGTGGGATACCTGGTCCTTGTTTCTTCTTTTCTTTTGTTCTAGCCTCACCCTACAAATCTCTCCTAGGCACAAAGGGGAGATTCATTCAGATGTGTGTATTTTTCTACTTATTTAAATATTTTATTTATTTATTTATGAGTGAGAGAAAGAGAGAGAGAGAGAGAGAGAATGAATGGGCATGCCCGGGCCTCCAGTCATTGCAAACAAACTCCAGATGCATGCACCACCTTCTGCATCTGGCTTATGAGGGTCCTGGGGAATCAAACCTGGGTCTTTAGGCTTTGTAGGCATGTGCCTTAACCACTGAACCATCTCTCCAACCCCCCTTTTTATTTATTTGAGAGAGTGGATGGGTGGGCCTCCTGCCACTGCAAATGGACACCAGATGCATGTGCCACTTTGTGCATCTGTCTTTACATGGGTACCAGGGAGATTAAACTTGGGTCATCAGGCTTTGTAAGCAAGCACCTTTAAATGCTGAGCCATCTCTCTGGTTCTACATTTATGTTTTTTTTTTTTTCTGAGGAAGGGTCTCACTTTAGTCCAGACTGAGTTGGAGCTCACTCTGTAGCCCAGGATGGCCTTGAGCTCATAGTAATCCCCCTACCTCATCCTATTGAATGCTGGGTTTATAGGCGTGAGCTCCATACCCAGCTCCCATCTCACACTTATGGGAAGCTATTTGCTCTAGACACTTCCAAATGGTGAAATGGTGTCCTACTTTAAAAACTGTCTCAATATGTGCTCACAAGAACCCCGTTATTTTTATTCTTATTTTGCTGATGGTTTCTATGTGAAAGAATTTTCTTTTCTTTCCTTTCCTTTCCTTTTCTTTTCTTTTCTTTCTTCCTTCCTTCCTACCTCCCTCCCTCCCTCTTTCTTTCTTTCTTTTTTTTAGAGAGAGAGAGAGAGAGAGAGAGAGAGAGAGAGAGAGAGAGAAAATTGGCATGCCAGGGCCTCAGCCACTGCAAATGAACTCCAGTTGCATGCACCACCTTGTGTTTCTGGCTTTGTGAGTTCTGGGGAATCGGACCTGGGTCCTTAGGCTTCGCAGACAGGTGCCTTAGCCGCTAAGCCATCTCTCCAGCCCATAGTTACATACTACTTCAGTACAAGGACAGACCATCAGTTGTTGAACAATTGAGTGGGTATTTAGTTTGGTTTCTGACCTCAACTATAGTCCTTCAGGGACTAATCCTGCACTGACTTCATGTTGCCTGCTTGTATAACAACCCTAGAAGCCAAACATGGGGGTCACAGGGGATATGCACTTGGATTTTTCTTATTTAATGTTGTATTTACTTGTAAGCAGGGGGGATGGGCACAATAGGGCCGCCAGCCACTGCAAACAAGCTCCAGATGCATGTTCCACTTTGTGCAGCTGGCTTTATGTGGGTCCTGGGGAATCAAAGCCCGGGTCATTAGGCTTTGCAGACAAGCGCCTTCACTGCTGAGCTATCTCTCCAGCCCGGGGCGTGTGTACTTGAACTGTGAAAGTTATTCACACTTTGATCTTTGTAGGGTTTGCAGCAATCTGCGCGCATCTTTGCTCCTCTGTATTATGCCAGCTTGAAGCAGGTGCCAAGATCAGAGCATGGGATGTGCCCTCGACCACAATGCTCTCACTCAGAGGAGGAAGCAACTCCCATGGTCTTTGTGCCCTCTAGTCTTTTTACTCTCATGACAGTCTCCAGATGTCCTGTTGGAAGGGAAGATGGTGTCCCCCCCCCCCCCAAAAAAAACAACACGTGGGTCTATCTATTAAAAATACTTCCCACTTGAAACATCAGAACCCAGAGGTCCCTGGAAGACTCCAAAGGAAGCTCAGGGCTGGGGGAGCGGGGCGGCGGAGGCTGCCGCAGCATTTGGTGAAATATTAATGATGGTATTAAACATTTACCACGCGTTTCTTCAGTGCTGGGAACCGTGCTAAGCACGGTCCACGGATCACCTCACCGAAGTCTCAGGAAACCCCTGCTAGATGTCTGCTGTCATCTTCCTCACTTTCAAGGTTCCAGAAACAGCAACAGGAAGGTTGAGGAAGATTCCCAAGGCTGCAAAATGAGCAGGTGGTACTGTCGGGATCTCAGCTCCGATTTTTTTTTTCTCTCTCTCTCTTAAATTTTTTTTTTTCTTATTTATTAGAGAGAGGTAGAGGCAGATATACAGAGAGAATGGGCGCGCCAGGACCTCTAGCTGCTGCAAACAACCTCTAGATGCATGTGACCCCTTGTGCATCTGGCTTACGTGAGTACTGGGGAATTGAACCTGGGTCCTGAGGCTTCATGGGCAAACACTTTAACTGCTAAGCCACCTCTTCAGCCCCCCTTTTTTCTTACTTACTTTTTTTTTATTTTTGGTTTTTCGAGGTAGGGTCTCACTCTAGCCCAGGCTGATCTGAAATTGACTATGTAGTCTCAGGGTGGCCTCAAACTCACAGTAATCCTCCTGCCTCTGCCTCCCGAGTGCTGGGATTAAAGGCGTGCACCACCACGCCTGGAGGAGCCTTGATTTTCTGATGAGACACTCTCAATCTTGAAACCAATCCCCCAGCTCCCAGGAGAACAGAGAAGGACCTTTCTGACTCCATCCCCACCTCTCCATGCTTGACTTCCTTCCCTTCAAGAGATCTCTCTTCCTCCTCCTCCTCCTCCTCCTCCTCCTCCAAGATTCCAGATGTGTTTGCTTGAGCACAGATCCCCTCCTCTCACCCCCATCCCCTCACCAACACAGTGACAGCGGGTCTCACTTTGTCTCTAGTGCTCCGCTGCAGCGAGGGCACATGGAGGAGGAAGAATTTCACGGGAGGTCTCCATTGGACTGTACTTTGGTGGCGTTTCGTGTGCTGTGAACAGATAGGGTATTCTTTTCAATGTATGTGTTTGTGTGTGCATATGTGCTAGCACATGCATACATAAATATGCACACACATGTGAGGGAATGTGTATTTGCATGCGTGTGTGCATCTGTACGTGCATGTATACGTGTGTATGTGTGTGGGTCTATTTCCTCCAAAATGAGACGTTGTCTCCTGGAGGGAGCAGGTAGGCTCGTAGACTGAAGAAGGTGAAGAAATGTATGTAAGAAGCACAGAAGGGGGCTGGAGAGATGGCTTAGTGGTTAAGTTGCCTGCCTGCAAAGTCAAAGGACCCAGGTTCGATTCCCCAGGACCCATGTAAGCCAGATGCACAAGGGGGCGCATGTGTCTGGAGTTCATTTGCAGTGGCTGAAGGCCCTGGTGCGCCCATTCTCTCTCTCTCTCTCTTTCTCTCTCTCTTTCCCTTTGCCTCTTTCTCTCACATAAATAAATAAAATGCAGGGTGGTGTATGCCTTTAACTTCAGCACTTGGGAGGCAGAGGTAGGAGGATCGCCGTGAGTTCGAGGCCACCCTGAGAATACAGAGTGAATTCCAGGTCAGTCTGGGCTAGAGTGAGACTCTACCCCGAACCCGCCATCCCCAGGGTCAAAGAGCAGTGAGCCCTTGCCTGGAGGAGGAGACTGTGTCCAAGGTGTTGTCTGCAAGTCGGGCAGGGAGCTCTGCGGAGGAAGTTTCTGTGAGTTATTCTCTCTCTATGCTGGGACGGGCTTCTTGGGGATGCTGCTGTCTTTGAGTCACCCACGTTCCTGTCAGTGACCCCAGCAATCTCTCTGGTTTGCTAAGCTACTCTTGGATGGAAGTTTCTTTGCTTTGTCTTCAGAGCCCTGTCTGGGGTGAATAGTCGGTGTTCACTTCTCTCCCAGAAAAAGGCACCCAAGAGTTTGCAAGACACCCAAGTGTCTGCTCTGACCACACTGCACGAGCGGCTGCCAGTGTGAGGCTGCTGGAGGGTCTGCTGCTGCCTGGGCCAGGAGGTGGCTCATGAAGCCTTTCCCTCCCTTACAGTGGAGATAGAGGAAGAGGAAGAGGAGGAGGATGGGAAGAGTTGGCTCATGAAAGCTTTACATCTCTTACAGTGGAGACGAAGGAGGAGGAGGAGGAAGAGGAGCCCAGCATTTGTGGCCCAGGCCACTGTCCATTTAGCAAAGATGATGTGGGAAGAGCAAGAGATGCAGTCAAGAGAGCCGGGGGCCAGGGAAGGGAGGGACTGGTGAGATGGCTCCGCGGTTAAAGGCGCTTGCTTGCAAAGCCTGATGGCCTGGGTTCAATTCCCCGGTACCTGTGTAAAAGCCAGACGCACAAAGTGAACACGTGGAAGGAGATGGCCCTGCGAGGTAGATTTGTCATCTCCCACTGTTCCCAAGGCCGTTCTTTCCTCCGTCCCACAGAGGTTGACAAGGACGGGCCCTGGAAGCTACTGACCTCAGGCTGAAGAGTAGTTTCCTGGGGGTGCGGATGCTGACGCCCACCCCAGGGATGGCTCAGGATGGGCTGAGCTGACTGAGATGAGGCGAGGGACACCTTCAGAATGCGGACGGCCCTTGGCCCGGTGCCTGGCACAGAATGAGAGCTCAGTAAATGCTGCCGCTGTTATTTTGTTCGTTGACTTCAATTTTCCCCTTCATTTCAGCCAAGCCCTTCCTCTGCCTCCGAACATTCATTTCTTCTCTATTCCAGAGAGATCCAGAAACGCCCATGTGGCTATGGTAGAGTATGGAGCCACCAGAGGCCTGGCTTGTCCTCATTGCTATTGGAAGGGTGTGTGGGCTTCCCGGCTATCCAGGAGGATCAAAAGTCTTGAATGAGGGACAAAGAAATGGGGGCATTGGCACTGGCCTTGACTGTAAACAGAAGTGCAGCTAAACTGATTTTAGCTACTAGATTAAAAAATATTTTCTGTTTATTTATTTGCAAGAAGAACAGGAGAGAGAGACAGAGAGAGAATACGAGAATGGGCACACAAGGTACAGTACCACCACAAACCAACTCTAGACACATGTGCCCCTTTGTGCATCCGGCTTTATGTGGGTACTAGGGAATGGAACCCAGGCCTTCAGGCTTTGAAAGCAAGTGCTTTTAACTGAGGAGCCATCACTCCAGCCATTTGATACTTTTAATTTTTTTGTTTATTTTATTTATTTATTTGAGAGCAACAGAAAGAGAGAGAGAGAGAGAGAGAGAGAGAGAGAGAGAGAGAATGGTCACACCAGGGCCTCCAGCCACTGGAAATGATGCATGTACCACCTTGTGCATCTGGGGAATCAAGCCTCGAACCAGGGTCCTTAGGCTTCACAGGCCAACGCTGAACCGCTAAGCCATCTCTCCAGCCCCAGATATTTTTATTTATTAAATATTTTATTTATTTGCAAGCAGAGAGTGGGAGAGAGAGAGAGACAGTGGGCATGCCAACACCCTTCCACCACCACAAACGAACTCTAGGTGCATGTGCTACTTGGTGCAAGCGGCTTTACATGGGGACTGGGGGATTGAATCCAGCCATCCAGGGCATCCACAGCAAGTGCCTTTAACTGCTCAGTCGCCGCTTCAGCCATGCTACCAGGCTTTCTGTTTACATGTGTGCACATGGGTGTGGAGGCAAGGATGACTTTGGGTGCTGTGCGTGTGTGTGGAGGTGAGGAGGACTTTGGGTGCTGCACATGTGTGTGGAGGTGAGGAGGACTTTGGGTGTTGTGTGTGTGTGTGGAGGTGAGGAGGACTTTGGGTGTTGTGCATGTGTGTGGAAGGTGAGGAGGACTTTGGGTGCTGTTCATGTGTGTGGAGGTGAGGAGGACTTTGGGTGCTGTTCATGTGTGTGGAGGTGAGGAGGACTTTGGGTGCTGTTCATGTGTGTGGGGGTGAGGAGGACTTTGGGTGCTGTTCATGTGTGTGGAGGTGAGGAGGACTTTGGGTGCTGCACATGTGTGTGGAGGTGAGGAGGACTTTGGGTGTTGTGTGTGTGTGTGGAGGTGAGGAGGACTTTGGGTGCTGTTCATGTGTGTGGGGGTGAGGAGGACTTTGGGTGCTGTTCATGTGTGTGGAGGTGAGGAGGACTTTGGGTGCTGTTCATGTGTGTGGAGGTGAGGAGGACTTTGGGTGCTGTTCATGTGTGTGGAGGTGAGGAGGACTTTGGGTGCTGTTCATGTGTGTGGGGGTGAGGAGGACTTTGGGTGCTGTTCATGTGTGTGGAGGTGAGGAGGACTTTGGGTGCTGTGCATGTGTGTGGAGGTGAGGAGGACTTTGGGTGCTGTTCATGTGTGTGGGGGTGAGGAGGACTTTGGGTGCTGTTCATGTGTGTGGGGGTGAGGAGGACTTTGGGTGCTGTTCATGTGTGTGGGGGTGAGGAGGACTTTGGTTACTGTTCATGTGTGTGGGGGTGAGGAGGACTATCTTTTACCCATGGTAACAGAATATAGTTCTGGTCTGTGGCTGAGGAAATTACTGCAGTGGAAACTGGTTATTTTCCAATTCCCTCATTTCTTCTACCACATGAGCAGTCATTCTTCTGTAAAGAAGATGTCCCACCGTTTTGCATGTCATTTGCATCTTAGAGATTTTTGTTTAACTCAATGTGTCATCCTCTGTGTGAAATGTTTTGAGGCTCACTGTCCCAGATTTGGCCAGTGGGGCCCGAAGCTCTTTCATAGGTCTCCAGTAAGACTGAAATGCCCTATCTGGTTTCAGTGTGAGCTGATGTGCAGGCCTCACGAGTTCTCGCTTTGATTTTGAAATGGATCAGGAATATCTCCGAAGAGCCTTGGGTCCTTTCATGGAGAACGGAGGTTAAAAAACCAAATCAAAACAAAAAATTCCTTCCCCGCCCCAGTGTGACTATGCTTTTTATTGTTGGAGTATTGGAGTATGTTTCTCTCTCTCTCTCTCTCTCTCTCTCTCTATCTATCTATCTATCTATCTGTATTTCAGTTTTGCGAAGTATGGTCTCACTCTGGCCCAAGCTGACCTGGAATTCACTATGTGGTCTCAGGCTGGCCTCGGACTCACAGCGATCCTCCTACCTGTCTCCCAAGTACTGGGATTAAAGGCGTGCACCACCACACCTGGCCATTTCTCTTTGTTTTTCTTCTTTTCTTTTACTTTGTCTCATTCTCTGTCTCCTTCCTTTCTTTTCTGGGTGTGTGCGTATTCATTTGTGCACATGCTGTGTGCGCGCGCATGGAGGCCAGAGCACGATCTTGGGCGTGGTTTCTCCAGTACCTTGTCCACTTGTTTAAGCTGTGGGATCCCCGAGATCAAACTCAGCTCCGCATGTTTGCAAGGTGAGTCCTTTACCAACTAAGCTGTCTCTGTGGTCTCAACAGGTTTCTCAACAAGTTCTTACCTTACAACCCAGCCTGGCCTTGAACGTGAGCTCATGAGGGCACCAGCCTCATGAGGGCTGGGGTTACAGTGGTGCCAACGTGCCTGGCTTTAGAGTTCTACTGTCTAGGATTTCAGTGATTGGAGGTGGAAAATACCTTTTTTTTTTTTTTTTTTTTTTTTTTTTTAAGAAACTAGAGTTCACATTGATACATCCAATTCAAATCGAATACTCTGGTCTTCCTTCCCCTCCTGCATTCCTACTGACCTATTTTCTCTTCTCAGCAATAACACACTTACCATCATCTCTGTCCCACAACACACGAGTGCTTCTAGAAGGACTGCTGGGACAGTGGTGCTACAGCACAAGCCTAAGTTCGGATGGGGACTTCTTTGTAATCCTTTCCTAGAAATGGATCCCATTATGCGTGGAAACAGTCCAACGTTACTTAACTATGATTTTATACAGAGTTCGATTCATTCATTTATTTTTTTTTTCTTCTTCAAATTTAATTTTGGGGTTTTCTTTTTTTTCTTTTAATCCTTGCTGATTTAATTTGATTTTTGAATATGCTAAGCCATTTAAATGCTTGAAAAATGAAAAAAAACATGCAAAAAGTATACACAGAGAAGTCCCTCTCTTCCCTTCATCCTTCAACTACATTTCCAGCCACACCCTGCAGGGAACTATCTTCATTAGATTCTCATTTACTCTTCCTGGTATTGTTGTTTTAAAATAGCATGGAGGGCTGGAGAGATGACTCGGCAGTTAAAGGTGCCTGCTTACAAAGGCTGATGGCGGGGTTTGATTCCCTAGTATCCACGTAAAGCCAGATGCACAAAGTGGTGCGTGCATCTGGAATTGGTTTTCAGCGGCTGGAGGCCCTGGCATGCCCATTCTGTCAGTCTTCTCTCTCTCTCCCCCACCTCTGCTTGCAAATAAATAAAATACATATTTAAAAATTCAGAATTACATTGCTGGCACAGCTGCTCCAAGGTCCACATTAGACACATTTTTATTTTATTTACTTATTTATTAGAGAGAGAAAGAAAGAAAGAAAGAGTGAGAATGGGGGTGCCAGGGCCTCTAGCCACTGCAAATGAACTCCAGACTCATGTGCCACCATGTGCATCTGGCTTAGGTGGGACCTGGGGAATTGAACCTTGATCCTTAGGCTTCTCAGGCAAATGCCTTAACTGCTAAGCCATCTCTCCAGCCCCAGGGTCTGCATTAAAATAGCATTGATTTAGCTGAGGATGGAAGGAGGAGTTTAACTAAAGAAACCAGGTACATCTTGTTTACTGATAGATTAAAAAAGAAAAGTACCAAAAAAAAAAAAAGGAAGGTGAAAGAATTAGCAGGAAACAGAGACAGTGTAGGAGACAAAATGGGGGGGGGGGATCCAGGCTTGATCCCAGGCTGGAGGATGAAAATTCCGATGACCCCACACACCACTGCCCACGGGCAACCTTGCAGGATGCATGAAACTTCCTACGAAGGGGCAGCAGGTTGTGATGGAGAAATGACTGCATGAGCTCAGTCCTTGAGGAAAGAAGCAAAGGGCATTTGACGCAGGGCGGGAGTTGGAGCTCAGAGCTCTTCGGTGGGCGTGCTTGTGAAGCGGAGGGGACCGAGAATAAAGGCAGCGGGGTGACAGCTGTCAGTAGAGCTGAAGCAGGTGGGCTCCCCAACAGTCAGCCTAGGATCCAGAAGTGACCATGGAGATGAAGATTGTGTGAAATGATCCTCGGGGTCCCCTCAATGTCAGGTGAGGGATGAATGCAGCCGTGTGGCCCCTGGGGTGTAGGAAGCAAGGTAGGGGACGGACTGCCTCTCCTGGTGAACCGGATGAATTCCATCTCTCTGTTTGGCAAGCTAAGATTAAATAAGGCAGGCACTGCTTGGGGAACATAATTTAATGTCGTCCAAACACACACACACACACACACACACACACACACACACACACACACGGAGGCAGTGCAGTCTAATTACTATTTTACCTCCTTTCTCTCGACTGGGGAAAGTGGTCTTCCAGTTGGGATAAACATTTCTAGGAGCGGGGTGGGGGGGGGAGCTGCATTCAGGGGTGGGTGAGAAGGCAGGGTAGCCAACAGCAGCAACGGTAATGAACTTGGGGGCTCCAAGCCTGATGAATTATGTCCTGCAGCCTTGGAGGGACTGGACATGTGATTTCAGAACTACTGCCATTAATCTTGGATAAATCACAGAGGAGGGGATTTGTGCTCAGGGACAAGGGATATGATCTCTTGACATTCAAAATGAGAGGAAGGGTGAATTCTGGGAGGCACAGGACACCGGTCAGCTGGGGTGTTCTCCCCTGCAGTGTGACGAGGAAGTGTGGCACCTCCATCAGTGTGGGGGGTTTGAGTCCCGGCTCTGCTCCTGGGTGGGGCCAGGGCCAAGGCAGAAGCTTGGAGGTTAGGTCTGGAAAGGTTCAAATCCAGGAGAAATAAGAGTTCTTTGCAATGTTTATTTATTTATTATTTGAGAGAGAGAGAGAGAGAGAAAAGGAGAGGAGGGGAAGGGAGAGAGAATGGGTGCACCAGGGCCTCCAGCAACTGCAAATGAATTCCAGAGGTATACGCCACCTTGTGCATCTGGCTTACATGGGTACTGGGGAATCGAGCCTGGGTCCTCAGGCTTTGCAGGCAAGCGCCTTCGCCTCTAAGGCATCTCTCCAGCCCTCATGGCCCCCTTTCTAGTGACACCTACTTTGTACTGTGGACCTCCAGTGGCCGTGTTTGTCTGTCTCAGGTTGGTTTCCCCAGCAAATCTGCTTTTTTTTTTTTTTTTTTTTTTTTTTTTTTTTAAATAGAAAATCTGAAAGAAAACTCTCTTTTGTGTTTTTACACAAAGGACACCTTGTGAAGCCAAAGTTAGAGTCGTTGGAAGGCGGGAGATGGAAGAGAAGTCAATGAAAGCAATTCTCCCCGGGGCTCGAGAGCGCTTATTCAGGCAGCGGCTTGGGGGTGGGGAAGAGTGGCGTCTCTCTCGCTCGGTGTTTCTGAAGTGTGCCTCACTCTCATCTCCCATTTCAGTTAGACCAAACAGAATGTTAAATACTATAAATATATAATATACATTTTGTGTGCGTGGTGGTAATGGTGGTGGTGTGCATGTAATATAGGCAGTGTATGTGCCTTGGCAGCATCTCTTGCCTTCACCTGTGGTGGAAGACTCGCCTATGATGGCCAGAGCAGAACACTGGGTGTCCTGCTACATTGCTCTTCTACCCATTCTTTTAATTCTTTTTTAATTTTTAGAGAGAGAGAGAGAGAGAGACGGACGAGACAGGGAGAGAGAGACAGAGAGTCAGGGAGACAGAGAAAGAGAGAGAGAATTGGCACACCAGGTCCTCAGCCACTGAAATCGAACTCCAGATACTTATGCCACCTAGAGAGCATGTGTGAGCTTGTGCTTGCCTCACCTTTGTGCGTCTGGCTTACATGGGGTCTGGAGAGTTGAACATGGGTCTTTAGGCTTCACAGGCAAGCACCTTAACGGCTAAGTCATCTCTCCATCCCTATTTATTTATTAAGAAAATATTTATTGGGTTGGAGAGATGGCTTAGCAGTTAAGCTCTTGCCTGTGGAGCCTGAGGACCTCTGTTTGAGGCTCGAATCCCCAGGACCCACGTTAGCCAGATGCACAAGGGGGCACACATGTCTGGAGTTCGTTTGCAGTGGCTGGAGGCCCTGGCCTGCCCATTCTCTCTCTGTCTCCCTCTTTCTCTCTGTCTGTCACTCTCAAATAAATAAATAAATAAATAAAAATTTAAAAAAGAGGGACTCATTTTTTTTTTAAAAGAATATTTATTTGTGAAAGAGAGAAAATGTGGGCCCAAGGCCTCCTGCCTCTGCAAATGAATTCCAGACTCACGTGCCACCTTGCGCATCTGGCTTTACTTGGGTACTGGGGAATTGAACCCAGGCCATCGGGCTTTGCAAGCAAGCATCCTTAACCACTGAAACATCTCTCCAACCAAGCTTTTGATCCCCTCTCTCTCCTTCAAGTACCAGTTTCTGCCCCAGAGGGGCTCTTCATCTGTGAGAATCCATAGCTGGCAAGATGTCCTCAGTTAGTCACCCACAGGAATGGTTGTTTAGGGCCCACACTCTCCTCTTAGTGAAAGGCCTTGCTGGTATAACCGGCCTTCCCACCCATCTGCTCCACTGAGGTACAGATCGTGTTGCAGGCAGGTTTGCATTGCTGGTAGAAATCACCCCACCAAGTGGAGTTTGTGGGAAAAAAAGAGGATTATTTTGGCTTACAGACTTGAGGGGAAGCTCCATGATGGCAGGGAAAATGATGGCATGAGCAGAGGGTGGACATCACCCCCTGGCCCACACAAGGTGGACAATAGCAACAGGAGAGTGTGCCAAACACTGACAAGGGGAAACTGGCTATAACACCCATAAGCCCACCCCCAACAATACACTCCTTCTGGGAGGCGTTAATTCCCCAATTTCCATCAGCTGGGAACCTAGCATTCAGAACACCTGAGTTTATGGGGCACCCCTGGATCAAACCAGCCCAGGTAGGAGGCAGCTTCGTTTTCTTCCAGCTCTTGGTGGTCCTTCTCCTGGGAATCCCTTGACACTATCTCGGGAGACCCTTCTGGGAACTTAGTCTGCGTTCCAGACTCCTCTGCCTTGCCGCTAGCTCCCCGACTTCTGTTTGGGGTGGAGTGTTCCCCGGCCCTGTAGGGAGAAAGCAGCTCCCGCGTGGTCTGCACGAGTCCCAGGAAGTTCTGTGAGCCGCCGCTTTGGAGGTCTGTCCTCACAGCTACTTCCAGCGCTTTATAGATCCCTTTAGAGATCCCTTTAGAGATCCCTGCATCAGGGGCAGGGGCCAGCCTCTGCTGTAGAAACACAGAGGAAAGAGGAGAACATCCCCATGCTCCCTTCCAGCCAGCACCCATCTGGAAACTGGACTCCCTCGCAGCTCTCTTGCACCTAGTATCTGTTTAGAACACAGTTGTGGTCATTTTAAAAGATGCCAAATTTGGCCCGAGTCCCAAGGCCCCAAACAGGAAAGGTAACCAGAGACCCCAAGACCACTTGAGTTACAGCTTTGGGCCCTATACAGTCTGCCTTACTCTCCCACTCCTATCCAGAGGCTCCATGGTTCCCAGCATGAACGCTAGGCCACCCATAATTATCCTAGGGGCTCTTACTTAAAGTCCTCAGTGCCTTCGGCCTCAACACTCCCTTCCTCAACACGGACCTTCATGTTATGAAAATTATGCTGCCTTAAAAAATCCATTTATTTTTGAGAGGTTTGGGGGCAGATAGAGAATAGGTGCACCAGGGCCTCTAGCCACTGAAAACGAACTCCAGACACATGCGCCACCTTGTGCATCTGGCTTAGGTGCATATTGGGAAATCGAACCTAGATCCTCAGTGTTCGCAGGCAAGCGCCTAAACCCCTAAGCCACCTCTCCAGTCCTGCATTTTTTTTTTCAATTATTTTCAATGGAAAGCTGGCTGACTCCTCAGATGCAGAATCCAGGGGCCGAGTTCTTCTGCCATTGTGAAACTTCCCCTGGATCTGTAAGCTTCAGATAAATTTCCTTCCTTCCATAACTGTGTCTGGTTTGGGGGTTCCTATCAGCAACCTGAGGCTGACTGCTACACCGGGCAAGCCCCCTGCCACACTGATGATGTGTGCAGCCCTCTGTTTTGGCCCAGCCACTGACTGGGCAATATACTTCCAAGCTGTATTAATCTTGATTCCCAGCGGTCCCAGATAAACAGCCGGGGCGGAGGCCGCTCCGGGCTTAGCCCTGCTTTCCCACAATGCTCTGTGGTTCAGACCAGCCCTCTCATCATCTCTTCTTCTCCATAGCTGGCTGCTGAGGTTCACTTCCTGTCTACACTCCTCATTTTGCTGTGCACACTTCATTTATTAGGAATGACAAGAGTTTTTTTTTTTTTTTTTTTGAGAATTTCTAGCCCTTCGTTCTCTAAAGGGGTGGTGTGTGGCCCAGCTCCTGCTGGCTGGGGTGATGAGCCAGGAGAAGAGGAAGAAAATACATGGAGGACTGCATGAAGAATAAAAGAAAATAGATGGTGGGGTGAGGCATAGACTGGAGATGGGGAAAAGAAAGGGAAGAGAACGTTTTGTGGAAATCGGCCCAGAAAATGGGAAGCTACCAGCTATAGACAGGTAACGAGGCTTTGGGGGCAAGAATGAAATGGTTTTTCAATAAAGGTGTTGTTTCTGGTGTTTTAGGGAGTCAGCTGATATTTTTGCATGTGTACATAGTATGTATGAATGTTCATATGTGGACACACATGTATGTGTGGGTATGTATATCCATGTGTGTGCCGGCCAGACTAGGCTAACTTAAGGTGTTATCCTCAGGTATGCAATCCCCCTCTTTATTTATTTATTTATTTTCATTTTTATTTTTATTTTTATTTTTTTTTTACAGTCAGTTTGTTAACATTATTAGGCTCATCCATGACCTACCCCCTCCTCTTGGCCCCTCCTTGTTGAGGTATACGGGTCATGCATTGTGGAGTTAGCCCACAGTTATGGGTAAGCTAAATGTCTCTGCATATCATGACCCAACATGTGGCTCTGACATTCTTTCCGACCCCTCTTCCGCAAAATTTCCCTGAGCCATGTTGGGTTCATTTTTGGTCTGCTTCAGTGATGAGGTGTTGGGGGCCTCTGAGGCTCTGGCTCTCTGATTTGGTAGGAGTTGATTTTTCTCTGTGCTGATCTCCTTCCCCCTTGTGCTGGTATCCGGTTCATCAGGAAAACAGCGCCCTTGCTTGTTTCTCCAATTTTTTCTTAGTTTCAGCCAGGGTCCTTTTGAGGTATGATGGGGTGGCTCTCTCCTTAGGATCTATCTTTCTTTCCCCGGGATTTGCAGCGCAGCTAGGCGGTCGCCATCTTGGCCGGAAGTCCAATCCCCCTCTTTAAAAAATAATATCACTCATTTATTTTACAAGGAGAGAGTATGGGAACACCAGGACCTCTTGCCACAGCACACCAACTCCAGCTGCATGTGCCACTTTGTGCATCTGGCTTTATGTGGGTAGGCCTGGAGCTCACTGCTTAGGCGAGACTGACTAATAAGTCCCAGGGATCCAACTGTCTCTGGTCTCCTCAGTACTGGGATTCAAGGCATGTGCCATCATGTCTGGCATTTAATGTGGGTGCTGTGGATTGAACTCAAGTCCTCATGTTTGCAAGGAACACACTTTACCAACCGAGCTCTCTCCTCAGCCTTGGTTCTTAAAGCATATCCTCAGCAGGGCGTGGTGATGCACGCCTTTAATCCCAGCACTCGGGAGGCAGAGGTAGGAGGGTTGCTGTGAGTTCGAGGCCAGCCCTGAGATTACATAGTGGATTCCAGGTCAGCCTGAGCTAGAGTGAGACCCTACCTTGAAAAACTAAAACCAAAATAAAATAAAATAATATATCCTCATTCAGTGGCAGGGGGTAAGGGAGGGAGAAAGGGAGAGTGATGGGAGGGGATTATGATCATGGTATATTGTCTATATGTACGGAAGTTGTCCATTAAAAAGTTAAATTTTTTTTTAATCCTCAAAGCTGACATGAGAAACATCTTCTCAGAGTTGAGTCTCAGATGCAGCTAGGAAAATCCCAGAGGAGGCGTCTATGCACCCCCCCCCCGCAAGGAGGGAGGCTGAATATTTGGGCCACTAATAAAGTCTTTCTTGCTGTTCTTCCTTCTGACTGAAACATCGCTGTTGCATGCTGTTTGGGAGTCTGACAACCCCAACTGTCAGAAAAGATCTGATACGAGCTGCCAGGTAGGGAATGTATTTTTTCCCCCTAAAGATTATTTCATGCTTGTTGGATCCATCATATTCTGAAAATCTTTTTTGCTGTCTAAAAAGCATTGGTCAGCAGAAACTCTCCAGGTACAAAGCCATTAGCGACATCCGTCCATAACTTCCTGACATGCACGTACTGGCTGACTGGATTTCTTCCCAGTTCCTATCTTGTACTCCTGTCCACCACCACCTTTTTGCCCCACATCATTTCTTCGCTGGTCTCTAAGACATAGATGACAGTGGCTCCTCTGTGGTCATCTAAGATTTTCTAGCGCCTTCCTCAAAAGGCTTTCAACTTGGGGTGTGAGTGTGTGTGGGGAGGGGTTCTTACTATTTGCCTACCTGAGCAGCGGGCTCTGAGAAAGACTATCTGAGGAGCTACTCCCAGGCTGGAGAGATGGCTTAGCAGGAAAGGCCTTTACCTGCAAAGCCAAAGGACCCAGGTTCGATTCCCCAGGATCCACGTAAGCCAGTTGTACAAGGGGGTACATACATCTAGAGTTTGTTTGCAGTGGCTGGAGGCCCTGGCATGTCCATTCTTTCTTTCTCTCTCTCTGCCTCTTTCTCCCTCAAATCAATCAATCAATAAATAAATAAATGAATAAAATTTGAAGAGCCACTCCTACCATAGCCAAGTGATGGACACCTTTTTTTTTTTTTTTTTTTTTTTTTTTTTGAGAGGCTGTAGAGATGGCTTGATGTTGAAGGTCTTTACTTGCAAGCCTGCTGGCTGAAGTTCAATTCCCTAGCACCCACTTAGAGCTGGATGCAAAGTGACGTATGCATCTGTAATCCCAACAGGTCTATGGAAATGGGAGACAGAGCCGGGAGAATCCTGACACTGGGGGTCCTGCTAGACTGCACCTCATGCAATGGCAAAACAAGAAGAGGTGGAAGCAGAGGACAGGCGCCTCAGTGTTGTCCTCAGACCTCCACATGCACATGCCATGGCATGCATCCATGAGCACACATCATACGCATCACATGAATAAAGTAAAAATGCTCGGGGGCAGGGGCAATGGTTTAGTGGGTAGAGTGCTTGCCTCCTAAGTGTGAGGACCTGAGTTCAATCCCCGCCTGAGAAAAAGAAGGATGGCTGGGCTGGAGAGAGGGCTCAGCAGTTAAAGGTGTTTCCATGCAAAGTCTGATCGCCCTGCTTGTAAAGTCTGATGGCCTGGGGTAGATTACACCAGTACCCACGTAAAGTCAGACGCACGAAGTGGAAGTGGCACATGTGTCTGGAGCAGGCCCCCGATGTGGCCATTCCCCCTCTCTTCCTAATAAATTAAATTACAAAGAATCAAGGTCCGTGGCCTGTGGAGCAACCCCTGAGGTTGTCCACCAACGTCTGCGTGCGTGTGCACACACAGGCCCCCCTCCACGCACACACAGACGTATAGACCTAACGCTCCTGCCACAGTTTCCTCAACCATTGTGGCCAGAAAAGAAATCGTCCCAAAGCCCTGGCCTGAACGATACTTTAACAAAACAGATACCGGGAAGCTGGCACTCTTCTCTCTGATGACGGGCCCTGGTTACTTCTCACCCTTGACTTATGCCGACAGCGGGTCTCGGGGTGCCTGCTGGGCGAGTGTGGTGGGGTGGGTGCTCTGTGTCCTTGTTTGGGGCCTCAGTCCAGTGGCGATGCGAATTTTCCTGGCGGGAGCTTGTGTTCACTCGCAGGGACGTTTCTGGGGCAAAGCATGGCCATGCTGAAAGCAAAAGCTGCAAAGAGGCAATTTATTTCATTTTCCTTTCTTCTTTCTTTCTCTCCCCACCTTATCATTTGGGCCAGTTTTTTTTCCCCCTTCTGATTCTTAGATTCTGAAATTCAAGACTGCATAGGAGATCCCCTGCTGCTTCATTGAAAGGCACAAAAATACAAGTGTTAGCTCCCTACAGTGCGGCATGAAGAATATTTATAATTGTCTTTTCCAATTAGACAGGTTCCTCCCCAGTTTATTTGCCTTACTTTGAGTTTTTGGAGGAGGTCCTCTCTCTACTTGGCTTTATTTTCTTGTTTTGACTGGTCCAAGCAGGCTCTTTTGTGAGCTGGTAATTTGCTCTCTGGTCTCTTAGCAACCAGGAACTTTTCCAGCCGGTCTGTAGCCGACCCCGGAGTTGCAAAGTTCGGAACAGCACCTGCCGGAGAGGACAGGACCTCTCCCAGAGCCGGCCATTTTCAAACGGATGTTTGAATGAGGAAATCAACCAGGGTTTCGGAAGAAGAGCCTTCCTCAAAGGCAATCCGCATGCATGTTACATCTGGAACCCTGAAGTGGCTGGGTTCTCTTTTGCCCACATTCCCTCTGGCTTCTTGTCTCAGGTCCCAGTGTCGCCAGGCATTTCCTGTGGTGTAAAGCAGATGGGAACAGGTAGGAAGCCAAGACTGTCTGCTGGGGAGGAGGTCCCCCACCACGGCTCCTTTCCAGGGGGCGGGGCCAGCCGCGGTCACGTGGTCTTCTTGCCGGTTCTTTTCCACGCACGTTCATTTCATTTCCACCGTGTGCCAGGCGCTGGCTCGGGAAGGTGTGCAGAGCACCTTGGATCCCCTGTGGAACTCACAGTCTATTGGGGAACACAGGCAGATAACACCACTTACTGTCCAGTAGGATAAGCCTGCCAGTCATGATGCCACCAAAGGCTGGTAGGAGGGCACAAGGTCAATTTTGCCTGGGGATGGGGGGGGGGCTGTGTGCACCTGCCTGGCGCCTGCCCAGGCTGGGGAGTCACACGCTGGCCGGAGGCAGAGGTGCTACTCAACCTTCATCATGGGGGGTTGCCATCACAGACTTCTGGCGTAGCTCGCTCCGGGCCAGGGAGCTTGTGATTTAGTAATTATTTGCCTCTGTAAGAGCTTATCAACTGTGTCAGTTACTTTTTCATTGCTGTGACAAAATACCCAACGAAAGCAAGTTGAGGAGAACGGGGCTCATTTCAGCTTGCACATGGAGGAAACCCGACCCTCGTGGTGGGGACACGCAGAAGCATGAAGCCGAGACTGATGAACACCGACGCTCAGGGAGCCTTCTCCCTCTAGTTCAGCCACGCACGGTACAGTCCACATCTAGGGCTGGTCTTCCCACCTTAATTAACTCTAATCTCGAACATTCCTCACAGGCACGCTCCCAAATTTGTTTCCGTGGTGATTCTAAATTGCATTAAATTGACAACCCAGAGTAATTGTCACACCCTCTTGCTTAGGTTATCCATAGTTACCTAGAAAACACCTCGAATCTTATTGGAACACAATAATGGCCATTTTCCTGTGTGCCCAGATGCTGGGAGCCAATATACAAGAACGCAGTGGTAAATTTTTGCTGTTTTGGTGTCACTAATTTTAAATTTTTATTTATTACCTATGAGAGAGAGAGAGAGAGAGAGAGAGAGAGAGAAAGAAATAGAGAATGGGCACACCAGGGCCTCCAGCCACTGCAAATGAACTCCAGACACATGTGCCACCTTGTGCATCTGGCTTATGTGGGTAACTGGGGAATTGAACCTGGGTCCTTTGGCTTTGCAGGCAAGTGCCTTAACCACTAAGCCATCTCTCCAGCCCTGGTGTCACAATTTTTTTCTCCCTTATCAACTGGGACAATTTTTCTTTTGTTTTAAATATTTTACTTATTTATTTGAGAGAGAGTGTGAGAGAGTAGGCACATAGATGAGAGAGAGAGAGAGAGAGAGAGAGAGAGAGAGAGAGAGAGAGATGAGTGTGCGAGGGCCACTGGCCACTGCAAACAAACTCCAGATGCATGCACCACTTTGTGCATGTGGATTTATGTGGGTACTGGGGAATCAAACCCAGGCTGTCAGGCTTTGCAAGTGTGCACTTTTTTTTTTTTCGAGGTACGGTCTCACTCTAGCCCAGGCTGACCTGGAATTCACAATGTAGTTTCAGGGTGGTCTCGAACTCACGGTGATCCTGAGCGCTGGGATTAAAGCGCCCAGCTGCAAGGGTGCACTTTTAACCTCTGAGTCAACTCTGCAGCCCCCTCCCCCAGGAATTCTTCGTATGTAAAATGAGGAGCTTAGCAGGTCAGGGTAAAGTTCTTCTTAACGAGGTCCAGCAGCGAGCCAGCCAGCTCCTCACAATTACTTATTGATCAGGAGTGAGCTGAATGTTAATTAGAGGAATGGATTTTGGATCTCCATCGTGAGGTTTAGAATTGTCACGCCAAGGCACTGTGTCTGGCCCTGAGCGGTGGAGAGGTCAAAGGTCTTGCTCATGGTCCTGGAGTAAGTTAATGACGGCCACGTATGAATGAGTGGGACCTGTGTGTTCCCACTCACATATCGAACTTGGGGTGGCATGTGGAATTTTATTCAAACATCTCCCTTTGGGAAGGCATCCCTCACATAGTCTGATAGGTATCGCTAAGAATCTGTCTGGAAATTTCCTTTGTGTCCACGCTGAGAAACATTAGCCGGGTTTGAGGGTTTTTACCTGGTACTCCTGAGGGTCGGAAGGGGGGGGTCGGGCTTGGCCCAGGACTGGAGCAGAACGACAATGGAGCTGAGAGGTGGGTTGACAAGAGGTTCGTTTGCTTCTGGCTTGGGTCCGAATGTGTTTCGTACCAGCCGTATTCCGAAATGGTTCTTGTGCATAGATAATAGAGTGATGGAGCTAAATAATACATGACGAGAGGCTATGGGAGGGAGGGAAGCGGAGGAAGGAGTCTGATTTCAGCTTAAATTGGAAAGGACATCCAGCTGCTGAGAGGGGGAGACCGGGTGGCAGAAGAGGCCAGGGGTGCCAGGAGCAAAAAAGAGCTGGCAGAACACAGGCCAGGTCTGTCTTTCTGTTCTCTCCTCAGCTGCGGATCCCAGCCTAGAACCTTTATATATGTGGGTTCTGGTGGGAGCAAGAGTAAGTGCCAGAAAACTAGAAAGGGGCCCAGGAGAGTCATAAAAAAGAAGCTTCGAGGTAGAAGGGCAGAGAAGTTAGCAGATCTTAAGTGACAGGAAAGTCAGCCGGGCCTGGCAGTGCACGCCTTTAACCCTGGCGCTTGGGAGGCAGGCAGAGGTAGGTCGGTCGCTGTGAGTTTGAGTCCAACCTAGGTCTATAGAGTTCCAGGTCAGCCTGGGCTAGAGTTGAGACCCTACCTGGAAAACCCAAAACAAAACAAAACAACAAAAGAGGGGAGATGCACAGTGGGGTGCCAGAGTGAGTGAGAAAGTTAATCAAAACTAAGTACATAGGGCTGGAGAGATGGCTTAGTGGTTAAGGTGCTCGCCTGTGAAGCCTAAGGACCCAGGTTCGATTCTCCAGGTCCCATGTAAACCAGATGCACATGGTGGCGCATGCGTCTGGAATTTCTTTGCAGTGGCTAGAGGTCCTGGCATGCCCATTCTCACTCTCTCTCTCTTACCCTCCTCCTTTTCTTTGTCTCAAATAAGTAAAAATAAAAATAAAGAAAGAAAAAAATGGAAAAAAATTAAGTACATATATTAGTTTAAAAAATGTGGGGCTGCAGTAATCACTTCTCTTAATGTTCACACCCTTATATTAATGCTACTCTCACTGTTGGTAGAGAATCTTCTCTTTACAGATGGCAGTGACCTTGGGATGACTCAGAAGGCATCATAGTGCTGGAAAGAAGTGACCGGAGTGCTCAGTACTGTAACATCTCTATCACACCTTCCAAGGCTCAGGGTCTATTGTGGAAGAGTTGGCAGAAAGAATGTAAGAGCCAAAGGAAGGGTAGGAGTCCTTACAATGTGCTCCCCCCAGATACAAAATGGCCTGGATATCCATGACCTCCCAGTGCCTGACACTACCTACACAAGACCATCATAATAGGAGGAAAAGATCATGACAACAAAATAAAAGAGAGACTGATTGAGAGGGGAAGGGGATATGATGGAGAGTGGAGTTTCAAAGGGGAAAGTGGGGGGAGGGAGGGTGTTACCATGGGATTTTTTTTTATAATCATGGAAGTTGTTAATAAGAAAAATTTTGAAAAGAAAAAAAAATGTGGGGCTGGGGACATGGCTCAGTGGCTAAAGGCGCTCGCTCTGCTCAGCCTGATGACTGGAGCTCAGATTAGCACCTATATAAAGCCAGATGTAAGTGGCTCAGGCTTCCGTAACCCCGTGTGCCTACAGCAATGGGAGACGGAGGCGGCAGAATCCCGAAGCCTGCCTGCCAGTCAGTCTGGCCTTCCCAGTGGCAAGCAAGAGAGACACTGGTTCCAGCTGGGGGGGGGGGCAATCGTTCTCTGACTTCCCCGTGCCCTCCATGGCACGTGTGTGCCCCGCCGCTGCACCCCATGTGTGCATGCTCACACACAAAGCCAAAAAGTTGAGACAAAGAGCTGGCAGGAAGAGCCACAGGGTCCGTTATGGTTCCAGGAGGTGGGAGAGGGGGAAAGAAGAAGACAGAGGGAGAGAGAAAGAGAGAGAAGGAAGGAAATGGCACAGCTCAGCATGGTGACACAGGCAGGCCCCTGGGCACTGAGGAAGTGGGGATGTCCTCCAGTCACATTTCATGCTTGAGAAGAAAGCGGAAAGTAGAGTAGGCCGCGGGACAGTCTCTCTGGGGGGATGGCACGGGTGCTTTCACACAGAGCCACCGTGAGGTTGGGCAGCCTCACCGTCAGTTTGCAGGCTGCGGAGAGGATACAGGTGGGGTACATCCAACAGCCAGCTGGGGCTTTGGGGGAGGAGACTGACTCCCACTTAACCCTCGTCCTCAGCTTGTCCTGACTCAGTCCATTCCCTCTTCTATTTTATTTACTTTTTAAAATTTATTTATTTATGAATTTGACAGAGAGAAAGAGGGACAGAGAGAGAGAGAGGGAGAGAGAAAGAGAGAGAGAGAGAGAGGGAGAGAATGGACATGCCAGGGCCTCCAGCCACTACAAATGAACTCCAGACGCATGTGCCACCTTGTGCATCTGGCTTAAGTAGGTCCTGGGGAATTGAGCCTGGGTTCTTTGGCTTGGCAGTCAAGTGCTTTAACTGCTAAGCTATTTTTCCAGCCCCCTCTATTCCACTTAAAAAACAAACAAACAAACCTCTATTCATTTGCAAGGAGAGAGAGAGAGAATATGAATGGGCGCACCAGGGCCTCCAGCCACTGCAAACAAACTCCAGATGCATGTGTCTCCTTGTGCATGGCTTACGTGGGTCCTGGGGAATTGAACCGAGGTCCTTTGGCTTTGCAGGCAAATGCCTTAACTGCTAAGCCGTCTCTCCAGCCCTTTCCAGTTTTTTTTTAAAATTATTTATTTGAGAGAGACAGAGATTAAGGATTGGTGTATCAGGGCCTCCTGCAGTTGCAAATGAACTTCAGACACATGCGCCACTTTGTGCATCTGGCTTTACGCCGGTACTGGGAGAATCGAACCCAAGCCATCAGGCTTGCAAAGCCTTGCAAAAAAAAAATCCACATTTTTTTCCAGCCAAATGTTCCAGTCTTTTCTCTCATGAGTCCACGGGAAATGATATCTTTGTAGTCCATTGACTTGTCAGCCCACCCCAGTCTCCACGCGGCCACCCCAGGTCTGAGCTCTCTGGGCTCACGGGAGGTGTGTTCTTAGCACATTTGCTGACGGCCGGGAGTATCTCACACTCCTTCTGTGTCGACACACGTTTGCTGTGGACTTGCGTGTTGTTTGCTCTTTGGTTGACTCCACAAAGGCCACGGCTTCCACTGGCAGGAGGGCCTGGCCCTCTGCTGGGTGGGTGTGGTCCCGGATGTGGGGCACAGCAGGGCCCAGGGCTGCCTTGGTCAGGAGTGCAGCCAGAGCCCTGCAGAGGTTTTGAACCCACCGCTCTAGTTACAGAGCTATTACCAGCGTTCTGGTCTGAAAGGGAGACAAAAGGGCGTCCTGCTGTCTCAGGGAGCTTTTATTCTGTCTGGCAGAGGGGATGACACGAGCCTGGAGGTCTGTGAGAGAAGACGGAAAGCTGAGTCCCACAGAGTAGGTCACCACCCTGGGCGGGTTGAAAGGAGCCCGGGGGTCAGTCACGCTGGGCAGGGGCCAAGGTCACGCCCTTCCCCGTGGGCCTGGGTGGAGGGGGTGGAGTAGGAAAGCTTGTGGGCCTGGGCTTCGCTGAGGGTTTCCTGTGGGTCCTCACAGCTGTCTGGTTAAGATGGTCACGAATGTTGTCCTTTGAGGACACCATTCCGCAACACGGGGTGCAGTTGCCCCCTTTCTCCTGGCTGCCCCACTTGGCACCGTTTCTTCTATTTCAGTGCCCGTCACTGAAGGTCACAGACATGGCCGCTTCTCTCTGATGGACTTCAGAGTCCCATAGATTCTCGGTCTCACCCCAGCTCATGGGACGGCGCTCTCCATGTGTAGGGTGGGCTTGCTGTCTCCAGCTAAGCCTTTCAGGGAAACACCACCACAGACTTACCCAGAAGTGTGTTCCCATGGCATGAACTTTTCCTGGGAAGCAGTAGGCAAGCGTTTGCCCCCCACACGGCCCACGAACAGGGCGCCAACAACGCATCATAGCACAATTCCACTGAGTCCTCGTTAGTGAACCACTGAGAGGACCAGCCTCACTTACAGAGCGTGGCGTTATTTCTGAAAATATATTTTATTTATTTATTTATTTGAGAGAGAGAGAGAGAGAGAGAGAGAGAGAGAGAGAGAGAGAGAATGGGTACACCAGGGCCTCCAGCCACTGCAAATGAACTCCAGAGGCATCTGTCCCCTTGAGCATCTGGCTTACGTGGGTCCTGGAAAGTCGAACCGGGATCCTTTGGCTTTGCAGGCAAATGCCTTAACTGCTGAGCCATCTCTCCAGCCCCCATGATGTTTAATTTTTTAATGTTTTAAAAAAATTATTTATTTTTTTATTTATTTTTAATTAATTTATTTTTTATTAACAACTTCCATGATTGTAAACAATATCCCATGGTAATACCCTCCTTCCCCCCACTTTCCGCTTTGAAACTCCATCATATCCCCTCCTCCTCTCAATCACTCCCTCTTTTGTTTCGATGTCATGATCTTTTACCTCCTGTTATGATGGTGTTGTGTAGGTAGTGTCAGGCACTGTGGGGTCATGGATATCCAGGCCATTTTGTGTCTGGAGGAGCACATTGTAAGGAGTCTTAACCTTCCTTTGGCTCTTACATTCTTTCTGCCACCTCTTCTGCAATGGACCCTTAGCCTTGGAAGTTGTTAAATTTATTTTTTATTGACAACTTCTATAATTATAGACAATAACCCATGGTAATTCCCTCCCTCCCCTCACTTTCCCCTTTGAAACCACTCTCCATCATACCCCTCCCCCCTCTCAATCAGTCTCTCTTTTATTTTGATGTCATCATCTTTCCCTCCTATTATGATGGTCTTGTGTAGGTAGTGTCAGGCACTGAGAGGTCATGGATATCCAGGCTACTTTGTGTTTGGAGGAGCACATTGTAAGGAGTCCTACCCTTCCTTTGGCTCTTACATTCTTTCCACCACCTCTTCTGCAATGAACCCTGAGCCATGGAAGGTGTGATAGAGATATTGCAGTGCTGAGCACTCCTCTGTCACTTCTTCCCAGCACCATGGTGTCTTCTGAGTCATCCCAAGGTCACTGCCATCTGAAAAGAGAAGGTTCTCTAACCAGAAGTGAGAATAGCATGAATATATGGGTATGAACATTAAGAGAAGTGCTTAATGGGCAGTTTGGTGAGCACAGTATATACTTTTAGCCAGACAGCAGCAGACGTTACACCCCTAGGGCTCATGACCATGAGACCACGTGCTGCATAGGGAACCGCATGTAGCTGGCAGGGAGGAACAAGGGATGTGTGAGGAAGGGGCTGAACTCTCAGGTGAGGGTCCGATGACCCTTCTTTCCCCACTGGAACATATGAGGGAACATCCACAGGCCATATTTTGGGGGTGTCTTGCAAGCAGTCATGGCTGCTTCTGATGAAGATGGTAATGGTTATTCTGCTTGGAGGACAGCACTCCACAATATATGGTGATTCTAAATCCAGTCAAGTTGACAATTATGATTAATCTCATACTAAATTAGGAACCACCAGCCTCACCTACTGGCAGAATAGAGTAGGGTTCTTAGGACTACTATGGGGAAAACATTCTCCACCAGGCTGAAACTCAGTGAGTGGTTATAGCCAACAGATTTGTGTGTGATTGAATTCTAGCTGTAGCATTGATGGGATCTGTAACCACTTTTTTGCAGCTGGGGAATGAGGGTAGCCGTGGAACCTTCCACACAGGCTTTTCCTGGAGGAGGGAGCGTGCGTTGAGATCATCCTGAGCAGATCCTTTGCTTTGGACCAGGTTTCTGACAGCTCCTGCCTCCCACCGAGCCAGGGGAGCTTCGGGAAATAGCTTAGTAACCAAGGGCACTGCTTGTCTTGGGCAGCAAACTCACCCCTTTCCTCACAATGCACTAAGGTGCCTGTTGGGAACCTGGGCACTGCCATCTTTATTAAGCTGCTTATGCACCCAGCTCCAAAACAGTGAAATAACTTTCTCTTCCCCTAGTGACCATGATAATCAGTTTCTATTCCAAAATGTTTTTCGATATATCAGGGTCAAAACAGCAAGGGGGGTAGTCATCTAGCTTGGACTGGTTTGTGGTATAAGGGCAGTAGGGAAAACTGTGTCCTCTAAATGAATTTTCGGTGAGAATTTCTTACGCATAACTGGGCATAATGTGATTGAAGTCAGATGCATCATGGGAAGGGACGTGCGCCCTAGCGAAAAGGTTGTATAAACCTAACCTGTCAATCAAACTAGAGAACCGCCCACATTGCCACCCTAGAAACCGAGCTCCATCTTCTCCTGGGCTCCCTAAAAGGAAGCTCTGGGCATTAAATCGCGCCCTTGGGCACTTTGCGCTCAGGAGCCCACAACCCCTCTTGGCAGTGTATTCCAAACCTTCACTACTGTTCTGCTCTTAGTAAAGTTTCTTGCTGCCTCACTGGCTACCTGTGTCTTTTCTTCAGTTCTTTGAGTAAGGTGCCAAGACCCTGGAAACTCCCGACAGAGACCTCTGGTCACAGTCCTCCTCCCTTGACAGTGTGAGGAACCCAGAGACCTGGATTAACAAACAGAATGTGGCAAAGGGGTAGGGTGTCCCTCCCGTGGTTCGATTACACAGTGCGTTGACTTTCCCCTTTCTTTCTTTCTTCTTTTTCTTTTTGTTTGTTTTTTGTTTTCCGAGGTAGAGTTTTACTCTAGCTTGTGCTGACCTGGAATTCACTGTGTAGTCTCAGGGTGGCCTCGAACTCACGGCGATCCTCCTCCTACCTCTGCCTTCCCAAGTGCTGTGATTAAAGGTGTGTGCCACCATGACTGGATCGGATCATCTTTCTTTCTTCTTTTCTTTTAAAAAATATTTCATTTATTCATTTATTTATTTGAGAGGGAGAGAGGCAGATAGAAAGAGAGAAGGAATGGGTGTGCTAGGGCCTGTAAACACTACAAATGAACTCCAGATGCATTCGTGACCTTGTGCATCTGGCTTTACATGGGTACTGGGGAATCTAATTTGAGTCCTTTGGCTTTGCTGGCAAGTGCTTTAATGGCTGAACATCTCCCCTCTCTTCTTTTCCTTTCCTTTCCTTTTTCTTTTCTTTTGTTTTCTTTCTTTACTTTCTTTTTTCCTTCCTTCCTTCCTGCCTGCCTGCCTGCCTTCCTTCCTTCCTTCCTTCCTTTCTTTCTTTTTTCTTTGTTTGTTTTTTGAGCTAGTGTCTCACTCTATCTCTGACTGACCTGAAATTCAGTAGGAAAGCTTGTGGGCCTGGGCTTCGCTGAGGGTTTCCTGTGGGTCCTCACAGCTGTCTGGTTAAGATGGTCACGAATGTTGTCCTTTGAGGACACCATTCCGCAACACGGGGTGCAGTTGCCCCCTTTCTCCTGGCTGCCCCACTTGGCACCGTTTCTTCTATTTCAGTGCCCGTCACTGAAGGTCACAGACATGGCCGCTTCTCTCTGATGGACTTCAGAGTCCCATAGATTCTCGGTCTCACCCCAGCTCATGGGACGGCGCTCTCCATGTGTAGGGTGGGCTTGCTGTCTCCAGCTAAGCCTTTCAGGGAAACACCACCACAGACTTACCCAGAAGTGTGTTCCCATGGCATGAACTTTTCCTGGGAAGCAGTAGGCAAGCGTTTGCCCCCCACACGGCCCACGAACAGGGCGCCAACAACGCATCATAGCACAATTCCACTGAGTCCTCGTTAGTGAACCACTGAGAGGACCAGCCTCACTTACAGAGCGTGGCGTTATTTCTGAAAATATATTTTATTTATTTATTTATTTGAGAGAGAGAGAGAGAGAGAGAGAGAGAGAGAGAGAGAGAGAGAGAGAATGGGTACACCAGGGCCTCCAGCCACTGCAAATGAACTCCAGAGGCATCTGTCCCCTTGAGCATCTGGCTTACGTGGGTCCTGGAAAGTCGAACCGGGATCCTTTGGCTTTGCAGGCAAATGCCTTAACTGCTGAGCCATCTCTCCAGCCCCCATGATGTTTAATTTTTTAATGTTTTAAAAAAATTATTTATTTTTTTATTTATTTTTAATTAATTTATTTTTTATTAACAACTTCCATGATTGTAAACAATATCCCATGGTAATACCCTCCTTCCCCCCACTTTCCGCTTTGAAACTCCATCATATCCCCTCCTCCTCTCAATCACTCCCTCTTTTGTTTCGATGTCATGATCTTTTACCTCCTGTTATGATGGTGTTGTGTAGGTAGTGTCAGGCACTGTGGGGTCATGGATATCCAGGCCATTTTGTGTCTGGAGGAGCACATTGTAAGGAGTCTTAACCTTCCTTTGGCTCTTACATTCTTTCTGCCACCTCTTCTGCAATGGACCCTTAGCCTTGGAAGTTGTTAAATTTATTTTTTATTGACAACTTCTATAATTATAGACAATAACCCATGGTAATTCCCTCCCTCCCCTCACTTTCCCCTTTGAAACCACTCTCCATCATACCCCTCCCCCCTCTCAATCAGTCTCTCTTTTATTTTGATGTCATCATCTTTCCCTCCTATTATGATGGTCTTGTGTAGGTAGTGTCAGGCACTGAGAGGTCATGGATATCCAGGCTACTTTGTGTTTGGAGGAGCACATTGTAAGGAGTCCTACCCTTCCTTTGGCTCTTACATTCTTTCCACCACCTCTTCTGCAATGAACCCTGAGCCATGGAAGGTGTGATAGAGATATTGCAGTGCTGAGCACTCCTCTGTCACTTCTTCCCAGCACCATGGTGTCTTCTGAGTCATCCCAAGGTCACTGCCATCTGAAAAGAGAAGGTTCTCTAACCAGAAGTGAGAATAGCATGAATATATGGGTATGAACATTAAGAGAAGTGCTTAATGGGCAGTTTGGTGAGCACAGTATATACTTTTAGCCAGACAGCAGCAGACGTTACACCCCTAGGGCTCATGACCATGAGACCACGTGCTGCATAGGGAACCGCATGTAGCTGGCAGGGAGGAACAAGGGATGTGTGAGGAAGGGGCTGAACTCTCAGGTGAGGGTCCGATGACCCTTCTTTCCCCACTGGAACATATGAGGGAACATCCACAGGCCATATTTTGGGGGTGTCTTGCAAGCAGTCATGGCTGCTTCTGATGAAGATGGTAATGGTTATTCTGCTTGGAGGACAGCACTCCACAATATATGGTGATTCTAAATCCAGTCAAGTTGACAATTATGATTAATCTCATACTAAATTAGGAACCACCAGCCTCACCTACTGGCAGAATAGAGTAGGGTTCTTAGGACTACTATGGGGAAAACATTCTCCACCAGGCTGAAACTCAGTGAGTGGTTATAGCCAACAGATTTGTGTGTGATTGAATTCTAGCTGTAGCATTGATGGGATCTGTAACCACTTTTTTGCAGCTGGGGAATGAGGGTAGCCGTGGAACCTTCCACACAGGCTTTTCCTGGAGGAGGGAGCGTGCGTTGAGATCATCCTGAGCAGATCCTTTGCTTTGGACCAGGTTTCTGACAGCTCCTGCCTCCCACCGAGCCAGGGGAGCTTCGGGAAATAGCTTAGTAACCAAGGGCACTGCTTGTCTTGGGCAGCAAACTCACCCCTTTCCTCACAATGCACTAAGGTGCCTGTTGGGAACCTGGGCACTGCCATCTTTATTAAGCTGCTTATGCACCCAGCTCCAAAACAGTGAAATAACTTTCTCTTCCCCTAGTGACCATGATAATCAGTTTCTATTCCAAAATGTTTTTCGATATATCAGGGTCAAAACAGCAAGGGGGGTAGTCATCTAGCTTGGACTGGTTTGTGGTATAAGGGCAGTAGGGAAAACTGTGTCCTCTAAATGAATTTTCGGTGAGAATTTCTTACGCATAACTGGGCATAATGTGATTGAAGTCAGATGCATCATGGGAAGGGACGTGCGCCCTAGCGAAAAGGTTGTATAAACCTAACCTGTCAATCAAACTAGAGAACCGCCCACATTGCCACCCTAGAAACCGAGCTCCATCTTCTCCTGGGCTCCCTAAAAGGAAGCTCTGGGCATTAAATCGCGCCCTTGGGCACTTTGCGCTCAGGAGCCCACAACCCCTCTTGGCAGTGTATTCCAAACCTTCACTACTGTTCTGCTCTTAGTAAAGTTTCTTGCTGCCTCACTGGCTACCTGTGTCTTTTCTTCAGTTCTTTGAGTAAGGTGCCAAGACCCTGGAAACTCCCGACAGAGACCTCTGGTCACAGTCCTCCTCCCTTGACAGTGTGAGGAACCCAGAGACCTGGATTAACAAACAGAATGTGGCAAAGGGGTAGGGTGTCCCTCCCGTGGTTCGATTACACAGTGCGTTGACTTTCCCCTTTCTTTCTTTCTTCTTTTTCTTTTTGTTTGTTTTTTGTTTTCCGAGGTAGAGTTTTACTCTAGCTTGTGCTGACCTGGAATTCACTGTGTAGTCTCAGGGTGGCCTCGAACTCACGGCGATCCTCCTCCTACCTCTGCCTTCCCAAGTGCTGTGATTAAAGGTGTGTGCCACCATGACTGGATCGGATCATCTTTCTTTCTTCTTTTCTTTTAAAAAATATTTCATTTATTCATTTATTTATTTGAGAGGGAGAGAGGCAGATAGAAAGAGAGAAGGAATGGGTGTGCTAGGGCCTGTAAACACTACAAATGAACTCCAGATGCATTCGTGACCTTGTGCATCTGGCTTTACATGGGTACTGGGGAATCTAATTTGAGTCCTTTGGCTTTGCTGGCAAGTGCTTTAATGGCTGAACATCTCCCCTCTCTTCTTTTCCTTTCCTTTCCTTTTTCTTTTCTTTTGTTTTCTTTCTTTACTTTCTTTTTTCCTTCCTTCCTTCCTGCCTGCCTGCCTGCCTTCCTTCCTTCCTTCCTTCCTTTCTTTCTTTTTTCTTTGTTTGTTTTTTGAGCTAGTGTCTCACTCTATCTCTGACTGACCTGAAATTCACTATGTAGTTTCAGGCTGGCCTCAAACTCAGCGATCCTCCTACCTTGGCCTCCTCAGTGCTTGCATTAAAGGCGTGCGCCACCACGCCCGGCTTGACTTCCATCTTTCTATCATAGTCGCTCTTTCTCTCATGTTCTGCCCATTGAGCTGATGTTCTGTGCTAAGGCACACCTTGTAAGAAGCCACTGAAATCAGCAGCCACAAGCTCATGAGGTCTCCAAGAGGAAGTAAACCTTCCGTCTAGTCACGATGCGAGGAGCTAGGAAGTGGGTCAGAGACCGGAGATGAGACTGCATCCTTGTGAGAGCCAGAGGACCAGCCAAGCGGTGCCCGAACCACAGACGCTGAGTAAGAGATGCATATCAAACGGATCCCAGCACTTGGGAGGCAGAGGTAGGAGGATTGCTGTGAGTTGGAGGCCAGCCTGAGACTACATAGTGAATTCCAGGTCAGCCTGGGCTAGAGTGAGACCCTACCTCAAAAAACCAAGAGAGAGAGAGAGAGAGAGAGAGAGAGAGAGAGAGAGAGAGAGGGAGGGAGGGAGTCCATCTGGAGCTGCAAAGTCTTGGGGGTCAGTTTGTTATGCCAATGCACGCACAGAACTCAACACATGCTTTGGAACATAGGACGTGCGAAATACATTGAAGTACTCTCAGCACTGCTTCCAGAAAAGTCTCAGCTGGTTTATGGAGTGTTGTCCTATGCCAGGCAGATTCCCTACGCTAGGCATCTGTGGTGGTTTGATTCCAGTGTCCCCATAAACGTAGGTATTCTGAATGCTAGTGTCCCCAGTTGATAGCAATTGGAAATTAAGGCCTCCTAGGGGCGGTGTATTGTTGGGGGCGGGTTTGTGGGTGTTATAGCGGGTTTCCCCATGCCAGTGTTTGGCACACTCCCCTACTGCTGTTGTCCACCCACTGCTCATGCCATCATTTTCACTGCCATGTGGAGCTTCCCCTCCAGCCTGTGAGCCAAAATAAACCTCTTTTTTTTCCCCCTGCAAACTGCTCTTGGTTGGGTGATTTCTACCAGCAATGCAAACCTGACTGCAACAGCGTCCTACATGTAGTCTTTACAAGCAGCAAGATTAAATCAGACTGACTTGAGGGGCATCAGAATTTGTTTTTATTTTATTTTAATTTTTTAGAGAGAGAGATACACGGGGGGGGGGGGATTGGCACACCAGGGCCTCAGCCACTGCAATTGAACTCCAGATGCTTGTGCCACCTAGTGTGCATGTGGCATGTGGCATGTGTGACCTTGCACTTGCCTCACCTTTCGTGCGACTGGCTTATATGGGATCTGAAGTGTCGAACATGGGTCCTTAGGCTTTAACCGCTAAGCCATCTCTCCAGCCCCAGGATTTGTTTTTAAATTATACCTTATTCCCTTGCACTGGAATCAGCACTTGCCTTTTCACTCCAGACTTGGTATCTGACCCGGTCTATCATATCATGTCATATCACACTTCCGGCCAGTGTTTATCTGTCCACATTGTGAGGACCCTGAGGGCTGTCCTGGGATAAAAATTCAAGTTGAGGATCCAACACACAGCGACCAGCCTGAGAATAAGGCATCCTTAGTCCATAGGTCGGAGTGAAGTAGTTCCCTTATTTATTTATTTATTTTTCAGCGTGTGATGTTGTCAGAGAGAAAGAGCTGCCTAGAAGCGTTCATGCATAATGGAGGGAAGCACCTGTGATCGTGAACTCTAATCAGTTGTGAAATCAGATCGATTACAGTGTGCCTTGTCTGGGAAACAAATGTATTAACCAAAGCTGGGGATGGGGGTGGGGGGCCGTCTAGGCATCGACTAGAGGAAGGGGACCCCAAGGACCGGTGATTTGTCAGTGTTTTTCCAAAGCAAGGAGGACTGTCTGGCTGACGGTAACATGCGCTCCGCTTGACAGGTGGGCCCAAGAGAATTGGAGGCGCCAGGCAACGTAACTCACCTGTCAGCGACCATTAAGCTCATCCTGCAGCGTTCTGCTGGTGTCAAGACTTCTCTTAGCTGCCTATAGACGTACCGTTGTAAACTCTTGTCGGCATAAGATACGTTTGATAGAAAAATCCCACAGAACTATATCGTAGCACAGCTGTTAAAATCCACATTAGCACTGCTGTTTAAATTTCCTTAGTATAGAATAGTTTTCCTGAAACTATTGACAGCAATTGTACATGCATTTGTGCCTTACTTTAAATATTGCCTATGTTAAAGAACATATTAAAATGATGTGAGAGGGTGCACTCGACTTACAATGGGTTTTTAATGTGACTGATTTGGAGGCCATGATAGCATCATAGAACATCACAGAAAATGATGTATAATAAAAATAATAATATAATAAAAAGAATGTTGCTTAAAAAAATAACGCAGGCGCACTGGTTTCCACCCCTCAGAGCGGATGTGTTTTCTGACTTTTCCATTAGTCACTAGGCTGTCACAATGGAGAACATGGAGCTGTCACCTGCCTTCCACACTCCTGTCCTTCTTGTCCTCTTCCTGCTCCTTCCCAGCCTCCCTCCTTTCTTCTTCTTCTTCTTCTTTTAATATTTTATTTATTTATTTGAGAGAGAGAGGCAGATAGAGAATGGGCACCCCAGGGCCTCCAGCCACTGCAAACGAACTCCAGATGCCTGCGCCACCTTGTGTATCTGGTTTACATGGGTCCTGGGGAATCGAACCTAGGTTCTTTGGCTTTGCAGGCAAGCGCCTTAACCACTAAGCAACCTGTCCAGCCCCACCACACTCCTTTCTTGTCTTTCTTCCTCTTCCACCTTCTACCCAACAGACCTTCACCATCATGTCTGTTCACACACAGAAATGCACACACACAAATGCACACACACACACACCGTCTTTCATAGGGATCATGGAAATAGCTTTAAAAAGTTTTTTTTTAAGAGTTTGCATTTCCTTTTTCCCCATATTTATTTATTTTTAATGTATTTTATGTATTTATTTGAAAGAGAAAGAGATAGAGAGTGAGAAAGAGAGAGAGAGAGAATGGGTGAGCCAGGGCCTCCAGCCACTGCAAACGAAGTCCAGATGCGTGCACCCTCTTGTGCATCTGGCTTACATGGGTCCTGAAGAATTGAACTGGGATTCTTTGGCTTTGCAGGCAAGCGCCTTAAGGGCTAAGCCATCTCTCCAGACCCCAAGATTTATTTTTATTTATTTATTTATTAGAGAGAGAGGGAGAGAGAGATAGAGACAGAGATAGAGAGAGAATGAGAATGGGTGTGCCAGGGCCTCTAGCCACTGCAAACAAACTGCAGACACATGTGCCACCATGTGTATCGGACTAATGTGGGACCTGGAGGATAGAAACTGGGTCCTCAAGCTTCAAGCTTTGCGGGCATGCTCCTTAACCATTTAACCATCTCTCCAGCCCCCAATTTATTTATTTATTTTTGAGATAGGGTTTCATGTAGCCTAGGCTGGCTTTGAACTTACTGTTGTAGCCAAGGATGACCTTGAACTCCTGACCTCTTTTCTCATTTCCTGTGTGCTATGATTGTAGGCATGAACCACGATATCTTGTTTATGGGACGTTGAGGGAGGGGACCCAGGCCTCCTTTGCATGCTAGGCAAGCACTTTCCCAACTGAGCTACACCCCCAACCCCATGACATAGCATTTTGTTTAAACTCATGGATTTTGGGACTGCCTGGGTTTGTCTCCTGGGTTCTGTCACTTAGTTGTGACTCAGTGACCCATTCATAAAATGAGACTAGCAGGCCTGGCCCATAGGCTGATGCCCAGATTAAACAGTATTGAAAGAGGGTGCTAGGGATTCAGGAAAGCCCTTGAACCCCGACCCTGGGTTCGTGTCTACTTTTAACTGAAGATTCAAGTCAAATAAGACTGAGAAGGAGAATTATTAAATGATTATATTTATTTAGGGAAGTACAGAACCAAGGGAAGGAAAATGAATACAACCACGTGGCCTGAGAGCCCACGGCAATGGGCCTGGAAAAACAGGGAGGACAGAAAAGGAAGTACAAAGAGCTCCTGCTGTGTGGGGGGTGAGGGGGGAGCCTGGGGGGGGAAGAGCTCTGGGGAGGGGGTCTGCTTGGCCCAGCCGTGTTGAGTGGAGGGGAAATTCTCAGAAGCTGGAGGCTCAGGAGCGGTCAGGTGTGTGTGTGTGGGGGGGGATGCCCTCCCCTGGTAAACATATTTATAACCTTATGGTGGTAGGTTTCACCTTCTGGCTTGACAGGTGGCCCCGAAAGAACAGGAGGCATTGATTGGTTTGGGCTAGAGGCTGCCTCAGGAAGAAGCCAGCCATGACGTCAAGTTCTGGGGTGCAAGCTTGACCAACCCAAAATGTCAGGGTTCTAGAAAAAGATCTTCCTCCCAGAGAGGGGCTCAGGTATGGAAACACAGGTCTAGGGAACCAGGCAAGAGATAAGAAGTCAGATCGTCCTTTGATCTCCAGCAAGGGCAGACCTTTGGGCCTTTTAACTTTCAGGGGCCACCCTAAGTGCCTAACAAAGCCACCCGACTCCGTCTCAATGTGAGGCGTACTGGCGTTGATAAGTGCCTCCTCAGTCAGTGTTGGCCAGACCACAACGCCCAGCGTCCATCCCAGGCCAGGGCAGCCCTTGGGCAGGTGATGGGTAGGACAGACATGCAGGTGCTTGTTGGGAAGGAAAGGACCAAGACACTGAGAAGCCATCTCAATGCATACCAAGGCGCTGGCTCTCCGAGAGGGCTGGCGTCCTTCCGGGATGGGGATCTCAGTGTCACAGATGTCACTGCTGGGCTCAGATGTGTGCAGTTTGAGAGCTGGGGGGGGGTTGTCAAGGTGTCCAAGGGGCCCTACAAGGAAGGGAGTAGAAGTCCCAGTCCCCAGGAACAATGTTGGCTGCTGTTCTGGGGGTGTGTCTTGTCCTCCCCCCCTCCAGGGTAGTGAGAACATCTGCAAATTTTCCACTGGTCCATAGGTGGTCACGCTCAGTGTGCGGGCCTCTGGTCATGGCCTCTGGCTGCCCCCTTAGTGAACAGGTGGCTGTGTCGGTGAGTGTGCGACTGTCACACAGCACTGATGAATCTGTGTAGATATTGGGACTGACGGGTGGTCTGATGAGGAGGCTAGCAACACCCAGGGAGACTTGTGTCATTACTGAGAATGAATGAGAAAAGAATATTGCTCACTTAGAATTCAGGCAAGGAAGCCATAAATCGCATCGCTCCGTACTCCAGGGCTTCTGTCCCTACCACAAGCCTCCCGCTGGGCTGCTGGCTGCCTGAGTCTGTCCTCTGGAGAACTGTGTCATAGCCTACTGTTCTCTGTTTGTCAAATGCACGGGTTCTGTCCCCAGAAGCCAGACACATGCTGCGTGTGCTGGCCCACTCCTGTAACGCCAGCACCGGGGAGAGGCAGAGGCAGAGGCAGACACAGGAAGACTTGTGGGGTTCAGTCTAGCCTAATCAGGGAGCTCCAGGCCAATGAGAGACCTTGTCTTAAAGGACATGAATGGCATTTAATTTATGACAGAGAGAAAGAGAGTCCAGATGCATGTAAATCTGGTTTATGTGGGTTCTGGGGAACTGAACCTGGGTCCTTCAGCTTTTCAGGCAAGCGCCTTAACCACTAAGCCGTCTCTCTAGCCCATGACTGGCGTTCTTGAGGATGTCCTCTGTGGTGGTTTGAAGCAGGTGTCCCCCCATAAACTCTTGTACTCTGAATGCTTGGATTCCAGCTGATGGCAACTTGGTAGGTGGAGCCTTGCTGGAGGAGGTGTGTTGTTGGGGGCAGGTGAAGGGGAGTCACAGGCAGTTCCTCTTCTCCAGAGCCGGGCTCGCTCTCCTGCTGCTGCTTTGCCACTTCCTGTGCTCTACCGTCTTTCCCCGGCCGCCATGGCACTTCCCCTCAAGAGAAACAACTTTCCTTCCATCATCAGTGTTTCATCCCAGCAACGAGAAGGTGGTGTGCAATGGTGGCACGTCTCTTGTGGGGGAAGCCAGCTGCACTCTGACTGGACTTAAGGTGCACTCCATGAGAGGGAATTCCTGTCTGGTGCTGAAAACCTAATGAATAGCCTGTGGCTTGGGAGGTCGTAAGCCTTGGGAAGGGGGGTGGGAAACTACTACTATTGTCTGCTAAATGGATGCATTATGTCCACCAAACTGCCCTCTAAATCCTAATGCTTATTGCTGATATATTCATGCTACTCTTACTTTTGATTAGAGAAGCTTCTCTTTTCAGATGGCGGTGACCACCAGAGTGACTCAAAACTCACCCAAAAGTACAAGAAGGGACCGTGGTGTGTTCAGCACTGAGACATCCCATTCGCACCCTTCAAGGCTCAGGGACCATTTTGCATGAGGTGGTGGAAAGAATATGAGATCCACAAAAAGGGGAGAGGAGTGCTCTGCAATGCTGTCTTCCACACACCAAGTGACCATGGTATTCATCCATGACCTCACAGTGGCAGATGCTACCAACGTCAGACCTTCACAATGGAAGCAGAACATGATGACATGAAAGTAGAAGCAAGACCAGTGGTGGGAAGGGATTATGATCATGGTATATTGTCTATACGTACGGAGCTTGCTGATAAAAAAAAAAAGCCCATGGCTGCCTATACTTATGGAAGTTGTCAATAAAAAGCTTAAAAAGGGCTGGAGAAATGGCTCAGCCGTTAAGGTGCTTGCCTGCAAAGCTTAACCAACCAGGTTTGATTGCCCAGTACCCGTGTAAAGCTGGATGCACCAAGTGGTGTGTACATCTGGAGTTCATTTACAGCAACCCTGGTGTGCCCATTCTCTCTCTCTCTCTCCTTTCAAATAAATAAATTGAACAAAGTTTTAAAGAAGTTAATAGAAGATATAATTCAAAGTCTTTATTTATTTTGTGTGTCCATGTTTGTGCACATGGATGGAGGTGCGTGTGTGAATAGGTCACAGGGTTACCCATGGGGGTGGTTCCTCAGGCACCATCCACCTTTTGTGAGACAGGGTCTCTCACTGGCCTGGAGCTCGCCAAGTAGGCTAGACTGGCTGCCCAGTGAGCCCCAGGGATCCTCCTGTCTCCATCTCCCCAGTGCTGGGATTACAGACACATGTCACCATGCCTGAATGTTTCTTTTTTAAAGATGTGGTTTCTTAGAATCAAACTGAGCTCTTCAGTGTTTCCAGGCAAGCACTTCCTAACTGAGTTATCTCCCCAGCTCCCCTCAATGTCTTTTAGTAGGCCTTCATCCTTACCGATAATTCCAGGGCATTTTCATTACTTTGAAGAAAGTCTCGTACTCCTGAGTCACTTGAATAGCAACATTCCCATCCATCCAGCCCCTGGCAACCCCCAGTCTTTTGACCTCTATGGCCTTGCTCGTCTGGGTACTTCGCAGACATGGAAATATACCATATGTGTTCTTCTGTCTCTGAGATCTCTCACTTAGTGTCAAAAGGCTGTCAAGGTGCGTCCATGTTGTTGAATGAATCAGTATTCACCATATATATATTAATTTGCAAGGAGAGAGAGAGAGAGAGAGGGAGAGGGAGAGGGAGAGAGAGAAAAGAAGAATAAATATGTAAGTATGTCAGAGCCTCCAGCCAATGCAAACAAATTCCAGACACATGTGCCTCCTTGTGCCTCTGGTTTTACTTGGTTACTGGGGGATGGAACCCAGTTTGTAAGACTTTTCAGACTACCTTAACCGCTGAGCTATCTGTCCAGACCTCAGTATTCACATTTTGATAAATGACTAATATTCTACTGTAGGAATAGAGCACATTTGGTTCATTCCTTCATCAGCTGATGGTCACTGGGTGGTTTCTATATTTTAGTTGTTGTGAACAGAGCTGCTATGACAGCACCAAGGCACTAGTGTTTGATTGTAAATCTATTTTCAATTTCTCTGGGTATATACCTAGGAGGAGAATTGTTGGGTCATATGGTAATTCCTCATTTAATTTATGGAAAATCTGTCAAATTATTTTCCACAGTGGGTGCCCTGCATTTTATCTCTACCAGGAATGTATGAAGGTTCTCGTTTCTTCTTGATTAAAAATTGTGACTTTCTCTTAGCCTCCCCCTGTGCTGCCTGTGGACTTCTGATGCTCCAGCAGTCACTTCAGGCCTTCAGTCCTCCCTTCCCCCTGCTTTCCTGTGGACAGATTCCTAAACTGTGGGTATTGAGACATCATAGACACTGTTCCTTTAATAAGACAGATGCTAGCACTACAGAGACAAGTAGCCACGCCCCTCTGCATTCCCTCTCTCATCTCAGGCACAGTGAAAGGGTGCTGATACACTGGGTGGGAGAGCCTGGCGAGCTGTAGCCCTGATAACCTATCCAGTGCCTTCTTCTAGTCCCCAACACCAGCGTCTGCAGCAATGCCTTATCTCTAGTTAGAGTACATTTCCCTTAAAAGTTGATAGAAAGGGCTGGGGAACTGGCTTAGCGGTTAAGGCATTTGCCTGTCAATCCTAAAGACCACAGTTTGATTCCCCAGGACCCACGTAAGCCAGATGCACAAGGGGGTGGATGCCTCTGGAGTCCTTTGCAGTGGCTGGAGGCCCTGGCACACCCATTCTCTATCTGCCTCATAAATAAATAAATAAATAAATAAATAAAATACATTTTAAAAAGTTGATAGAGGGCTGTAGAGATGGCTTAGTGGTTGAGCACTTGCCTGTGAAGACTAAGGACCCTGGTTCAAGGCTCGATTCCCCAGGATCCACGTAAGCCAGATGCACAAGGGGTGCATGCATGTAGAGTTTGCTTGCAGTGGCTGGAGGCCCTGGAGCCCATTCTCTATCTATCTGCCTCTTTCTCTCTATGTCTGTCTATTGCTCTCAAATAAATAAATATAAGCCGGGCGCGATGGCACTTTAATCCCAGCACTCGGGAGGCAGAGGTAGGAGGATCGCCTTGAGTTCGAGGCCACCCTGAGACTCCATAGTGAATTCCAGGTCAGCCTGGGCTAGAGTGAGACCCCACCTCGAAAAACCAAAAAAAAAAAAGAAAAAAAAATAAATGTAAACAAAAGCAATCAAACAAACAAACAAAAAAAGAATTTAAAAAGGTTCTTTAAAAAAAAAAGTTGATAGAAATAAGGAATTTCCTTTATCCTGTGAACCTCTGCCATAGATACCCCTAAGACTCTCCCACTATAGAGTGGAGAGTCCCAGTAAAGGAAATTTCACCTAAAGTCCGTCCATTTCAGTGTCTTTCCATCTGAACTGAGTCAGAGTCCTTGACAGGCATCTTTTTTTTTTTTTTTTTTTTTTTTTTTGGTTTTTCGAGGTAGGGTCACACTCTGGTCTAGGCTGACCTGGAATTAACTCTGTCATCTCAGGGTGGCCTTGAACTCATGGCAATCCTCCTACCTCTGCCTCCCGAGTGCTGGGATTAAAGGCGTGCGCCACCATGCCCGGCTCTTAACAGGCATCTTTACTGGGGCTATCTGCAAAGCCCTCGCTGTGAGGAACAGAGGGAAGGGCTGTGGAGCAGAGAAGGGAGTTGGAGGGCGGGGGTCTAAGCAGGTCTTTTTTAAAAAAAATTAGGGCTGGAGAGATGGCTCAACAGTTAAGGCACTTGCCTGCAAAACCTAATGACCCAGGTTCAATTTCCTAGTAGCCACGTAAAGCTAGATGCACAAAGTGGTGTATGCATCTGGAGTTCGTTTACAGTGGCTGGAGGCCCTGGCACACCCATTCTCTCTCTCTCTCTCTCTGTCTCTTTTCTATCTTTCTCTGCTTGCAAATAAATAAACTAAAAATAAAATATTTTTAAAAACATATTTATTTGCAAGGAGAGAGAGAGAGAGAGAGAGAGAGAGAGAGAGAGAGATTGAGAGAGAGAAAATGAGTAGGTATGCCAGGGCTTCTTGCCACTGTGAACAGACTCTGGACACATGCACTACTTTGTACATCTGGCTCTATGTGGGTACTGAGGAATTGAATCCAGGCTGCTAGGCTTTGCAAACAAGCACCTTTGACTGCTGAGCTATGTCTCCAGCCTTAAGCAGTTTTAAAAAAATTACTTTACTTATTTGCAAGGAGACAGACAGACAGACAGACAGACAGACAGATACACACACACACACACACACACACACACACACACACACAAAGAGAGAGAGAGAGAAAGTGACGGAGAATGGTGCACTGGGGCCTCTTGCCACTGCAAATGAACTCCAGAGTACATGCGCCACTTTGTACATCTTGTGTTTGCATGCGTAGAGGGGAATCAAACCTGGGCCAGCAGCCTTTGCCAGCAAGTGCCTTTAACAGCTGAGCCATATCCCCAGCCCCCAAGCAGTTCTTTTGAGTAGAACAGTGACTAATCGCTTCTCTCTATGCCCCCTCTCCACCTCAAGGGAAGGCAGAGCCCACTTTAGGTGGCAAGAGAGGGTGAGCTAGGGAGCCAAGGACAGAGAGAACAGCATCTGATAGTCATCAAAGGACAAGCTCTCCCCGAGGTCAGGTGGGGTCTGGAGGGGTTACAGAATGACCTCCTTGTGGCCAGCGGCAAGCCAGGGGTGTGGTGGCAGCGGAGGGAGCAGGGTCCCGTGGGGTCAGCCCCTGGACGAGGGTACACCACACAGGAGTCAGCTTCACTCTCCAAAATCAGGGTGGATTGCGGGGAACGCTGATGGGAAGGGGGAGTGAGTGAAAGTATTGGGGGTCAGGATGTGTGACCCACAGGAAGGATGGTCATACCCGAAAAGTCCATGTCCCACGCCTGTTCCCATAACCATTCACTTCCGAGGGATCCCAATCTACCAGGACACTGATGGACAAAGAAGTGGCGGGGCCTGGCAGGCGGGATGCCACTTAGCGGGCATGCCTGTCCTGAGTCACCTCCGTACAGGACAGTGGACAGTGGTCCTGTGCCCGGGCACCATGGGGCACACTCCTTGGGTTAATCCATTTAGTCCTCAACTTACCTAAAAAGTGGGTTCTGTTGTAATGTTGCCGAGGAGGAAACTGAGGCAGAGCAACGACTCCCAAACATGCTGCTGTAAGAGGCAGAACAAGGGCTTGAACCCAGAGGGTCTCTTCCAGAGTCTGTGCCTTTAACCACTGGGCTAAAGTGGTGGTACCTCACGGCCACTGCTCCCCAGGTACAGAGACCCTGAGACTCCAAGCTCTCTGCCTGGGAGGCTTGGCCAAGATTCCTCTTCTGCTCTCCTCCACGCCTCTCTTCCCCTCTCCTTCTCATCTCTTTTCCTCTCTTCTTTCCTTTCTTTTCTTTTTATCTTTCCCCTTTTCTTTTCTCTTGCTTTTTTTGCAGCAGATTTAGAGCTCTTTTTTTAACTCTTTAGTTGACAGCCTCAATTCATAAACACAATATACTCTGATCATAATCTCCTCCTACCACGCTCCTTTCCCGCTCATTCCTTCTCCCTCCTCCACTGAGTCTCTTCTTTCCAACTAATCCCTGGTGCATTTTGATGTCATTTCCCCCCCTGCTGTTATGCAGGTCTTGTGTAGGTAGCATCAGCTATTTTGAAGTAATGGAATTGGAGATATTAAGAGATAGTTTGGGGCTGGAGAAGATGGCTTAGCGGTTAAGTCATTTGCCTGCAACACCACAGGACCCCGGTTCAATTCCCCAGGTCCCACATAAACTGGATGCACAAGGTGGTACATGCATCTGGATTTCGTTTGCAGTGCTGGAGGCCCTGGCGCACCCATTCTCTCTCTCTCTCAAATAAATAAATAATTTTTTTTAATAAAAGAGAGATAGTTTGGGGCTGCAGAGATTGCTTACTGGTTAAGGCACTTGCATGCAAAGCCTAAGGACCCATGTTCCACTGTCTAGGTCCCGTGTAAGCGGGATGCACCAGATGACTCAAGTGTGCAAGATTGCACGTGTGCAAAAGGTGGCACATGCATCTGGAATTCTATTTCAGTAGCTGAAGGCCCTGGCATGCCAATTCTCTCTCTCATAAAAAATTTACCAAAAAAGGAGATAGTTTGAACATAAATGAAATACAGGCACTAAACAATAAAAATGCTGGGGAGAAGAACACTACAGTTTTACCCTGTGAAACGTTTATCCTCTAAGCTTAAGGTTTAATGATGGGTGAAGATGTGCTTTCCAAAACATTTGAACTGCTGAATAGGGAGAGAGATCCTGCCTAGCCAGGGATTGAAGATCTTGACCTGTTTCATCTTAAAGGGGGCATGAGGAGGTCTGAGTTTGCAGGCTAGAAGATGATCCTTCAGTGGGAATCACCAATGATCCTTCAGTGGGGGTCACCAACGATTCAGAGATCCATATGGAAGGAGTCCCCTGAGATGTCAGTAGCAGTGGGAACAGGTGGTGGTGGGGGGGGTAAGACTTTTCCACACTGTCACCTGTGACAGCCTGAGGAGTTGTTTTTTATGATTATTTTTTAATTTTCCCCCAGATATCTCCACTCAGGTCTTCCTTCCCTGATGTCTGGGCCAGCCTCCCTCCCTTGCCATCCCTGTTGCTCTGGGCCCACCACCAGGCCTGTCAGCCTCCCTCCACTCCCCCCATCCACAGCAACTTCATTTAGCTTTGCACACAACTCAGCCATGATACGATGGCCAGTTATGTTGGCATTTCAGGGAAACTATGAGTCATCTGGGAGTATGTCTCAGACATAAATGTGCCTGTGGCTTGGGACATGGTTATACTTGTAAATTTTTAATTCTGAAATTCCATGGTAACAGGCAGTCCTGTATTTTATCTGCCAGTTTTCTGAGTGTGAGATGATACCACGTGGCGTTGAAGAGCTCTGATGCTGTCATGTTGTGTTACTTTTTTTTTTTTTTTTTGCTGTGACAAGATACCTGACAGAAGCAACTTAAGAAGGAAGGGTTTAATCTTGGCTCACAGTTTGAGGGGACACGGTCCACCATGGCGGGAAGGGCGTGGTGGCAGGAGTGGGAGGCAGCTGGCCACATGGTATCCACAGTCAGGAAGCAGAGTGAGGGACGCTGGTGCTCAGCTTGCTTTCTCTTCTTCTTGTTTCCTTTGGGGGTGGAGATTTGAGGTAGGGTTTCTCTCTAGTCCAGGCTGACCTGGAATTCACTGTATAGTCTCAGGGTGGCCTTGAACTCACAGTGATCCTCCTACCTCTGCCTCCCGAGTGCTGGGATTAAAGGCGTGCGCCACCACACCTGGCTCTTTCTGTCCTTTTTTCAAAATACATTTTTATTTATTTATTTGAGAGAAAGAGAGAGGAAGAGGGAGAGAGAGAGAGAGAGAGAGAGAGAGAGAGAATGGGTGTGCCAAGGCCTTCAGCCACTACAAACCAGCTCCAGACACATGAGCCCCTTTGAACATCTGGCTTACGTGAGTCCTAGGGAATTGAACTGGGGTTCTTTGGCTTTGCAGGCAAACGCCTTAACTGCTAAGCCATCTCCTCAGCCCACTTTCTCTTCTTCATTCAATCTGGGACCTCCCCAGCCCATGGGATGGAGTTGCCTATATACAGGTTTGAGGGTTAGTTACCCACAGGGGAAGCCCAGAGAAAGGTAGGCTGGGAAAGGACAGGTACCGAATGGAGTTGGCAGAGGGAAAGGCAGTTGGAGAAGGTGCTGTGGGAACATGGGAGCTGCAGACAACTGGCTCACTCAGGAGGGCTGGGCCAACCACGGCTGCCATGGGCAGCTGCCTCTACAGGGTGAAACCTCAGGCCTCTGGCCAAGTCCGGGTCACTTCCGCGGATGTTGTTTCTTCTGCTTCTGGCTTATCCGAACCTCTTTGCACTAACACCTCAGTGCTATAGGCACTGGTCTGCATCGGTGTCAGAGGATAAACTAGAGGTGAAATGACCCGTCTAAGAATGTCCTGCTTGGTGCATCCCGTGGATGTGTCAGGTTCTGTTACAAGAAGTATTTGTGTGTAATACTTGCTCTCTCTCTCTCTCCCCATGTAAGTGAGTGCACATGGAGATCAGAAAGCAATGTTGGTTGTCATTCCTCTTGTGTGCCATCTATATAGTTTTCTTTTTAAATTTTTGCTTATTTTTATTTATTTGAGAGTGACAGATAGAGAGAGAAAGAGGCAGATGGATAGAGAGAAAATGGACATACCAGGGCCTCCAGCCACTTGTAAACTAACTCCAGATGCATGCGCCCCCTTGTGCATCTGGCTTACGTGGGTCCTGGGGAATCGAGTCTCTAACCAGGGTCCTTAGGCTTCACAGGGAAGTGCCTAACCACTAAGCAATCTCTCCAGCCCCCATCTATATAGTTTTTTTCCTTAATTTTTATTAACATTTTCCATGATTATAAAAAATATCCCATGGTGCTACCCTCCCTCCCCCCAACTTTCCCTTTGAAATTCCATTCTTCATCATATCCCCTCCCCATCTCAAAAGTCTCTCTTTCATTTTGATGTCATGATCTATATAGTTTTTAAAAAATATATTTTATTTATTTATTTATTTGAGAAAGGGGGGAGAGAGAGAGAGGGAGGGAGAGGGGGAGAGAGAGAGAGAGAGAGAGAATGGGTGCACCAGGACCTTTAGCCACTGCAAACGAACTCCAGATGCATGCACCCCCTTGCGCATCTGGCTTACGTGGGTCCTGGAGAATTGAACCAGGATCCTTTGGCTTTGCAGGCAAATGCCTTAGCTACTAAGCCATCTCTCCAGACCTACCATCTATATTCTATTTACAAAGTTGGGGGTGGGGGAAGAGAATGGGAGCACCAGAATCTCCTGCCACTTGTAAACAAACTCCAGAGGCATGTGCCACTTTGGGCATCTGGCTTTACATTGGATTGGACCTGGGGAATCAAACCTGGGCTGTCAAGCTTTGCAAGCAAGTGCCATCTCTTCAGCCTAGCTTCCTTTATTTTGAGATAGGGTTTTGCTGTGTAGTCCTTGCTGGCCTGGAACTCACTGTGTAGACCAGGTTGGCCTTGAACTCGTGGACAATCCCCCGTCTCTCTCTCTCTCTCTCTCTCTCATGAATGCTGAGATTACAAGAATGCACCACCATGCCAGGATTTTCTTTCTGCACATGTGTGTGTGTGTGTGTGTGTGTGCACGCGTGGTGTGTTTGTGTGCACATGTGTATGCACACATGCATGTGGAGGCCAGAGGCTGATGTCAGGCATTTTATCCCATCATGTGTTTAGAGGCAGGGTCTCACACTTGAAGCCAGAGCTCATCCATCCTGCTAGTTTAGCTAGCCAGCTTGTCCGTAGGAGTTCTTATTTCTGTTTTCTGAGCTCTGGGGATTGCAGGTGGGCCATTATGTCTACTTGGCTTTTATGTGGGTGCTAGGGGTCCAAATCCAGGTCCTCACACAAAGCACTACTCACTTTATCCGCCGAGCCCGCCCTTTCTCCAATCTCTGTTTTTCTTTCTTTTTTTTTTTTTTAAAAAAATATTTTATTTTCACTTATTTGAGAGAGAGAGAGAGAGATACAGAAATAGGCAGGGAGAGAGAGAGAGAGAGAGAGAGGGACAATGGGCACGTCAGGACCTCCAGCCCTGTAAATGAACTCCAGATGCATGCGGCCCTTGTGCATCTGGCTTACATGGGTTCTGGGGAATCGAACCGAGGTCCTTTGGCTTTGTAGGCAAGCACCTTAACCGCTAAGCCATCTCTCCAGCCCCTCTTTTCTTTCTTACTTTCCTTCCTTCCTTTTTTTTTTTTTTTTTCCCCAGACAGGGTCTTATGCTGCCAGGCTGATCTCCAGCTCATAGGCCTCCTGCCCCACCTCCCAAGTGCTGGGATCATGGGCATGAGCCACTCCAAGCAAGGCTTCCTTTTTCTAACAAAACGGAGACAGAGCATCGCACGCTCCTTGTTAGCCAGCGGTGCTGTTAACACCTGGTTACCTTGTATACTTCTTTTTTTCCCCTCCTTGGCTTCTCGCTAAGCATTTTCCCAGGGCTTGCTGAGAGAGGCGAGCGAACATCCCTTCAGGATTCTCACAGACTCGTTCAGCCTTCTATTCTTAGCTCGTTCTTTCGCTCTCCCAGTTCCCGTGTCAAAGCCCGCCTTGCTCGCTACAGATTTCTTCTCGGTCCTTCCTGACGGCCGGGGTTAATTTTGTGTTACCGTGTTAACAACAGCTGACATTTTGTTCAGTGCCTTGCAATTGACAAAGCCTGTCACCTGCACTTTCCCACTTTATCTTCCCGGCAATCCTGTGAAACTGTTTAGGTACAATTGTCTTTTTTTTTTTTTTTTTTTTTTTTTTCATCAACTAGGCCGCTGAAGACTGGGCTGGTAAGAGAAGGGGCCAAGATGACTGAAAATATAGCGGCTGTTTGTTTTGTTTTTTTTACATAGCAAAAGTGCCTCCCCCTACCTTTTCCTGAAGACACATGCTCACTTAAGGAAATTTGGGAGATATAGGAAAGAGCTAAGAAAACATACAAGGGCTTGGGGCAAAGAACAAAGTAGAATGACATATGCATGAAGTCCGTTACTTGAACGCTAGCTTTACAAATTAATAAAAATTGGGGATTGGGTTGGGGAGATGGCTCAGTGGTTAAAGGGGGGATGTTTGCAAAGCCTGCTGGCCCAGGGGTTCAATTCCCCAGTAATCATGTAAAGCCAGATGCACGTGAAACAGTGGCAAGATGCCACGGCACACCCATACTCCTCTCTCTCTCCCTCCCTCCCTTTCTCTCTAGTGAATAAGAATAATAGGGCTGGAGAGATGGCTTAGTGGTTAAGGCACTTGCCTAGGAAGCCTAAGGACCCAGGTTTGATTTCCCAGTACCTATGTAAGCCAGATGCACAAGATGGCGCCATGGGTCTGAAGTTCATGTGCAGGGGCTGGAGGTCCTGGTGGCAACCATTCTCTCTCTGTCTGACTCTTTCTCGCTCTTAAATAAATAAATAGAATATTAAATTTTTTTTTAAGTTAAAATTTTTCCCATGGATATTGACTTCTTCTTTCCAAGATAGTGTTTGGCCTAATTAAAAAAAGAAAGAAAGAAAAGAAAGAAAGTGAGAGAGATGAATGCGCTGATCCTGAGCTCGTGTCGTGTCGATCCTGAGCTGTGTCGCAGTGTCCACACACATAGGAGGAGATGATGGCTGGAATATTCTCTAGGTCTGTCAGGCCTGGAGTTGTACGGACAGTTCTCTGGAATGCGAGACAGCCACTGCCGATGCTCGGTGAGGTTAAACTCTTGCTGGCCCTCACATCTAGCTTCACTGAATCCTCGCAATCACAGTGACAAAAGGCATCCCATAACAACTCCGAGACATCTCAAATGATCTTGACAGGAGCAAGCAAGGCAGAGTCCCTGTGGAGGGGAAGGATGTGACAGAGTTGGAAGCAATACATTTCCCTCACGCTTCTTCCTCCCCGGGAGACGCGGGGCGCCGGCAGCCCGTTCACTGCACCTGCATTGACCACACTGATGTCTCCTGCTCGGAGGAGAAAGACTGTTAACCAGAGATGAAAATTGCCTTGGGATCCACAAATCCTGACAGCAGAGCTCTGGTATTCTCAGAGTGGAGGATCCCACATAGCTCGACGTCTTGTAGGGAAGAGGAAGAAGAGACCAGCTCCATGGGGTGGAGTTACCTGGCCATGTGGTGAGAACTTCAGGTGTTGGGGGGAGGCATGATGGCAAAGGTTGGTCCCCAAAGCTGGCTAACCCAATATAAGCTCTTTAACTTCTTTTGTAAAAAATACTTCATTTATTATTTTTTTATGAGAGAGAGAAGGGAGAATGGGCGTGCCGGGGTCTCGAGACTCTGCAAACGAACGTCAGATGCATTAGTCACCATGGGCATCTGGCTTTACATTGGATACTGGGGAATCGAACCTGAGTCCTTTGGCTTTGCAGGCAAGTGTCTTAACCGCTAAGCCAACTCTCCAGAAACTTGAGGGCAGAAGGAGTTTAACCCCAGTCATAGATTTGATCTTCTTGACTTTTCCAGGACCTGATTGGTAGGAGTCTCTGGGCAGGATCTTGGAGACACAGGCCAATGGTGGAAGGGGTGGGTACGTAGTTCCACTGTGGGGATCTGCTGCACACCCTTTCATCCTGTGATTTTGGAAAAACAGTGTTGCCGTGTCGTGCAGGCTGACCTCAAGATTGTCCTGCTTCAACCTCCTGAATGTTGGGATTAAGGCATGTGCCCCCCATGCCTGGCTTTGGAAAGTTTGCTTAATCAAGCAGTGGGCTCTGGGTTCTGTGAGAGAACCTGTCTCAAATGCAAGGTGGAGGGTTAGGGAGATGGCTCAGTGGTTAAGGCGCTTGCTTGCAAAGCCTGATGGCTTGGTTTGTATGCCCCAGTACCCATATAAAGCCAGGTGCACAAAGTGGCACATACATCTGGAGTTTGCCACAGAAAGAGGCCTTGTTGTGCCCATTCTTCCTATATATCCTTGCAGATAAATAGAAAAATATTAAAAAAAAAATAAGGTGGAGGGCTGGAGAGAGGGCTTAGCGGTTAAGGCGCTTGCCTGCAAAGCCAAAGGAACCCATGTTAGCCAGATGCACAAGGGGGCGCATGTGTCTGTAGTTCCTTTGTGGTGGCTGGAGTACCTGTTCTCTCCCTTTCTTTCTTTCTGCCTCTTTCTCAAATAAATAAGTAAAAATACATAAAAATTTAAAAATAAGGTGGAAAGTGATGGGGTGGGGGGAGAAAAAACCTAATGTTGACTTCTGGCCTTCACATGGATGGGGACAGGAGTGCACATGGACCTGCTACACATGTTCACCAACATGCTACATACATACATTACTACACACACACACACACACACACACACTGCAGAAACCTGAATTCTCAAATGAAGCTTCCTGTTTTTAAATTTTTTAAAATTTTTATTTATTTGAGAGCAACAGATAAAGAAAGAGGCAGAGAGAGAGAGAGAGAGAGAGAGAGAGAGAGAATGGGTGCACCAGGGCCTCCAGCCACTGCAAATGAACTCCAGACGCGTGCGCCCCCTTGTGCATCTGGCTAACGTGGGTCCTGGGGAATTGAGCCTCGAGCCGGGGTCCTTAGGCTTCACAGGCAAGCGCTTAACCGCTAAGCCATCTGTCCAGCCCAGATGAAGCTTCTTAATATTTACATAACAAAAGAGAAAGTTTCCCAACACTCTGTGAGTCAAATCAAATACCTGTGTGCCCCCCTGCAGCCTGCAGCCTTCAGGTTTTGATTCCACCAGAAGGTGGGAGGTAGTCTAGTCCAAGTTCAGATGAGGAAGCCTGGAGCAGAGCCCCTGCGGACGGAGCAGCCACTGCTGTCCTCTAAGCAGCTGGGAGGGGTTTGGTGTCCGGTGCCTCACACTTCCTGTTGAGGAGGCTGAGGGATGAGGTGAGGGCACTAACACTTGGGAGAAACTGAGGTGCGACCTTGAGGCCACAAAGTGCCTCAGGAAGGGCAGCGCTGGGACTTAAAGCCTGGTGGCCCTGCGCCATGGACCTTTTGCTTCCATGGGGTCCTTCAAGATTAACAAACAGGGGTGATATGGGGAGGCTGGTTAAACATGGGCTTGCATCTAATAGATGGGTCTAGAAATCTGGTTCTCACCCCTGCAGGACTTGTAAGCTTGGGCAAGCTTCTTTGCTTGGAGCCACGCTCCTCCTCATCTGTAAGGAGACTAGGAATGACCTCCCAGGGTGGCTGTAGGAATTGTATGAGGTCACACGAGAAAAGGGCTTAATTAGGAACCCGGCCATTAGAAAGCACGTAAGCACACCTATGGTAGCAGTGATATCCAGATGGTGTGCGCCAAAGCCGATGGAGAACAACCGAGAGTGTTTCTAGAAGGGACCAGAAGCTGGCCATGCTGGTGCATGCCTTCAGTCCCAGCACCCCCTGATGTAAGTCCCGGTGGGCAGGCGAGGGCAGGATGATCCAGTTGAAGGCTGCCTTCAGCTACATAGTAAGTTCGAAGCCAGTGTGAACTACGTGGTAAGACTTTGCTCCAAGACAAAACAAACAACAACAACAAATAATAAACCTACCCAGGGCTGGAGAGATCACTCAACGGTTAACAAGTTGGAGGCTAGCCTGAAAAATGTGTTATCCTGTCTCAAAAATCTAAAACAGCTGGGCGTGGTGGCGCACGCCTGTAATCTCAGCACTCGGGAGGCAGAGGTAGGAGGATCATTCTGAATTTGAGGCTACCCTGAGACTACATAGTGAATTCCAGGTTAGCTTGGGCTAGAGTGAGACCCTACCTCGAAAAATCGAAAAAAAAAAAAAATCTAAAATAGAGGCTGGAGAGATGACTCATAGGTTAAGACACTTGTCTTCAAAACCTAAGGACCTGGGTTTGATTCCCCAGTACCCATGTAAAGCCAGATGCACAAGGTGGCACATGCATCTGGAGTTTGTTTGTGGTGGCTAGAGACCCTGGTATACCCATTCTCTCTCTCTGTTAAATAAATAAAATATATTATAAAACCTGAAAACAGGGCTGGAGAGATGGCTTAGCAGTTAAGACATTTGGCTGTGAAGCCTAAGGACCCATGTTCAATTTTCCAGGTCCTTAGTAAGCCAGATGCACAAGGGGGCGCATGCATCTGGAGTACATTTGCAGTGGCTAGAGGCCCTGGTGCGCCCATTTTCTCTCATTCTCTCTCTGCCTCTCTCCCCCTCTCTACCTCTGTTTCTAATACAGAAATAAAAATTAAAAAACTGAAAACAAACAAAACAAAACCAAAAAAAAAGGAAAGGAGGGTGAAGGAGGGCTGATAGTTCCTTGAGATTATGTGTGTACATATATACATACATATGTGTCGATAATGTCTACATGACGCATATATGTATAAACTTTCTACTTTCTAGGGAATATATATTTGATTTCTGGGACCTGAAGACAGAGGACAAACACAGGGGCCACAGAGTTAGGATAGCCTTCTTTTGTTAATTTGAGATGCCTTGAACCCACCTCACGGTTATTAGTGTGTCAGGTAGGTGGCTGGGAAGAGTAGGGACTGGAATAGAAATATGGGGGTGGGCATCCAAGAGGAGGGGCTTAACCCGTAAGCCTGGAGTCTACCCTAAGATGAAAGAGCGAGGAGGAAGCGGCACAGAGCAGTGGAATGGGAGATTCCTTCCCTGCTGCCGGGGGAGCTCAGGGTGTGGTGGGAGAGAGGGGACAGCCCGTGGGAAATGGCTAGGAGCAGACTGGAGGCCCCGTGAGGCAGGGAGGTGAGGCAGAGCCTTGGGAGAGGTTGGCAGTGGGTAGCCTGATGGTGCAGATCGACAGCCCTGACGACTTCCATGTTGCCCCAGCAACAGCATTCGCTCAGGCTCTCTGTCCCTGACAAGGATTCGTGGTGGCAAACGAGCCACCACAGGCAGATAATTGTGCGGGAGCCCTACTCTCTGTGTGTGTTTGTGTGCGCATCGCATTTACTTAAAACAAACACGTTTTGAAAAGCTCGCTTTGCACCCTCGGATGTCTAAATGGCTGCGCTTCGTGTTAATGCAGCGAAAGCTCAGAGTGCCCTTAATTTGGAAATGTTAATATCTCCGGAAGGTGCTTTTTGGTTTAAACATCCTCTTCTCTCTCTCACTCACTCTCTCTCTCTCTCTCTCTTTCTCACATACACACACACACACACACACACACACACATCACCACCACCACCTTCAGTGCAAAGAGTTTTAATTTTTTAATTAATTTGAAATTTCAAATGCTTGCTTTTAGGCTATTGCTTGAGTTATTTGGTTTAATGAAAAAAAATTTTTTTTAGCCGGGCGTAGTGTCGCACGCCTTTAATCCCAGCGCTTGGGAGGCAGAGGTAGGAGGATGGCTGTGAGTTCAAGGCCACCCCGAGACTACATAGTGAACTCCAGGTCAGCCTGGGCTAGACAAAAAAAACAAAGCAAAACAAAAATTTTAAAAATTATGTGCAAAGCAAACTTAGGTGCCATGACTTCTATTGGCATTAAAATTTGTCTCTTGGTGGCCTTTTGTTTGTTTGTTTGTTTGGGTTTTTGAGGTAGGGTCTCACTCTAGCTCAGGCTGACCTGGAATTCACTATGTAGTCTCAGGGTAGCCTTGAACTCATGGTGCTCCTCCTACCTCTGCCACCTGAGTGCTGGGATTAAAGGCATGCACCTCTTGGTGTAATTACATATATAATTATACACACACACACATTACTTTGTAAGCAGACAGAGATTTAGAGAGAAGAGAAAGAGAGAAAAGGAGAGAGAGAGAGAGAGGAAATGGGTGCACCAGGGCCTCTAGCCACTGCAAGTGAACTCCAGATGCATGCTCCACTTTTGTGCTTCTGGCTCTATGAGGGTACTGGGGAATCGAACCGAGGTCATTAGGCTTTGCAGGCAAGCACCTTAACTGCTGAGCCATCTCTCTAGCTCCCCTTTCTATTCCATTAGTTAACACACATGATTTAAGCACCTACTAAGCAGGGAAGGAAATGCTCTAGGCGGGTTAGAATATGGCTCTGGTTGGAAGAGTTTGGGGTTCTAACAAGGAGGGACAGTCTAGGGAAGGAAGATCAGACAAGCATATTATGGACCAATTGCTTTTATGAGAGAGCCAGTGTGTTGATGTGACCTTCCAGTTGCTGGGACAAAACACCTGATCACAGACAGGCAGCATGCAGAAGGAAAGGGTTTCTTCTGGCTTACGGTATCAAGGAGAGGTTTCCTCATAGCCGGGCAAGCATGGCCCTGCGGTGAGTGCGCATCATATCTTGACATAGCAGCTGGAGGTAGCCGCAAGAGTGCACTCCACTGGCCGGTGCGTGTGTGTGTGTGTGTGTGTGTGGGCTTGGTCTACAACACCCCAAGGCTCACCCCAAGCAACACACACCCTCCAGCAAGGCTCTAACTCCTAAATTGCCACAAGCTGTGGATTGTCTATGAGGCTTCATCGGAAGCACACGAGGCCATGGGGACATTTCACATTCAAAGTACCACAGAGGGCGTGTGTAAGAACTGCGGTGCTTTCAGCTGCAAATGACGGAAAATCTAATCGAGTGGGAAAGCCCAGAAGGGTTAGTTTCATAAGAGGCAGGGAGAAGGGCACCGTGGTGCTGGTTCATCTAGGGTTCTGCTTTCTTTTTTTGTTTTATTTATTTGAGAGATGAGAGACGAGAGAGGAGAGAGAGAGAGAAGAAGAGAGGGGGAGAGAATGTGCCCACCAGGGTCTCTAGCCACTGCAAATGAATTCCAGATACATGCATCAGTTTGTGCATCTGGCTCACGTGGGTACTGGGGAATTGAACCTGGGTCCTTAGGCTTTGCAGGCAAAGCGCCTTAATTGCTAAGCCGTCTCTTCAGCCTGGGTTCTGCTTTCTTCTCAAGCTCTGCTTCTCTTCATGATGCCACATGGGCTTCAGTATGACCACTACGTCACATCCTCGTAAGGCGACACCCTGAGCAGGAAGCCTTTTTTCCCACCTCTACTGCTGTCAGATGCTCACCCAGTCTTTGGGGCGCAAGTTTAAGTGCCTGCCACCTGCTGCTGTTTGCACACAGCCCACCTTTCTCTAAGTTCTGGTCGTGTCTGGGTCAGGCCAGCCTCCTCTCTATAGAGCACACATAGTAGTCTGCATTATTAACTCTGCACTTCCAAGCAAGTCTGGCTAAAATGCAAGAAACAAGATGCGATGAACACTGTGGAATCTTCCTTTGGCAAATGACAACCTTGGAGGGATTCTAGAATTTGTATTATTGTAAAAACCTATTTTCATAGTCTGAGCCTGGAGACTTGGAGGGTCACAGATAAGAAAGTGTTACAACTGGACTCTAGAACATTCCTAGAGAGGAATAACCTGTCCTTGAACCACAAGAAGGTAGACTGGGCCTCAACAGACTTAGGAGGGTTCCCCAAAGATACCCAGGTGCTCCAAAGCCATGATATACCTTTTGTTGTTGCTGTTTTTGAGGTAGGGTCTCACTCTAGCTCAGGCTGACCTGGAATTCACTATGTAGTCTCAGGGTAGCCTTGAACTCATGGTGCTCCTCCTACCTCTGCCACCTGAGTGCTGGGATTAAAGGCATGCACCTCTTGGTGTAATTACATATATAATTATACACACACACACATTACTTTGTAAGCAGACAGAGATTTAGAGAGAAGAGAAAGAGAGAAAAGGAGAGAGAGAGAGAGAGGAAATGGGTGCACCAGGGCCTCTAGCCACTGCAAGTGAACTCCAGATGCATGCTCCACTTTTGTGCTTCTGGCTCTATGAGGGTACTGGGGAATCGAACCGAGGTCATTAGGCTTTGCAGGCAAGCACCTTAACTGCTGAGCCATCTCTCTAGCTCCCCTTTCTATTCCATTAGTTAACACACATGATTTAAGCACCTACTAAGCAGGGAAGGAAATGCTCTAGGCGGGTTAGAATATGGCTCTGGTTGGAAGAGTTTGGGGTTCTAACAAGGAGGGACAGTCTAGGGAAGGAAGATCAGACAAGCATATTATGGACCAATTGCTTTTATGAGAGAGCCAGTGTGTTGATGTGACCTTCCAGTTGCTGGGACAAAACACCTGATCACAGACAGGCAGCATGCAGAAGGAAAGGGTTTCTTCTGGCTTACGGTATCAAGGAGAGGTTTCCTCATAGCCGGGCAAGCATGGCCCTGCGGTGAGTGCGCATCATATCTTGACATAGCAGCTGGAGGTAGCCGCAAGAGTGCACTCCACTGGCCGGTGCGTGTGTGTGTGTGTGTGTGTGTGGGCTTGGTCTACAACACCCCAAGGCTCACCCCAAGCAACACACACCCTCCAGCAAGGCTCTAACTCCTAAATTGCCACAAGCTGTGGATTGTCTATGAGGCTTCATCGGAAGCACACGAGGCCATGGGGACATTTCACATTCAAAGTACCACAGAGGGCGTGTGTAAGAACTGCGGTGCTTTCAGCTGCAAATGACGGAAAATCTAATCGAGTGGGAAAGCCCAGAAGGGTTAGTTTCATAAGAGGCAGGGAGAAGGGCACCGTGGTGCTGGTTCATCTAGGGTTCTGCTTTCTTTTTTTGTTTTATTTATTTGAGAGATGAGAGACGAGAGAGGAGAGAGAGAGAGAAGAAGAGAGGGGGAGAGAATGTGCCCACCAGGGTCTCTAGCCACTGCAAATGAATTCCAGATACATGCATCAGTTTGTGCATCTGGCTCACGTGGGTACTGGGGAATTGAACCTGGGTCCTTAGGCTTTGCAGGCAAAGCGCCTTAATTGCTAAGCCGTCTCTTCAGCCTGGGTTCTGCTTTCTTCTCAAGCTCTGCTTCTCTTCATGATGCCACATGGGCTTCAGTATGACCACTACGTCACATCCTCGTAAGGCGACACCCTGAGCAGGAAGCCTTTTTTCCCACCTCTACTGCTGTCAGATGCTCACCCAGTCTTTGGGGCGCAAGTTTAAGTGCCTGCCACCTGCTGCTGTTTGCACACAGCCCACCTTTCTCTAAGTTCTGGTCGTGTCTGGGTCAGGCCAGCCTCCTCTCTATAGAGCACACATAGTAGTCTGCATTATTAACTCTGCACTTCCAAGCAAGTCTGGCTAAAATGCAAGAAACAAGATGCGATGAACACTGTGGAATCTTCCTTTGGCAAATGACAACCTTGGAGGGATTCTAGAATTTGTATTATTGTAAAAACCTATTTTCATAGTCTGAGCCTGGAGACTTGGAGGGTCACAGATAAGAAAGTGTTACAACTGGACTCTAGAACATTCCTAGAGAGGAATAACCTGTCCTTGAACCACAAGAAGGTAGACTGGGCCTCAACAGACTTAGGAGGGTTCCCCAAAGATACCCAGGTGCTCCAAAGCCATGATATACCTTTTTGTTGTTGCTGTTGTTTGAGGTAGGGTCTTGCTCTAGCCCAGGCTGACCTGGAATTCACTATGTAGTCTCAGGGTGTCCTCAAACTCATGGGGGATGCTCCTACCTCTGCTTCCCAAGTGCTGGGACTAAAGGCGTGCACCACCATGCCCTGCCCCTGGAGTATTTTTCATTACAAATTTTAGTCAGATTTTCCAGAAATTTTCTTATGGTTGTCTTGGCTCTTCCAAGATGAACTGAGTGGAAGAGTTACTAGTATTCTGGTTAGTTGGCAAGTGACAGCTAGCATGTTAATTCAAAAAATATATTTTATTTATTTGTGTGTGTGTTGTGTGTGTGTGTGTGCGCATGTGCGTGTGTGTGGAGGTCAGAGGGCAACCTCCAGGCATCTGTGCTCTTCTTCCACCTTTGGGTTTTGTTTTTTGTTTTTCCAAGGTAGGGTCTCACTGTAGCTCAGGCTGACCTGGAATTCACCATGTATTCTCAGGGAGGCTTTGAACTCACGGTGATCCTCCTCCCTCTGCCTCCTGAGTGCTGGGATTAAAGGCATGTGCCACCACACCTGGCCTTTATTTCCCTTTTTTTTTAAATATTTTTTTGCAAGCAGAGAGAGGGACAGAGAGAATGGGCATTCCAAGGCCTCGAGCCATTGCAAACAGACTCCAGATGCATGCACCACTCTGTATCTGGCTTTACGTGGAGGCTGGGGAATCGAACCTGGGTCATTAGGTTTTGCAAGCAAGCACCTTAACCACTGAGCAACCTCTCCAGCTCTGTTTTCCCTTTTTATTCCCTTAGGGACCTCAGCCCATGGGATGGTGCCACCACATTCAAGGTACTCGTCCCTCCTCAGTTATTTTTTTTTCTTTCTGGAAATGCCCTCACCAACACATCCAGAGATGTGTCTCCTAGGTGATTCTAACTCCAGCCAAGTCCGAATCCATCCATGACATCTGTCCATCCACGAAGGTGAAGACGGATCATCCCAGCTGAGTTTGGACTGGTCCTTTGCCTACACGCTCCTCTCATAGTGCCTCACAGCTTGCTGGGCACACAGCACATGCTCAGTAAGGAGCTGCTACGTGGTATTGTGCCCATGCCCACATGCATCTCCTCCTCCAAGTTCATCGCTAATGGACAGTGGTGACATGCTTTAATTAGACTGGTATTAAAAACACAGTCCCGATGAGTAAACATGGTCACACATAACACAGAAGATGATTCACTACCTTCCAGCCACCAACGTTTAATTAACGCTCCTAGAGAACCATCGTGTGTTTCAAAGGTGGGGGGTGGGCAGCTGGGCCTTTGCAGGGGACGGAAGGAAACATAGGAGCATTCGGTCTGCTAACATCCTCAGAGGCCCAGAGAGGGACCTCTCCCCTTCCATGGCTTCCTTAGATTAATAGTTGCTCATTGGGGACTAGTGAGTCACTACGTGCCCCTTCTGCAGAGTGTGGCTCTGAGTGCATGGTTAGGACCGTACTCTCCTCTTCCCACAGGAGCTGAACTTTCTTCCTTCTTTGTCCATCAGAGTGTATCATTATATCCATCTGTCCATTTGCTATACCCATCCATTCATACCTACCCACCCATCCATCCATATACCCACGCACTCATCCATCCATACACCCACCCACCCACCCATACATACACACACCCACCCACCCATCCATCCATACACACACCCACTCATACATCCATACACCCACCCACTCATACATCCACAAACCCACCCACCCATCCATCCATACACCCACCTATCCATCCATCCATCCACCCATCTATTCATCCCTTTATCCACATATCCTTTCCTCCCTCCATTTACCCATTTATCCATACATCATCCATCCATCTATATTCATCCATCCATACACTCATCTATTCACTCGCCCACTCCTCCATCCATCCGTTCACTCATCCCTCCTTCCATTCATCTCTCTGTTCATCCCTCCCTCCATTTTTTCATCCACTCTCGACTTTTCTCATCCACTTTCTACCTTTTTTCACCCACCCTCTCTTTATCAGTTCATCCATCTATGCATACCTCCCTTCATTAATTCATCCATCTATCCATCCATTCATCCACTCACTCACTTATCTATCCATCCAGCCATCCCATCTACTGTTCATTCTGTCAGGTACTGTTGAAAGATAAGTCATGGAACCATCTGGTCATCTTGCACCTCATTGCCCACCACTTCTCCTTTACTCTTATTTTTTTCCCCCTTTACTCTTTGAGTGTCCCCCTGGCCTTCCCATTCTCCAGAGCCTTCATGCTAATGTTTTCTCTGGGTGAAGGCTATCCCACAAGATTCTTGTCATCAGCTCATTCCTTCATCTTACCCAGGAGTTTTGCTCAAAGGTCTCCAGAAGAATCCACATCCTACACATTATCTCCATTACCCTGCTTCATTTATTGTCGGAGCCCCGAGTGCTATTTGAAGTTATAATATCTCTTTGTCATCTGTCTCCAGCCTTAAGCTATAAGCTCCTTGAAGACAAAGACCTTTCTCTAGTCTGGGGCTGTGGGCCTAGCCCCTTAAAGAGGAGCCAGTATACCGTAGCTCTCAATAAATATTTGGTGAAAAACTCAATGATGACCACCTTAATTTTGCCCAACTTACGGTATATTTGCAGGGGACTGATGCTGCAGCAGATAAATTAAATGATGGCTTCTGCCCAGCAGAGCAGGATGATCTTTTCCACGTGGAGGTTAACATTTCCAGGGAAGGGTGGTCTCTAGATGCTGTGGCTGCCCTGCCCATGAGCTCTTGGCCCGTGCTCAAGTTCACCCGCACTTGCCGCAGACCGAGGGACTGAGTTTCTATGCACATCCCACTCACATACTCAGGCTTCTGGGATTAGGGTGTCTTGTTTGACAGGAGCTTGCTCAGCCTGGGTGCATGGTGACAAGAGGGCCTGGAGAGATGGCTTAGTGGTTAAGGCATTTGCCATCAAAGCCAAAGGACCCAGGTTTGATTCCCCAGGACACACGTTAGCCAGATTCACAAGGGGTTGTACATGTCTGGAGTTTGTTTGCAGTGGCTGGAGGCCCTGGCGTACCCATTCTGTATTTTTTCTCTCTCTCTCTATCTGTTAAATAAATAAATAAATATAAAATAAAAAAAGAGGGGCTGGAAGCTGAAGGGGTAGATGTCAGTGAATGAACACTTCCGGTCCAGCCCTGGGTCAATGTGGAGGTGTATTCCCTGTAGTCTCTTGAGGCAGGCTTGGGCTCAGGGGTGTGGGGTGGTCCCCTTTCATGAATGCACCCTGGATAGCCTGTCTTCTCTTCCTGCTTCACTTTTCCTTCTTCCCTTGGCTGTCCTGGGATCACCTTTCACCTCCTCCTCAATCTTGCCTCAGCATCAAGTACAGGACACCTGAAGCACAGTGGCCATCCCAGACACCCTGGAGGACAGTCAGTGGCTGAGATGTCCCCGTGGCCCTGAGTGACCACCCACCATTGCCTACTTGCCACGGGAGAAGGTCAACTTTAGTCCTCTGGTGACAAGAGAGGATCAGAGTATAAGGCCTAGAGGTCAAGTGTCCTCGGATCCCCTCAGCCCTGCCACTCACATGCTATATATATCTGTGAGCAAAGCCTTTGTCACCTGAGCCTTAGTCTGACTGCTGTCCCCGTATGGTTGGGCTGTCTCACCTCTCAGCTTCTGTTGTAGTCAGCTCCACGTTGCTGGGACAGAGTTTATGTGAGGAAGAGATTTATTTTAGGCTTACAGATCCAGGGGAAGTTCTATCCATGGTGGAAGAAGTTGTTTATTTCCCTACATCCAAGCAGAGAGAAGAGACTTCACCTTGCTGTAGCAAGCCAACACCAGTAACCAACACCAGTAAACACCAACTGTCAGAGCTCAAACTGACCTCCGCACACCTTTGGGCTGGAATCAAGATCTGACCCCCAAACACACCTTAGGGCTGGACCACAGGATCCGCCCCCAGTGACACCTCCTCCCAGCAGGCTGCTGGAGACTTAAGTAGGAAGCTTAACCTTAATCGAAAATACCTGAGGCTGTGAGGGACATATCTTCCCATTCAAACCTCCGTGGCTTCTTTCTTGCTGTATTCCATAATGACTACGTAGTTTGCTTTCTCTCTCGTTCCTGTCACTCTCCAAACATCTGTATTTGCCTCTCTGACTGCCAACTCCATTTCCTGGGCTCATATTGGGATGGGGAGGCGGGGGTGGGTGTTGCGGCTGCTAAAACACCCACCTTTGGTTTCATTCGAGAAACCCAGATGAGGTTGAATCCACGCAGCCCAATGTGGGAACCTGGAGAACATGGTTCTCTCTCCGCCTGAGGTGTCATTATTGTTAATAATGACGACATCAATCTACCTCATCGGGACGCGCAAGTGCTTAACTAAGAAAAATGCTTTTTGTCACCGTTAGTAAATATAAAGTGTGCCTACTCAATCAGAGTGACACCCCCAGACGGGTGACTCCCTTCGCTTCCCTGGCTGCTCATTTGCAATCCCACCGTTCTCCAAACGACGTTGTGCATTCCCTATTGATGCTTCAGCAATTTGACAAATACATTTTTTCCACGAAGAGAAACGTAATTAACTTAAGTCATTTATATTAATCACAAGGGGGAAAGTCATGCAAAACAGGGGTAATTTTGTACTGAACAAGGCACGTTGTCTATTGATATTGATTTATGTGTTTATCCAAAAACCATCAGCAAAGAGAAAAAAAAAAAACCCAAAAAGCAAAAAACAAGTCAATACCAAACTCTATCCAGGCTCCCCCTTCCCCATAAAGCTTGGAAAAAAAATATCCCTCAAGGTCTCTTTATTGAGGCTTCCTGGCTTGGTGGCATCCTGCCCACATATTGAAAAAGAAAATGACTTTTCAAGTGTTTATAGAACTTGAGCGGTGAGTGACAGAGATGCCTTCCCAGCGTGGGTGTCCCTGCATGCATGAATTCAGGGGTGCTGCTGCCAACTCAGGCCTGGTCTGCATAACTGGGCTGCCTGGGAAGGACTCTGTGGTGTGGCGCAGCAAGCGTGGCGTACAGGGTCCAGGTCCTCATAGGTCCGTGTCCCCAGGGTGCGTCAGTCCTTGGAGGAGGATCTACCCCGCGGAAGTTTGGAACAGTTGGCCAGTGTGATTAAGCGCAGCTCCGCCTCCTTCTCCTTGCCCCACACAGGCATGAGTCAAGCAGTTGGCCGGGCTCACAGATGTGAGGAGGGAAGCTGCAGAGAGTAGGAGGAGCTAGTCGGTCTAGCTCCGCAGCCTCAGGACGCTCAAGCTGCAAGTCCACACACCCTCCGACCACCCCCCAACCCATTTTCCTTTGAGAGAAACCCAAACACCTAGAATTTGTAAGCCCTTAGCATGTCCTGGACACCCACTTTGCCAGGCACTTTCCTCAGTGGCTTTAATTTTTGCCATCTCATTTTACAGACAAAGAAATAAAGGTCTCAAGAGAAGGAGGCACTTCTGTCAGGCTCCCAGACTGTGACCTCTTCTAAAGTTCTCATTCAGGCAGAGAGTGAAGAGGTGACCGGTGACCAGTGTGTGACAGTGCTCCAGACTGTTTCATTTCTAAAGCGTTCTTTTATTTTATTTTTTTCTTTTCTTTTATTTGAGAGAGAGATTGAGAATGGGTTCACCAGGGCCTCTAGCCATTGCAAATGAACTTCAGATGCATGCGTCACATTGTGCAGCTGGCTAACTTGGATTCTGGGGAATCGAACCTGGGTTCTTTGGCTTTGAAGGCAAACACTTTAACCGGTAAGCCATCTCTCCAGCCCAGACTGTTTCATTTCTGTTTGCTTAATGTGGTCTGTTTTCTCTGCTGTCACCAGACATAAAGACTGCTACTGAATCTCAGAGGACCATGAGCTGGCTTCGGGGACATAGAGGGGACAGATTAATGATCTCAGTGTGGGGATGACTAGGTGGGTGGCAGTGAATGAGGGAAGTAGAAAAAAAAAAACAGATCATGAGGTTCCCTGGGACCCCAATGGGACCAAGCTCTGCGACTGCCCGTTGTGTGGGTAGGGCAACCTCATTGCTTTGTGTCCTTTTAGTGCCCTGGACTGTACTGTTTCGGACATGAGATCCCCGCCATCCCAGATCTACAAATCGTCACCTTGCTGGGCACTGAATGCCGAGGCCAGGCTCCCTGGATTCAACCCCTGCCCATGCCACTTGCTGTATGACCTCTGAGGAGGGTTGTAACTTCTCTGGCCTTGTGTCGTGTTAACTGTTCTTGGGGCAACACAAACAAAATGTCTGTTAACTCTAGACGGAACAGCTAAGTCTGGCTCAAGAAATGATTCCACTCAAGTTTAGCCAGGCGAACAAGCGCATTTATTGGGGTTACTTACAGGGGTGTGGGTGACTCCAAGGCCCCACTGGGGAGCCCACCCACACAAGTCACATCCCTGGAGCTCACGGCAGGACTTCTGAATGGCCGGTTCTCGCCCCAGTCTCTCCTCCCCAGATGGTAACTGCTTATGTAACCTTGGGGGCGGGGGCGGGGAGGGGGGCTGGGCGAGTCTGACCATTTTCAGCTTCTTGAGACGCCGAGTTATGTTTTCTTCCTGACCCTTGTAGATCTTCCTGACTCTTAATGATCTGCCCTTCAGGATGGGCCGTTTCAATTAAGAAGGGGAAGATTGCTATGCCACCTGGCTTCCCTGTACCTCCGCCATGGGATGGTTTGGGATTGAAGGGGCCAATTGTTATTATTCCTGCTATTGGGGAAAAATATCCCAAAAGCTTCACCTTTCCTTTTCTTTTTTTCTCCCCTCCCCTCTTCTCCCCTCCCCTCCCCTCCCCTCCCCTCCCCTCCCCTCCCCTCCCCTGCCCCCTTTCCCCTTCCTCTTCTCCTCTCCTCTCTTCTCCTTTCCTCCCCTCCCCTTCTTTTCTCTCCCCTCCCCTCCCCTCCCTTTCCCTGCTCTCCCCTCCCCTCCTTTTCTCTCCCCTCCCCTCCTTTTCTCTCCTCTCCCCTCCCCTTCCCTCCCCTCCCCTCCCCTCTCCTCCCTTCCCCTCCTGTCGTCTCCCCTTCCTTCCCCTCCTCTCCCCTCTCCTCCCCTCCCTTCCCCTCATGTCCTCTCCCCTCCCCTCCCTTTACCTCCTGGCCCTTCCCCTCCCCTCCCCTCTCCTCCCCTCCTCTTCCCTCCCCTCCGCTCCCCTCCGCTCCCCTCCTCTCTTTTCTTTTTTGTCAGGCGCTTGCCAAGCACACACGTGGTCTGGGCAGGCTGCAGGCAGGAGAGGGAACTGGGGAGAGCTGGGCGGGGCTGGAGAAGGCAGGCTGAGCCAGCGTCTGCAGCGGGGCGCACTGCGCCCTCTGACCAGGCTGTAATTTGTCTCTCGCCTGGTCCACGGCTCCCTGTGCAGGCTGGCTTAGCGGGTGCCAGCGCCCCCATCCATCCTCCGCGGCGTGGACAGCAGCGCCGGAGAGCACATCTGTCACTGTCTGCGGTGGCATGGATGACTGGAGTGTCATCTTTGACAAATGTCTGTACCGGAGAGCTGTGCAGGGCCGTGGGTGCTTGCAGACACTGAAAACTCACAAACACAGAAGTGCTGCTCCTCACCCGAGTGAGGGCATGTGAGGAGCAGGATGCCCAGGGATGGGAGGAGGAGAGGGGAGGCCACTGAGTGTGGGGCGGACTGGAGGACAGGCCTCGCACTCCCTAGGAGACTTTGTCACCAAGTGTCTGCATACAGGTAGAACCCCCTTGCACCACGAGGGCTAAGTCCACCTGCCCCCAATCTTATCAGATCTACTTAGGTGGATCACAGGCTCATCTCCTCAGCTTTCCTGGTCATATCCCTCTGTTCTCATGCTTAAAACTGAGTGTAGTGGCTGGAGGGATGGCTTAGTGGATAAGGCGCTTGCCTGCAAAGCCAAAAGACCCAGGTTCAATTCCCCAGGACCCACATAAGCCAGATGCACAAGGTGGCTCATGCTTCTGGAATTAATTTGCAGTGGCGGAATGACCTAGCATGCCCATTCTCTCTTTCTCTCTCTCCCTCTCTCAAATAAATAATTAAAAAAAAAAAACTGAGTGTATATGACCTCACAGTGTCTGACACTACCTACACAAGACCATCATAATAGGAGGAAAAGATCATGACATCAAAATAAAAGAGAGACTGATTGAGAGGGGGAGGGGATATGATGGAGAGTGGAGTTTCAAAGGGGAAAGTCGGGGGAGGGAGGGAATTACCATGGGTTATTGTCTACAGTTATAGAAGTTGTCAATTAAAAAAAAAAAAAAACATGGATGCACAAAGTGGCACATGCATCTGAAGTTCATCTGCAACAGCATGAGGCCCTGGTGCACTCATTTATTCTCTTCATAGCTCTTCACTCTCAAATAAATAGTTTTTAAAATGCAAACAAACAAACAAACAAACAAAAAAACACCCCAAAAAACCTGGGTGTGAATCAGAATTGCAGAGACTTGGGCTCCACCCTTCTGCCTTGTGAGTCAGTAGCAGTCTGCACAAAGTCACCCTCAGGGCCACGATGAGAAACAGGAGTGAACCAACAGTCTCACCTCCAGTTTACAGTGAGAACTGCTACACGTTCCCGGATGCCTGCTTTGCGCAGACACACACTAGCTTACCCAGTTCCCGCAACCAACCCATTTTCCAGAGAAGAAAATGGAGACCCAGAAAAGCACCTGATCTTGGCTCACAAAGAAAGTGGCAGAAGCAGTGTTTTCTTTTCTTTTTTTAACCTTTTTAAAATTTATTTGAGAGTGTGTGTGTGTGGGGGGGGGGAGAGAATGGGCACACCAGGGCCTCCATTCACTGCAGATGAACTTGAGACGCATACACCACCTTGTGCATCTGGCTTATGTGCATCCTGGGGAACCAAACCTGGCTTCTCAGGCAAGCACCTTAACTGCTAAGCCATTTCTCCAGCCCCAGAAGCGGTTTTTATGACAAGACAGTGAACGCTGTGAGTCAGAGGTCAGCCAAAATGATCTAGGAAGGGCCAGAAATGTTCAGTTTTCTAAACCATGGGCTCTTGGGTTGCATCTTTCCAATCTGTCATTATTGTCGGAAAGTCAGTTGGTTAGTAGCGGGGCATGACCCTATTCTGACCCTCTGTTTTCCCACTCTGGGGTTCATGGCTCATAGTTACTGTCCCGCTGAAGGCTTCCAGATCCAAGGAGGTGACTATGAGAAGGGGTTGGGTCTGAAGCTCAGAGTCATTTGTGGATCAGAGCACAGACTTGGGATCCAGCCTATGCACCTTCCAACCTTGGCTGGGCTACATACGGGATGTGCGACCCTGAACAAGCTGACTTCGTAGCTCTATGCCTTAATTTTCCTGTCTGTAAAATGGACATAATAGTACTGTGTGTATTATACTCCAGCTCCTGCTTGTAGCAGGGTGGTGGGATCAGGCAGGATGGCACATGGATAAGAGAGTAAAGAGTTTTTTCTTCATATTTTCATTTATTTACTTGCATGGGGAGAGAGAGAGAGAGACAGAGAGAGTGAGAGAGAGAATGGGTGTGCTAGGGCCTCTTGCTGCTGCAAATGAACTCCAGATGCATGTACCACTTTGCACATCTGGCAAACCCAGATTATCAGGCTTTGCAAGCAAGCACCTCCTGAGCCATTTCTCCAGCCCGCGAGTCAAGTTACTCAGCTCAGCTGGCCAGGTTCACTTGTGTCTCTTTGGTCAATGCTTTCTTCCAAAGTCAGCCTCCCATCAGGCCAGTTCTTTCTCTGACTGTAGTGAGTCACCAAACCCCACTTGGTGAGATTGCAAGGGTATTCCTGGTGGACTTTGACCGTGGAGTATTGTTATTTTGGGGTGTGTGTGTGTGTGTGTGTGTGTGTGTGTGTGTGGTGTATGCACACAATGTACTCTTGTGGTGCCCCGTGTGCTCGCGTGCAGAGGGAGTGTACTTGTCTGTGGTAGCTGGTGCAGAACATCCCGCTCCACTCCTCCTATTGGAGGCAGAGCTTGATAAGGGAGCTTGCTGGTTTTCACAAGCCAGGGCGATTTCCTGGTCTCTCCTCCTTCTCTTTGCAGAACTGGGGGTGTTGTAGTCAGGTTTGCATTGCTGGCAGAAAACACCTGACCAAGAGCAGCTTGTAGGAAAATAGAGTTCATTTTGGCTTATAAACTTGAGGGGAAGCTCCATGATGGCAGGGGGAAATGATGGCATGAGCAGCGAGTGGACATCACCTCCTGGCTAACGTCGGGTGGACAACAGGAATAGGAGAGTGCGCCAAACACTGGCAAGGGGAAACTGGCTATAATACCCATAAGCCCACCTCCAACAATACATTGCCTCCAGGAGTTAATTTAATTCCCAGATTGCCATCAGCTGGGGACCTAGCATTCAGAACACCTAAGTTTGTGGGGGATACATGAGTCAGACCACCACAGGGGGTTACAGGTGCAGGGGCCCACGCCCAGCTGTTTACATAGGATCTGGAGATTTGAACTCATGCTGGAAGCCCGCTTAACAGCTGAGCCACCTCTCCAGTCCGCCTTGGGATTTTGTCAACATCTGTATTGAGATTAAAGCCCGATGACTCAGTGAGACAGGAGGAGACGTGTCCAGTGGTGAGGTGGGCGGGCGGAGAACCATAGAAAGGCCAAATCCCAGCGCCTCCAGAGACTCCCGTGTGCTTCCAACGCATTAGGTAACTCTGATGAGGTGATCCCGTCATGAGCATTATTTCATTCTATCCTCTTAATAACCTTGGCGGAACATTGACATTTGCCTTTCATAGACAAAAAGCCCGAGGCTCGGCAAGCTTGAAGAAACTGCCTGAAGTCCTCCAGCTAGTGGCTGCTGGATCCTGGAGCCAGGAATCTTTTGATCCCATGCCCAGAGCTGTTGCTTTGAAATGGAGTGGGAAGACCCCTTATGCACCATCTGGCTCCTGCCGACCACCTAAGGTGAGTGAGTAGTCTCTCTTCTAGAGCATTCCATGGCCATGGCTGGAGCCAGCAAAGGAGCTTAGGGGCTCAATTTCCATCGCAGACCGAAGCTCCCCCCCCCCCCCAGGCCAGGCTTCCAACTCATCTGGTCTGGAGCATGTCACTTCTTCTGTGTGTCCTGCTCTAGCAGATGGTGGGCAGAGAGGAGTCCATGGCTCCTTTTTGAAATTTTTATTTATTTATTTGCAATGAGAGAGAGAGAGAGACTGAATGAGAATGGCACCAGGGCCTCTAGCCACAGCAAATGGATTCCACATGCACGCGCCACTTTGTGCACCTGGCTTTATGTGGGCACTGGGGTCTCGAACCTGGCCATCAGGCTTGGCAAACAAGTGCGTTTAACCACTGAGCCATCTCTCCAGCCCCATGATTCCTTCTCTTAGTTCTTCTTTTTGCTTCCAGCACCGTGGCATGCTTTTATGGGCCATCATTTCTAGAGAGAGAATAGACAAGAAAGGACCCATGAGTGCCCCCCCAAAAGGTGTCTCTAACAAAGATGTAGAGACAGGCCTGTTGGCGGGTAGCTCCTCCCAATCAGCTGATCTGTGCTCCCACAAAATCAGGGTGACGGGGTAGAACACGGGAAACCCACCAGGAAGGAAGGGAAGAGCCTGGTTCACGCCAGGAAATCTGCTAGGTGTTTCCCCATGGGAGTGAGCTGGAGTTTATTTTAGCAGAACCGTCGCTTGGAGGTGGTTCATGGTCTGAAGGGTTCTCTAGTTGAAATGTGGGTTCGTCTTTGGAGCTGGCTTCTCTTCTCTTGTCCAGCCAGGCTGGACTGCTGGGCACAGAGCTACTGACGAAGTACCCAGCTATGGTTCTAGTGGACATGGTGATGAGCCCAAGTCTGCCCAGTCATTCTTCACTAGACAGTGAGAGTTCTGTCCAGCCATGGACACTTTGGGGTATTCCGCCAATCTGCGCATGTGAAGGGTTAGAGCACGTGTTCTAATCACACAGGCCCGTGGGGTCTGCAGCGAATGATGAGGTGAGATCCTGCTGCACGGCCCTGACTGCGGAGGGTGGAGCTATGTCCAGCTGCAATGGCGATAGCCTCGGGGTCAGCGGGGCCCTGTGGCTTCCAGTGTGGGGTTTTGCTGAAAGAATGACATTATGTCACCATCGACCAACTTCAGGTGGATTGAGAGCTGACCTGGGGGCGGGGGTGGTGGGAACTCTTCCTCTCGCCGGGGCTGAGGCTCTGTTGGGCTGGGATTTGGGGGGGCTGAGGCTCTGTTGGGCTCGGATTTGGGGTGGGCTGAGGGTCTGTTGGGCTGGGATTTGGGGTGGGCTGAGGGTCTGTTGGGCTGGGATTTGGGGTGGGCTGAGGGTCTGTTGGGCTGGGATTTGGGGGGGGCTGAGACTCTATTGGGCTCGGATTTGGGGGGAATGAGGCAGAGGTCAGTGGTTGTGATGCAGAAATTGTAGCAGGCTTGTCACGTGACGCCTGCCAAGGGTGGGCAGGGCCAGTGAGTCCAGCAGCCGTCATGTCCAGTGACAGGGACAAGGGAGGAGACAGTGGGAGACAGGAAATCCTTTCTGTTCTTGTCACCCGCCGTGCGGCCTTGCTGTCCCCCATCCGTGTGCGTCTGTCCTGCTTTCCTTGGCTGTCATTTCATTCCATTCCCTGAACACTGTCCACATTCTAGTTTCCTATCCCTGTTCTGATTCTTCTATTTTTATTTATCATTATTATTTTGGTAGGGTCTCCCTCTAGCCCAGGCTGACCTGGAATTCACTCTGTAGTCTCAGGGTGGCCTCAAACTCATGGCGATCCTCCTACCTCTGCTTCCCGAGTGCTGGGATTAAAGGCGTGCGCCACCACGCCTGGCTGATTCTTTTATTTTAAAATACGTTATTTATGAGAGAGATGAGAAAGAGAGAATAGTTGCGCCAGGGTCTCCTGCATCGTGAACAAACTCCAGGCACTTGCACCACTCTGTGCGTCTGGCTCCATGAGGGCACTGGGGAACCGAACCCCGGCCACCAGACTTTGCAAGCAAGCGCCTTTCACTGTTGCGCCATCTCTGCGGCCCCTGATGCCTCCTCGTCCTATACCCCCGTCATAACGGAGCCTTCCTTGTGCCTCTTCTCTGCTGTCTATCTCTGACTAGAATCCATCTCCCATGTCGTGTGGCTTTTCCCGGGGAGAGCTAAACAATGTTTATCCATCCCAGACAGGCCACCAGTGACAGACTAAAGAAACAATTCCACGTAAGTTTAAGTGTATTGGGGTTCCTTACAGGAGCCTGGACGAGGGGTCCCTTCCAGGAGCTGCGTCACTGTAAAGCTCACCCCAGGATGGGCGGTGATCTATGGAAACTGCCTCCCTGGAGCTCCGTGCCCAACTTACAGTCAGCTCCACCAGTCCTCTCCCCTGACAACCACTTACTGCTTTCATAACCTTCTGGAAAGGCTTTGTGAAACTCCCAAGCTCTGTGAGCTTCCTAGTCCTATGAGCCTTTCTCCTTTCTTTAAGATGAAGCTAGGGGCTGGAGGGATGGCTTAGCGGTTAAGGCACTTGCCTGCGAAGCCAAAGGATCCCAGTTTGATTCTCCAGATCTCACGTAAGCCAGAGGCACAAGGGGGTGTGTGCACCTGGAGTTCGTTTGCAGTGGCCAGAGGCCCCGGCAAGCCCATTCTCTCCTCTCCTTCTCTCTAATAAGTAAATAAAAACAAAATAAAAAATAAAAATAAGAAGCAGCTAGTAATTCTGAAGAGAACGTTGGCAGGGGATGATGTCTGTCTGCTTTGGTCACTGCTATATATCCTGCCGTGGTCAGACCCTTGCTTTATGCATGGTGGACACTCAGTGTATCTCTGTCAAGTGAATGCCTGAATTTCTTCTATTTCTTTGACAGTCCTTAGTTCATCAAACATGTCCATCTTTTATTATGTGATCACGTGAATTTGTTTTATTTTTCAGACAAGCAATTTTTTTCCCCCTTTATTTTCCTTGATTTTATTTTTCAGTGTTTTCTTTCTGAAGTGCTGCTGGGGCTGGAACCTAAGACTTTGCACACAGGAGGCAAAGGCTCTACCGCTGAGCAATGTCCTTGGCTTTCCCCTTGGCTTTGTTGATGTAATGAATTACATTGAATTGGTTTCCTGTCATCAATCTGTGTGTCCCCAGGGTGAACCCCACCCGATGATGACAATTCTCACAGGTTTCATTTGCTACTGTTTTGTTTCCATTTCTTCTTTTTTTTTTTTTTTTAGATTTACATTCGTGAGAACGATAGGTTTAGAGTTGCTTTAGAGTTGATTTTTTTTTTTCCCCTGAGCAATCTGTACGGGGTTTTGGTTCTAAGGCAATGTGGGGTGTCATAAAGTGAATTGCAGCGTTTTATCTCTCCCTATGATCTGGAGGAGTTTAATTAACGCTGGGATTATTTGTTCTTTAAAGGGTACATAGAACTCGGCTGTGAAACCATCTGTTCCCGGTGCCTTTTCTAATGGTAGATCCTCAATCACCTTGCTCGTCGCTCCTGCTGTAATTGGCCTTCTTGTTCCCTACTTCTCGTTGGGTCAATTTAGGTAATTTATATCTTGCTAGGTAAATATCTATTTCTCCTGGCTTTTCTATTATGTTGCCACGGAAGAATTTGTTTGCGATCTTTTCATCTCGAGTGCGTGTGCGTGGTGATGTCTTCTCTTCCGCTCCTAGTTCCACTTGATTTCATTTTCTTCCTCTCCGCTGTCATGAGGCTCCTGAAAAATGCGCCTCATGTCCACAGCTTGGAGAGGGAGAGAAACCCCGTGTTCAAACATTCCACCCACTGGTTCTTGGAGAGAATGGAGCCCGCAGGAGCCCGGCGTGGCGATGGCCGGCAGCAAGAGTGAGTTGGGGCAGCCACGGGCTGGACGTGGATGGCTGAGCATTGACGCCCGGCTAGTGCTGCTGGTTGAGAAGCTACAGATGTGTGTGAGCACTGAACAGGAGAAGGTCTGTGTGGGAGAGAGATCCTAGGGTTGTAACGGAAAATCCTTGCACCCCAAACCCTAGGGTCATTTCATTCTTAAAAATATCTTATTTTATTTATTTATTTATTTGACAGAGAAAGAGGGAGGGATTGAGAGAGAGACAGAAAGAGGGAGAGAGAGAGAGAGAGAGAGAGAGAGAGAATGGGCGCACCAGGGCCTCCAGCCACTGCAAACTAACTCCAGACGCGGGCGCCCCCTTGTGCATCTGGCTAACGTGGGTCCTGCGGAATGGAACCTGGGTCCTTTGGCTTTGCAGGCAAACGCCTTAACCGCTAAGTCATCCCTCCAACCCCCTAGGGTCATTTCTAATTTTAGTCAAAGAATTGAATAAAAAAGAAAACCAAGAAGGAGAGTTGTTAAGTTATTATATTTATTGAGGGAAGTACAGAGCTAAGGAAAGGCACCCAGGTGGCTAGAGATCCCACGTGGAGGGCCTGGGCGGGGGGACGCATGGAAAGAGAAAAGAAAGTTCAAGGAGCTCCTGCCATGTGGGGAGCTGGAGGGGATAAAGACTCCATGCACGGAGTCAGAGCTGGGGGCCCTCCTGAGCCAGCCCAGGCCCAGCCTAGGAAAAGCTCACCCACAGCTGGAAGTTCCCAAGTGGTCAGAGAGAGAGGCTGCCCTCTCCTTGCAAAGATATTTATGACCTCATGGGGGTGGGTTGTCTTCCGGGTCAGGTGAACCAGAGGGCCAGCTGGTTGGTTAGGGCTAGGGGCTGTCTCAGGAAGAGGTTAGGGACTGAACTTGACCAACCACAATGTTTAAATCCTATGAAAGACCTCCTTCCCAGGAGGGGCCCTGGCTGTTTGTAGAAAAACAGGTCTGGAGCACTAGGCAAGAGAGATAAGAAATCAGATCATCTTTGATCTCTATCAAGTACAAACTTTCCTGCACTTTTAACCTTCAGGGGTCCAGTCGCCCTAACTCTATTCCCCGCCCCAACAAGTGCTCTGATCCAAAGGAGGCAACCATTTCTGTACTAGCATTCTATTTTTGTGTTGTTCTTATAAGAACAAGTTTCTTAAAAATATATATAGAGCCGGGTATGGTGGCACACCACTTGGGAGGCAGAGGTAGGAGGACCACTATGAGTTCAAGGCCACCCTGAGACTACAGAGTAAATTCCAGGTCAGCCTGGGCTAGAGTGAGACCTTACCTCATAAAACCAGAATACATATATATATATATATTTGGGAGCACAGAGAAGAGGAAGAGAAAGCGAGCTAGGGTCTCTTGCCACTCAAACCCACTCCAGATGCATGAACCACTTTGTGAATCTGACTTCATGTGGATACTAGGGAATTAAACCTGTGCCAACAGGCTTTGTAAGCAATTGCCTTTAACTGCTGAGCCATCTCGCTAGCCTAAGAACAGGTATTTATTTGTCTGCAAGTCTCAGGAGCTTTTGAGGGACTCTTCTGTTAGAGACCTTATAGTCACCACAGTTTCCTGACTGTTAGTTACGTTTCTAGCTGCTGTGACAAAACACCTGGCAGAAGCCCGTCATGGTGGTGCAGACCTTGGAACCCAGCGCTTGGGAGGCTGAGATAGGAGGATCGCCAGGAGTTTGAGGTCAGCCAGGAGCTAGAATGAGTTCCAGGTCAGCCTGGGTTAGAATGCAACCCTGCCTTGAAAACAAAAAAAATAAAACAACACAAAACAAAAAAAATATATATATCTGGCAGAAATAATCTAAGTGAAGCACAGTTTGTTTTGGCTCCTAGTTTCAGAGGGTTCTCCCGTGGCTGCTTGGCCCCATGCACTTGGGCAGAACATCATGGCAGTGGAAATGTATACGCACCGTCTGGCCGTGTTTGAGTGAACTGTAAAGTGAACACACAACACAGAATATGATTTAATGGAGGGTTGGGGCGGGAGATGCATTCAACTGCTCCCTGAACGGACCCATACTCAGAGCTTTTACTCAGATTCAGGCAGTCAAAGCTAGGGGGAGTCTGAGCACCAGACAGATCACCAGCTCGCATCTGATCAGATCGGTAAGTTGTTTGTTTACGTTTATCAGGAAATCTTTGGAGCAGCTGTGAGTTTCCTGTCTTGGAGAAGCTCCACCCATGGCGCATAGTCTTCCATTGTCCCCAGGCCTAGCCTGTGCAAAGATGAGCCTTTTGCCAATTAGCTTGGTCTCCACAGAAGTGTGTGGTGGACAGGAAGCAGTCACTAGAAGGGACTGGCCACCAGGCATAACTCAAAGACATACCTCCAATGACCTACTTCCTCCAATGAAGTCCCTCTTCCTGAAGTTTTCAGAATCTCCTAAAACTGTGCTACCATCTGGGGACCAAGTGTTCCGCACACGATCTTGTGGAAGACAGCTCATAGTCAAGCCATAACACTAACAACTGCTCAGTCCTAAAAGTTTTAGCTTGTTTATTAAGGAACTGCTCATCCAGGCCACATCTGGGGGAGGGAGGGTTTACTCCATATTGACAGGAGAAAATGGACTCTAACAGTCATGTGGAGTTGATCCATACAGGGTCAATGGATGGCAAATACTAGGTTGGTCCATTCAAATTAACACTTTATAGAGTTGGAAAAGATTTGTAGACAAGACCTGGAGAGATGGCTTAGCAGTTAAGGAACGTCCCTACAAAGTCAAAGGACCCAGGTTCTATTCCCCAGTACCCGCATAAAGCTGTGTGCACAAAGTGGCACATGCATCTGGAGTTCATTTGTAGCGGCTAGAGCCCTGGCTTGCCCATTCTTTCTCCCTCTTTTTCTCTTCTTGCAAATACATAAAATTTAAAATTAAAAAAATTTTTAGAAAAAGATTTGTAGACAAGAGTAGATTTTAATGAGAACGTGAACAGGTGTATGGCACACACACACATCTTGAAAGTGGACAAAATAGAGAATTAGCATTTCCCTTTTCAAAATATTTTTATTTATTTATTTAAGAGAGAGAGAAAGAGGTACATAGACAGAGCAGCTATGGGCATGCCAGGGCCTCCAGCCAGAGCAAGCAAACTCCAGGTGCATGCACCTTTTTGTGCATCTGGCTCTGTGTGGGTACTGGAGAATTGAACCCAGGCTGTCAGGATTTGCAAGCAAGCGCCTTTAGCAGTTGAGCCATCTCTCCAGCCTGAGAATTATGTTTTCTATCATCAGGTTTTCAATGGTGAAGAACCAGGGGCTAATTAATTAATGCGTACCCAGAGAGCTGGGGTGTCAGCTCCTTGATGTGGTCTGGAGCTCCATGTTGGGACACACCCTTGTGTTTTCTGTTTCCTCAACAAGTCTTGAGTAAGCCCATCTCACACACTCTCAGGGTGTTCCCAGTGAGCTCCTAGAGTTCTTCAAGGATGGACGGATCAGGGGAGGAGCCTCAGCCACTGCTTATGTCCTTTTTCATCCACCAAACCCCAAGAATTGAGTTTGGGTAGTTTCCAGGTGACGGCCAACTCTCCCCAACACGCCGTGAGCTTCTGGCACTGACTAGGACCGGCCGCGGCTCTGATCTCCAAGCATAGCACACTAGGAAGACCTTCTCTGTTGGAGCAGTGAGTCTTTGCTCTGGCAGTTTGATTTCTGCGCATGGAAACGGTCAGTTGTCTTATTTTCTATCACAGAGCTGGTTCTTGGATCTGAAAAAAAAAAAAAGCGAAAACACAGCTGTAGCAGACAGCTTCAGGTTCACTGAGATGAACGTCCAGACCAGGCACAACTGTGGAAGGAAGGGATTTATTGAAGCTTACAGACCGAGGGGAAGTTCCATAATGGCAGAATAAGCTGGCCTGCTTTCACAGATACAAAGAGAGAGAGAGAGAAACCACAAGTCAAAACCCACACAGCACAGCCCTCTTCAGGAACTCCAGGTGGAACTAGGCACTTTACGTAGCTTTAGATTGGAATTTCAAACCCACCACCACACACTAAGATCTGCCCAGTGACACCTCCTCCAGCCAGGTGACTGCAGATCTAAACTACAAACTAATACAACACTGAATATATTGGGGGCCGTCTATTCAAACTACCACAACAGCCCAGCCTTGTGGAGTCCAGACAGTACCTGAGAAACCAATCATGGCCCATGCGGTGTCCTGCCAACCCGGCCATGGCATGTGGTTCAGCAAATGCTGACAATTTCCTGTTGGAAACACCCGACACTCTCTGTTGGCAGACTTTCACGGGAGGGTGGTTGGCTCAAGTAAGGGACAGACTGCAGGTACCAGGAAGTTAAGAGCTAAAGGAACAGCCCTTAAACAATGATTGATGAGAGTCAGAGGATAAGAAATCAGTTTCCAGGCTGGAGAGATGGCTTAGTGGTTAAGGCACCTGTCTGTGAAGACTAAGGACTCAGGTTTGATTCCCCAGTACCCTAGTAAGCCAGATGTACAAGGTGGCATATGTGTCTAGGTTTGTTTGCAGTGGTTAGAGGCCTTGGTGTGTCTATTCTCTCTATCTGCCCTTTTCTTTCTCAATCTCAAATAAATAATGAATAAATTTTGTTCTGTTTTGTTTTGTTTTGTTTTTTGAGGTAGAGTCTCATTATAGCTCAGGCTGACCTGGAATTCACTATGCAGTCTCAGGGTGGCCTCATGGCGATCCTCCTACCTCTGCCTCCCGCATGCTGGGATTAAAGGCATACACCACCATGCCTGGCTAATAAAATATCTTTAAAAATTAAAAAAAAGTAGAAATAAGCTTCCTCATGTCTTGGTGGATAACAGTGTTCTTCACAGGCCCCCTAGGGGATCCTTGGTGGAACTGAACCCCGAGCTGATAGCAATGCCCAGGTCATTAACACATTTTCTGTCTTACTCCACAACGTACCTACTGGTTATTCCCAAATTCATTTCCCTGATCCTTGCAACCAAATCAGTGTGTCAGGCTCTGCTTCTCAAATACCAAACTGAGGCATTTTCCTTCAACATACAGTAGCTCTCACTTACTCGACAGACCATGCTCCGCAGAATGTCAGCAGGTGACGTTGACTTCTCTCTTAGCTGGTCTGTTTCTGGCCGTCAGGACTGGGCTTTGCGGATCTGGAGAATGTCAGTCAATTATGTTTTCTGCTTTCTAAGCAAGCCTTAAGCAGAGCCCATCTCACTTACCGCTCAGCGTGGCCCAGTGAGCTCCCAGGGAGTCTTCAAGGATAGGTGAGCCCGGAAGGAGCTCAGCTTCCCGTGTGTTTGTGCTGAGGGGGCGGGAATTGAAATGCCAGCGCTCCGCAGTGCCAGCTCCCTGGGATCTAGCCCACAGACTACAGCAGGCGTCTGCATACCCAGCCTAACCTTCCTCAAATGACGGTGTTGCTTTGCTGGTAGAAATCACCTGACCAAGAGCAGCTTTTGGGGAAAAAGGGTTTATTTTGGCTTACAGGCTCGAGGGGAAGCTCCATGATGGCAGGGGAAAGCGATGGCATGAGCAGAGGGTGGACATCACCCCCTGGCCGACAATAGCAAAAAGAGAGTGTGCCAAACACTGGCAAGGGGGAGCTGGCTATAACACCCATAAGCCCTCCCCCAACAATACATTGCCTCCAGGAGGCGTTAATTCTCAAATCTCCATCAGCTGGGGAACCTAGCATTCAGAACACCTGAGTTTATGGGGGACACCTGAATCAAACCAGCACAGATGGACTTCCCAACAGCCCGGAACTTCTTCCCTCTTCTGTCAGAAGCATTCTGCTCTGTGTTCTCAGGTTCAAAGCCTGGCTCTGAGGCTGGAGAGATGCCTTAGCAGTCAAAGGCACTTTTTTTTGCAAACTCTGACAGCCCAGGTTCAATTCCCCAGCACTCATGTAAAGCTAGGTGCACAAAGTGACACATGCATCCTGGAGGTCTTTTACAGTGGCAGGAGGTCCTGGCATGCCCACGCTCACACTCTCTTTCCTTCTCTGCCTCGGTCTCCCTGTCCAAATATATATAAAATCCGGGCTCTGCCCTGACAATCTGTTCTAACTCCTGACGCCTGTACCCACTTCTTCCCTCTCTGTCACCCTGATACCCAGTGGCATCTCAAACAGTATACTGTGCAGTTTCTACTTCCTGTCTTACTCCTCACCTCACCTACTGTCCTTCCCAAACTCATTTCTCTGATTCTTGCAAGCAAATCAGTGTATCAGGCTCTGCTTCTCAAATACTCAACTAAGACAGTCCTTAAGCACACAGGTAGCTCTCACCTACTTGACAGACCACACTCGATGGACCGTCAGACCACACTTGATGGAATGTGATGGTTCCATTCTGTTGCTGAGCTGAGCAGATTAGGAATCCAGAGACAAGCCTCTTAGGTAGGACTGCAAGGTTGTTTCTAGGTAAGGTTCATGGAGGGAGGAATTCCTTCCTCCAGAGTGGGTGGTTTTCTGGTGGTGGACTATTTATGACTAAGCTTGGAGATAATATAGTGGCTTTTTGTTTGTTTGCTTTTCGAGGTAGGGTCTCACTCTAGCCCAGGCTGACCTGGAATTCACTACGTACTCTCCGGGTGGCCTCGAACTCCTCCTACCTCTGTCCCCCCCCCCCCACCGACAGTACTGGGATTAAAGTATAGTACCTTTTTGCCTGGCTGTCCGTGTCACTTGCTGGTGAGTGCTTTTTGCCAGGCCGCTGTCACTGTTCATAAGTCCTTCTGTCTTGACTAACCTTCATGGCCACTGGAATGATGGGTTCATCAGCCTTCCAATGTGGACTGGAGAGCAGCGGCTCTCCAGGATGCCTCCAGGCCTTCAGTGCCAGACGGGAACTACTGAGGCATCCAGCCTCGGGGACTGAGCGTTTCATCTTGGCTCCCCGATGCTCAAGCCTGCACACAGCTATGGCCGGACTGTGTAGCTCATATCCTGCAAGTCAGTTCAATAAATCCCTGTTACATCCATCCCATTGCTTCTGCTCCTCGAGAGAACCTTAACTAATGGAGTGACCTTTCTAGTGGCCGGACACGAAAACCTTGCGGTCCTTCTGACTTTTCGAGTCCTCCGTACACCTTGCATCCTATCCTTAGGAAAGGACTGCTGTCACGGCCTTGATCTGGCTATGGCTCTGTATTCACTTCTCCCCACCTCCACTGACACCTCTCAGTTGAAGCCAGTATCATTGCCTGCCTAGATTGATTGATTGATTGATTGATTTAAAAGAAAGAGAGAGAGAGAGACAGAAGCAGGTAGGGAATGGATGCAACAGGGCCTCTAGCCACTGCCAACGAACTCCAGATGCATGCAACACCTTGTGCATCTGGCTTTATATGGGTACTGGGCAATCTAACTCAGGCCCTTAGGCTTTGCAGGCAAGCACTTTAACCATTGATCCATCTCTCCAGTTCCTGCTTAGATATTTTTAAAAAATATTTTATTTTTATTTATTTATTTGACAGAGAAAGGGGTGAGAGAGAGAGAGAGAGAGAGAGAGAGAGAAAGAGAGAATGGGTGCGCCAGGGCCTCCAGCCATTGCAAATGAACTCCAGACATGTGTGTCCCCTTGTGCATCTGGCTAATGTGGGTCCTGGAGAATCAAACCTGGGTCTTTTGGCTTTGCAGGTAAACGCCTTAACCGCTAAGCCATCTCTCCAGCCCACTGCGTAGATTTTTTGCAGTAGCAAATCGGTACTGGATTCCCTGTGCTCACCCTTGCTGATCTTCTGTCTACCTACAACACAGGGGCTACATAACGTAGGCCAGAGCAGGTCCCTTCTCTGCTCAGAACCTCCCGTAATTCCCACCTGCTGAAGGCAAAGCCAAGTTCTTCCAACAGTTTCAAGGCTTCTAAGAGCTGCTCCCAGCCACACCTCCCCTCACCTCTGGCTTCTCTCAGGACACTCCAGGCTAACTTCCTCCTGGTCACCCTCGTTGCTCCCCCTCCCCACCAAACACCCCTTAAATTTTCCTTTGGTCATCTCCTCTGTCTGAATATTCTACTCACCAGTAGGAGCATCTGAGGTCTATGTCCATGGCCTGTCTAACTTGCTCTGATTTTTATTTTTATTTTATTTTTTAAAATTTTGATTTATTTATTAGAGACAGGGAGGGAGGGAGAGACAGAGAGAGAGAGAGAGAGAATGGGCACACCAGGGCCTCTAACCACTGCAAACAAACTCCAGACGCATGCGCCACCTTGTGCATCTGGCTTACATGGGACCTGGGGGATTGAACCTGGGCCCTTAGGCTTTGCAGGCAAGTTCCTTAACTGTTAAGCCATCTCCTCAGCCCTAATTTTTATTTTTTAAAATATTTTATTATTTCTTCATGTGTGCATATTGTGGGTGGCTCTGTGTGTGTGTGTGTGTGTGTGTGTGTGTGTGCTTGTATGTGTGGAAGCCCGAGGTTGACATCTGGAATTGTCCTCAATCGCTCCCCACCTTCTTTATTTAAATAATTGTTTATCCATTTATTTGGGGAAGAGAAAGAAGAGAGAGAATGAATGAGCATACTAGGGCCTCTTGCCACTGCAAATGAACTCCAGACCGATGTTCTACTTTGTGTATCTGGCTTTGCATGGGTATTGGAAAATCAAACCTGGGCCAGCAGGCTTTGCAAGCAAGAGCCTTTTCTGCAGTGTATGTGTGTATACATGGGCACACCAGCGCCTCTGCTCATTGCAAATGAACACTAGACATTTACAACATATTTTGCATCTGGCTAACATGGATGGCTTGGGAATTGAACCCAGCAGGCTTTGCAAGCAAGTTCATTTAATCACTGAGCTATCTTCCTACTCCCTGGAGTCACTTCTAACAAGGACACTAACACCATACACATGGTCTCTGTCCTCAAGACCTGATTACTTCCTAAATGCCCTGTCACCAAATACCATCACTTCAGGGGTTAGGATTTCAACATATGAATTTTAGGGGGACATAGATATTAAGGACTTCCCAGGGGAGACATACCCCCTTCTGGTAATATATCATGCTGTCTGAGTATAGTCGGAGCATGTAGCGTTACAAAGACTGGTTTCCCTGTCGAAAACCTTATCAGGTCTACAAAGGAAATCACATCTCCTTTTCCCCCACCTTGTTAGCATTCCTTTGGTCTTATCATGCTTGATATCAAGTGTGAATCAAACTTCTAGATGACTGCCCCCGCCTTTTGGCATTTCTGAGTAGGTAGCTCTTGACAGGTTCTTAGACACAATAATTTACATTTTACTTTTTCCAAGAGGTGCTAATGCTCCTGGTTTAGGGAACCACCAAGCTATAGAAACTTGGCTCCTTCCCCTTAGCCTTGGAGGAAATAACAGTCTTCATATCTTAAATCACAGTTTTCTTCTATGAATGCGAGGCTGAATTCCCTTAGCTGAGAAATACGTGTGTTGTTGGTAAGAAGTGGAGAGGATCGTTTCCATGCATCCTTATAGCTATCATTGGTGTACACACACACACACACACACACACACAAGTGTTAGCTGCTCACGAGCTTTGTCACAAGTGAGGCATTGTGAGCAAGAGAAGGTGCGAGATTTCTGTGCTCAATAAAATACACTCCCACCATACAGCATCAGGGTTTGTGTTACAAAGGTATTTCATGCGCATTTTCTAATTTGATCTCTGGAGAGACCCTGTGAAGCGATCAAAGCGTATGTCAGGGATCTCCGGTGTTGCAGTCGGGTTCTCATTGCTGGAAGAAATCACCCAACTAAGAGCAGCTTGGCTCGAGGGGAAGCTCCACGATGGCTTGAGCAGAGGGTGGACATCACCCCCTGGCCAACATAAGGGGGACAATAGCAGTAGGAGAGTGTGCCAAACACTAGCAAGGGGGAGCTGGCTATAACACTCATAAACCCACCCCCAACAATACACTGCCTCTAGGAGGCATTAACTCCCAAACCTCCATCAGCTGGGAACCCGGCATTCAGAACACCTACATTTATGGGGGACCCCTGAATCCAACCACCAGACCAGGGGAGCAGTACTGATGGAACGACTATGTACTGTAGAGAGGGAATTACTGAATTACTTTGCAGGAGACAGGCTGGGCAGCCCAACAATAGCCCATGAGGCTGGATGCAGGCTAAAGAGTCAGAGTACCTGGTAGCTGTCAAGTCTACCAGGCTGGATGCCTCAGCTGTGCCCATCTGGCACTGAAGGCCTGGAGGATTCCCAGAGAGCCGCTGCTCTTTGCTGGGAAGGCTGATGAGATTAGATTCTAATGTCCACAAAGGACGGCGTAGATGCACGCACCAGTGAGTAGCACGGGCAGTCAGGTAGGCAAGCTCTTGTGTTCTCCTAGAGCTTTTTTGCTTGTTTGTTTGTTTTATTTTCTGAGGTAGGGTCTCACTCTAGCCCAGGCTGACCTGGAATTCGCTATGTAGTCTCAGGGTGGCCTCGAACTCATGGCAATCCTCCTACCTCTGGCTCCCGAGTGCTGGGATTAAAGGCGTGCCCCACCACGCCCGGCACCTAGAGTTGCTTTATATATATAATCTACGGCTGGACGAAGAGCCACCCACTCTGGAGGAAGCTTCCTGCCTCCATCAATCCTTCCTGGAAACACCTTCGCGGACCCATCCGACAGGCGTGTCTCTTTCTTGCTTCCTAACCGGATCAAGCTCGCAACTGAACTTACCCATCACAGCATCTATCAGTCCCCCGTGTGAAGAACTGCAAAGGGGGCCTCAACTCCTTGCTATGTGCGTTACACACGGCAGATCTTTTTGTTCTCACGATGACCCTCACCAGTGGGTGCAACGACTTGTGGTTTAGGTGGGGGCTGCGCGCCTTGCCAGCAGCAAAGCCGGGACTACAGTCAGTTTCTCCTGATGCATCGTTCGAGGCCCTTCCTAACGCATCAGATTTGCGCGTGGCTGGGATGAAATGTGGAACCCACAAGCACCTTGTATTTTCAGATTCTGTTTTGGCTTCCTTCTCTCAGTTTAGCCTCAGCTCTAGACCTCGAGTGATGCAGAATCAAGATCTCGGACAGGAACCTGTTGGAACCAGAGAGGATGAGTTACGGTAAGAAAGAGGGAGCAGTGGAGAGGCGGTAGTTGGAAATGACTTTGGGGTCCAGTGTTGAAAGTTTTGTGGATGTGTTAATCTAAGGGATCCCACAGCGGTTGCCAGGTAGGGACAAAGAGGAAGATGAGGGACCTTCTGAAGGCTTATCTGTAGTTATTAAATTGATCCCCTTATTAATATTCTTTTTTTTTTTTAGTTTTTCGAGGTAGGGTCTCACTCGAGTCCAGGCTGACCTGGAATTCACTATGTAGTCTCAGAGTGGCCTCGAACTCACGGCGATCCTCCTACCTCTGCCTCCCAAGTGCCGGGATTAAAGACGTGCGCCACCATGCCCAGCCTTATTAATATTCTTTAATCGATGCAGGAAAATGTAAAGAAACATAAAATTTCCTTTGGCTGCTGGTCAGTACTCAATTTGTAGGTGATGCTGTGCGGAGAATGCATCCCACGGGAACCCCCCACCCCCCCAGCTCATATTAAGGTTACATATGCGTATGTCTGACGAAGATGTTTAAACCTGAAAGGTAAGGTGTAAAGAAATGGCTCGGTGACAGAAATGGCAAGACTGAAAAAGAAAGAGATAAGGAGCGAAGGACAATAAAATAGAGTGTTGTGTGGCTGTTTCCTCTGGAGAGAGTGCCAAACCCTAACCACTAGACCACCAAGGAGCATCGCCTCTGGATGTAATCGTTCCCTCCTACAGGGTGGAGAGAGGCTCAAAAGACTCAGGAGATGGCCAGCCCTAGCAAAGGAAGTGGCATATTTTGTAAACACAATCGGAGCGGCCGGGGGACCCAGTGGAGCTGCCGGCCAGCTGTGCAGATTCCAATGGTGCGGTTTCATCAGCTGCCACCTGTGCTGGGGAGAGCGTTCTGGGTAATGCGACTGCCTAGTCACCTATGTTCCTATAAGTAACCCCTCACCCATGCTTCTGTTGAGTAACTCCAATAAACTTATTGGTTCACCATTCCTGGTCATGGATGGTGTTGTACACAGCTCCATGATGCTGGGATGAACATCCAACCGGACAGTGTTTACGGGAGGAAGAAGTTTATTAAAGATCTGGGGGGGGGGGCGCGGGTTCATCTATGGTGGAAGAAGCTGGCTCCCATCCATAAACACACATAGAGGGTGAAATCTCCACCAGGTAGCAACAACCAAAATGCAGGAAGCACAAACGGACAAAACCGGCAGCAAGCAGGATCCCCAGAGCTCAGACTTTTCTTAAAAAAAACCTATTTTATTTTTACAGAGAACATGAGAGAAAGACAGAGAGAGAGAGAGAGAGAGAGAGAGAGAGAGAGAATTGGTGCACCAGGGTCACCAGCCACTGCACTCGAACTCTGGACATGTGCATCATCTTGTGCATATGCGTGACCTTGTGCATTTAAGGTACCTTGTGCATGTGGCTTATGTGGCATCTGGAGGGTCAAACACTGGTCCTTAGTCTTCACAGACAAGTGCCTTAACCACTGAGCCTCCTCTCCAGCCTGAGAAAGGCATGGTTTTAGAACAGTAAAGCATGCTTTCTCTTGCCGTCTGCAGTGAAGCACACCTTGCACTGGTTATGCCCCGAGCAGGCCTCCCCCACCCTGACTCTGGGCTTGGCTGCGTGGCTGCTTCAGCCAGGGAGACACGGCTGGATTTGTCATTTGCTTTACTGCTGCTGGGTCAGAACACGCAGCCGGGAGCCGCTTATGGGAAGGAAAGGGTTCATTTCCAGCTTACGGTTTCGGAAGGGACATTTCTTCATGGCGGGGACAGCACGGCGGGACCAGAGAGCTGGGTATCACATCCTCACGTCGGCAGTAAAGACAGCAAGCTCAGCGTGGCTGGCCTACGACAACCCAAGGCCGGACCCCAGTGACACACTTCCTCCAGCAAGACTCCACCTCCCAAAGGCTCCACAACCTTCCCAAACATCACCGCCAACTGGGGATTAAGTACTCAAACACAGGAAGTATGGGCGACATTGTGCATTCAGACCCTCACAGCCAGCTCGGAAGATAAATGAGCGTGCTGGAAGCTCACCCACTTGTCCTAGAGAAAGCCACTCTGCTGGTACCATGAAGCAGAGATGAGCTGTTCACGCCAAGCCCTGGCAAATGGCAGAATCGTGAGCTAATAAACGCTGTTTCAAGATCACTAAGTCTTGTTCCGCAGCAACTGGTCAGCGGACATGTTTACGACATGCAATGCGCCACGACCATCCACCTCCACTTCAGTCCTCAGAATGCTAAATTAGTTTCATGACCCGCTAATGAGTCACGAGCCTGTTCAGAAAGTGCTACTCTAATCAAAGGCAGATGTAGTGTTGCTCTTGGAATCATCATGGATTAGAAAATGAAAGTAGGAGGCTGGAGAGATGGTTTAGCAGTTAAGGTGCTTGCCTATGAAACCTAAGGACTCAGGTTCGATTCCCCAGGACCCATGGAAGCCAGGGGCACAAAGTGGTGCATGTGTCTGGAGCTCGTTTGCAGTGGCTGGAGGCCCTTATATACCCATTCTCCCTCTCTTTCTCTGTGCCTATTTCACTCTCCCTTCCTTTTGCTCTCTCTCTGTGCAAATAAATAAAGTAGCCGGGCATGGTGGCACACGCCTTTAATCCCAGCACTCAGGAAGCCAACGTAGAGGATCGTTGTGAATTCGAGGTCAGCCTGAGACTGCAGAGTGAATTCCAGGTCAGCCTGTGCTAGAGTGAGACCCGACCTAAAGCAAAAAAAAAATGAAAGTCATCTCAAGTTGTCCCCCAACCCAGGACACTGTTTCAGAAAACAAACAAACAAACAAACAAACAACAACAACAACAAACTGCCTCTAAAACTACTGGGTGTCCAGATGGACAGTTCTATTCAGTGGACAGTGGACACTTAACTTGAGGGAGGAATTTAGCAGTCACTCTGCCTAGCTCTGAATCCCGTGAATGCATCTTACAAGCAAGCATGGCCTGTAAGTGTCCAGTCCTGTCAGATGGTGTATCCATGTCCACAAGGGGAAGATGTCACTCTCCCCTTGGCACCCACACTTCTGCTCCCTTAGTTGCTGGATTAAGAGGAAGAAAGTGAGCTGGGGAGATGGCTTAGTGGTTAAGATGTTTGCCTGCAAAGCCAAAGGACACAGGTTTGATTCCCCAGTACCCACATAAGCTAGATGCACAAGGGGGCGCATGCATCGGGAGTTTGTTTGCAGTGGCTAGAGATCTTGGTGTGCACATTCTCTCTCTCTCAGATAACTAAATAAATAAATAAACATTTTAAAAAAGAGGAAGAAAGTATCTTTCTGTGTCAGCGTCAGTGTCGGGCTGCTTCCTCTAATACAGTGATTTGTCACTTCTGAATGTGCTCCATGTATGCAGTGGGTCAGAATCATGTGGGGAACTTGTTAAATACAGAATGTCAGACCTTACCAAGAGAGGCGTGGTGTCAAAATGCTCTGGACAGCGGGGCCTGGGACCCTGCATTGCAATAACTCCCCCAGCTAGTTCTGTGACACATTGATCTTTAGCTTCAACTAATCCTAAGTGCTTATGATGGTGGTGTGGTTTGAATCTAAAATGTCTCAGGCAGGAGGGATAGCTTAGTGGTTAAGGCTCTTGCCTGCAAAGCCAAAGAATCCAGGTTTGATTCCCCAGGACCTACATAAGCCATACGCACAAGGTGGCACATGCATCTGGAGTTTGTTTGCAGAGGCCCAAGGCCCTGGCATGTCCATTCTCTCTCTCCACTTCTTTCTTTCTCTCAAATAAATAAAAAATAAAATAGGGCTGGAGAGATGGCTTAACAGTTAAGCACTTGCCTGTGAAGTCTAAGGACCCTGGTTTGAAGCTTGATTCCCCAGGACCCACGGAAGCCAGATGCACAAGGTGGCACATGCATCTGGAGTTCGTTTGCAGTGGCTGGAGGCCCTGGTGTACCTATTCTCTCTCTCTCTCTCTCCTCTCTCTCTGTCTGTTGCTCTCAAATAAATAAATAAAAATAAAAATAAAATTAAAAATCAAATAATTTAAAATCTTTCCCATGGCCTGATTGCTTGAGCACCCAGCTGGTGGCGCTGTTGGGAAGGCTGTGGGTCATTCCGGAGGTAGTCCTGTGGCATGGAGTAGGTCCCTGAGGGGGGGCCCCATTTTCCCTTGTCACTGTTTCCCCACCTCTAGCTGCAATGTGCTCCCACTTGGGTACCCCCCCCCCCCCAGCGCCCTGGAATGTGTTTCCCTTAAAGCTGTAACGCCCGGAGAAACCCTTTCCTTCCTTAGGCTGCTCTTGGGCAGGTAGTTTGTCTCAGCAATGGGTCCCAATAACTAACAAAGCCCGATCCGTGCGTTTTAGCATTTATGACTTCAAGTTAGAGTAAGAAACACGTTCATTTTTTGTCTCCATGCCCACACGTGGGAACGGAGCAGGAGTTTCACAATCAAGCTACACGTTACGTACTGTGTTCTGACATTTCCTAGCTTGCTTAGCTTTATTCATTTGTTTTATTTTATTTTTTTTTTCTTCAAATGCTGGTGGTGACTCACTCGGCAGAGTTTATGATTCACTGACGTGTCTCACAGTATAACTAAAATCACGCTGACCTGAGCAATAGGTCCTGTGAAGGAGATATGGCTGGCCCTCATGTATTTTGCTATCGTGATGGTCACTTGGAGTGGAGAGTTCAACTCACCTTCCCCCAGCTGCCCTTTGATCTCAGTGTGATTGGGGCTCACAGACAAGCAGCGCTTAGCAGTGTCATGGGTCAATGTAGTGATCCTGATGACAGAACCCGGGAACATATGGGCTTCTCGTGTAGATGGAGCCCCGTCTGGACTTGGGTTACAGACGTGGGGAGACGGGATGTGGCGGGGCAGCATGGGGACAAGGGGTAACCATGGTGATCATTCCCGAGTCCCTGGGAAACAGGAGCTGGAGTCTGGCTTCAGAGAGTGGGGACCCAGGTGAAGGGTCTTGTGCAGCTCTCTGTAGGGACAGAGCTGCTCTGTGTCCGGCTGTCCTGGGATACTGCTGAGGTCTCTGTAGACGTGGAATACCGAGTCCTCGCAGCTCCCCCAGGCAACAAGTTTTGTGACCTCTTGGAATTTATTTGGACTCTGTGCCACGCACCTTTTGGACTGAGAAATTACCTAGACTCCCTTGCCTGTCGGTCCCTAGCCTGTCTCGTCCAGGGCCAGGCAGACGGCCACGAGGAGCACTCCCAGACTCGTTTCCCACCTGTCTTCTCTGGTCCTTCACCATGCATCTCAGTGTCCTCCAGGCAGCCCGAAGTGGCCCCACCTTCTTCCCGTGTCCTCGGATTCCAGCTGCTCCAGCCCCCCCTCCATCATCCTGACACTTGAGACAGCCAGAGAAATCAAGACAAATTCAAAAATGTGCCATTTACGTTGTCCAGGAAAGCCAAACGGGTCCTCCATGATTGATGTAGTAGTTGCAGCTGGGTGTGGATGCAGACAGACAGCTAACGAGGTAATTTTTCTAAATGCAGAGTGTAAACATGTAACGGCTCCCTCCCTCCCTCCCTCCCTCCCTCCCGGCTCTCTGCAGAGATATGCTGCCAGTGTGTGTGGTTCTACGGGGTAGAAATCTGTCCCAAAGCAGGTACTGGAGTCCTAACTCCCAGTACCTCAGAATGTGACTTTGGTTGGAGACAGGATCTTTACAGGGGCCATCAAGTTAAAATGAGGCCACTAGAATGGGTTTTAATCTAATATTAGTCTTTTGTTTTTCAAGGTAGGGTTTCAGTCTAGCCCGGGCTGACCTGGCATTCACTATGTAGTCTCAGGGTGGCCTCGAACTCACGGCGATCCTCCTACCTCTGCCTCCTGAGTGCTGGGATTAAAGGCGTGCGCCACCACGCTGGGCTTAATATAAGTCTTATGGGCATTTTTGGATGCCAGGAGAGAGACATGTGCAGAGAAAAGACGGCATGAAGAGATGTAGATAGAAGATGCTTTCTACCAGACATGGAGGTCTCCGAAGGGGGCCAGCTCCGTCACCTGGACGTCCACCGTCCCCTTGACCCCAGGTTCACGGCTTCCAGGTCTGTACAGCAAACCTTTCCTTGGTTGGAACCGCCCGGGGCCTGTGGTCCTTCGTTCCCTCAGCCCTAGCAGACGAATACATACCCGTCTTATCATTGTTGTTTGAGTTATCTCCGTGGGATGTTTCCTTTTCAGAGGTGAAGGAAAACAGTTTGGGTGAAAGCCGAGGGAGATTTACTGAGAAGCTGAGGGGCTAGGTGGCCGGGACCCCCGGCTGCACCAGTCCTTCCAAAGCCACCCCAGGGCCCCGTGTGACCCGCCAGTGGTAATCTGAACTGCGATCAGTTAGAAACTGCTGGCTTCTCACGGTGGCTTTTCCCTCCAGCTCTTCCTGTCACATCCGGTGGCCTTCAAGTGCACGCACAATGTGTCCTCAGTCGAGAAAGCACGTGATGGGGTCAGTGGGGCACGTGCACGGCTTGCGAACACTTTCGTTTTGCTGTCTGTACTTGTAGATTTCTTTGTTCTCATCATTGTGACCAAATGTTTTGACTGAAGGGAGAGAAGGTTCACTTTGGCTCACACGTTAAGAGCTCCGCTCCTTCTACCCACGTCTGAAAGGTCCCTTGACCACGCTCTGTGCCCATCCACCTGATGAGGTGACACCGAAATGCCAGCTACAGTCATGCCGGTCCACGAGCGGAGCACACAGCACCTGGCACCAGAAGCATGTGAAAGGAAACGTGTCACGGGTTGTAGCGCGATGCTGGGAGCCAGTGTGTGGACATTCCTCCAGTCATCAAACATGTACAGTTCTGAGCGTGGTGCCTTTAATCTCAGCACTTAGGAGGCTGAGGCAGGAGGATTGCCGTGAGTTTGAGGGGAGCTACAGAGTGAGTTCTAGGCCAGTCTGGGATGGAGAGAGACCCTGCCTCCACAAAGCAAAGAAAAAAAGAAAGAAAAAAAGAAATACAGTTGTAAGTTTGGTATGAGAGGGGTGTGTGACAGGCAGTTAATGGATACAAATAATATGTTATTTTTCTGTATTATAGATATATTCGTGGTATTTATCAACTATTTTGGATCTTGTCATTATGATTTTTTCCTCATTTGTGGGACCTAGCTTTCACAGCTCATTTTGTATTCATAATTTTATAGTCCTCTCCTTCAAACAGCCTCCTAAGGTTGGACCAGCTCCGGGAGTCATCGTTTGCCTTTGGTGTGAGGAATGAAGGGTAGAGCTCCAGGGCAAGCAGAGAATGAGGAGGAAGGGAAGGGAGGGCTTGTGAGACGGTGTAGCAGGGTCACGTGGCCAGAAACACGGCGGACAATGAACAGGACTTTGGGACCCTGAATGGCCTTTCTACAAATGACTCGTCACCATGCACTGTGGATCCTGTCTCCTTTGTGTCTGGGGTGGTTTTCTGTCGTCCTGAAATAGAAGTTCTGTGGGAGCAGGAGCTGCATTTTGTTAGGGTCTTTGTCACCCTAGCTCACTGACCAGGGCCGGGAGTGTAAAAGGTACTCAGTAATAGTTACGAGTGGAGGAAGGAGAAGATGGACAGGGAAGGGATGGCTTGAGCTTTGGAACCAAAGACTCGTGGGTGCTAAAGACCTAGGAAGGTAGTGTCTCTCCATGAGTTTTGCTTCTGATGTTTTGAGTGAAACACTTATTTCTCTATGTTTGTGTTTGTATGTGCATGTGTACGTATGCAAGTGTGTGTATGCAGATGCACATGTGTGTGTGTGTATATATACGTATGCAAGTGTGTGTATGCAGATGCACATATGTGTGTGTGTTCTCACTGGGGGCCAGAGGACAACTTCAGATGTCATCCTCACAAACATGCTCCACCTCCTTTGAAACAGGGTGCTTTTTTCTTATATATATATTTTAAATATTTTATTTTGATTTATTTGACAGAGAAAGAGGGAGGGAGGGAGGGAGGAGAGAGAGAGAATGGGCATGCCAGGGCCTCCAGCCACTGCAAACGAACTCCAGACACCCTTGTACATCTGGCTAATGTGGGTCCTGGGGAATCCAACCTGGTCCTTTGGCTTTGTAGGCAAAAGCCTTAACCACTAAGCCATCCCTCCAGCCCTGAAACAGGGTTTTTCATTGGTCTGGAGCTCATCACTAAGCCTAGATTAGCTGGATAGTGAGCCCCAGGGTCCCTCTTGCCTCTGCCTCCCCAGCACTTGGATTACAGATGCTCAACATACCTGGAATTTCACCTGGATTCTGGGGATTTCTCACCACTGGGACAATGTACCAGACTAGAAGCAGCTTAGGTGAGGTAAAGGTTTGTTTTGATTTCAATTTCTAGGGGGCACATTCATTATGGCAGGGAAGGTGTGGAGGGCCTGAGCAAGAAGCCTGTGTCACATCTTCACATCACCAGGAAGGAAGTAGAGAAGACGTGTAACAAGTCGAGACCTGCCCCTAGGGCTGCACTTCCTCCATCAAGGCTCCTCCTCCTCAAGGTTCCTCAACCTTCCAGAAGAGCTTTATCAGTGGGGGACTAAGTATTCAAAAACGTGAGTCTATGGGGGACATTTGATATTCAAGCCACCACACTCCATGGGTAAGAAATGAGTTATCAATCACTAATCTAGTGCAATTTCCTCATTGTATACAGGGGTAAGTGAAGGTCAGAAAGGCAGGAGTATCTACCCAAGGAGCTAGAGCACGTTTAGGATTACAGACTCTAGTTTCAGGTTCTTTGTTGTGGTTTTACTGTATGGTTTTAGGAGAAGTCTTCTTTTTTAAAAAAATATTTTATTTATTTATTTGTTTGACAGAGAAAGAGGGAGAGAGAGAGAGATTGAGAGAGAGAGAGAGAGAGAGAGAGAGAGAGAGAGAGAGAGAGAATGGGCACAGTAGGGCCTCCAGCCATTGTAAATGAACTCCAGACATGTGTGCTCCCTTGTGCATCTGGCTAATGTGGGTTCTGGGGAATCGAACCTGGGTCCTTTGGCTTTGCAGGCAAACGTCTTAACCGCTAAGCCATCCCTCCAGCCCAGGAGAAGTCTTCTTGAAGGACCTGTTCGAAGGAGCTGGATGACTATGGTTGCCAGGGAAAGCTTGCTTCTGCAGTGTCTTCAGAATCTCCCAGCCTCATTTTGGAGTTCGCATCCATGTGTAGGGCTATGGAATGTAGGTTTTGCTAAAAGAGGGTGCCTTTTTCTCCTCCTTCACACTCCCAGGGTGTATGTAAGGCACACTGGAAAAGCAACTTTCTGTGGGACCATGACAAAGCACCCTAACTTAGAACCATTCCTCAACCATTCTCAGTCGATTAAACAAGGGAAATGTATTTTTAACATGAAGCACATGTCAGTACAGCCTTGGAAAATCATGTTTATTAATCAACACTGGTTGGATTTTTGAAGTGACATAATAGTATCTTAAGTTCTTACTAAGCAGGGGTCTTGGGGCAAACTGGAAATAGTGACCCTGGTTGTGGCTCCTGAGGTAGATCCACATGGAAGGGTAGATACCTCATTTCTGGTTTTTTATTTTTATTTTTTATTTTTTTTTTTTTTGAGGTAGGGCCTTGCTCTAGCACAGGCTGACCTGGAATTCACTATGCAGTCTCAGGGTGGCCTTGGCCTTGAACTCTTGGCGATTCTCCTACTTTTGCCTCCCAAGTGCTAGTGCTGGGATTAAAGGCATGTGCCACAACACCTGGCTTTGAGGTCTTATTTCTTTTCTTTTCATTTCTTTTTTTTTTGAATATATACATTGATTTGAGAAAGGGAGGGAGGGAGAGAGAGAGAGAGGGAATAGGCACATCAGGGCCTCTAGTCACTGTAAACGAACTTCATATGCATGTGCCACCTTGTACATCTGGCTTATGTGGGTACTAAGGAATCGAACCTAGGTCATTAGGCTTCACAGGAAAGTACCTTAACCACTAAGCCATCTCTCTAGCCTGGTTACCTCATTTCTTCAGCAGGCTGAGGAGCCTCTCTGCAGGGCTGCAGAAGTGGACTCTCCTTCAGCTGGAGAACTCGAAATAGCTCTATCGTCCATCATCTGAGGCTAAGCACACATCCCTGAGACTCTGGGTCTCATGAGGGTCTTAGGAGAATGAAGAAACCAAGTCAACCAGTCTTGCCCAAATACTTGCTCCCCTTCTCATGGTCTTCCTAGAGCTCTGTAGGGAGTCCTTGAGTCGGGATGAGGAGGACACAGTGGTTTGGTATAGAGGAGTCATGCTAGGTCTACTGGTCATGGTGACTTGGAGACTTCCTGTTTTGGATTCATGAGAGAGTGGAAAAGTGAACAAGAGCGAGAGAGAGAGAGAGAGGAACACGAAGGAGGAGGAGGAAGAAGAAGAGGAGAGAGATAGGGCAGTAGAAGAGAGAGAAAGATAAGAGGAGAGGAGGAGGGAGGAAGGAAGGGAAGGGGAAAGATATTAGGGCTGGTTCTTCTGTTCAGAAGGGACTATAGATTTCATGCACAGACATCCTAGCCTGCTTCTCTATGCTAGGCACACAATAGGAATGGAATATAAATGGGGTTTCAGTTGAACATTAAATCATGGCTCTGTGGATCTTCTCCACGGGCGCAGGAGGAGGATTGCATGAAATGCGTGTGGAGCAGGGAGCTACAGACAAGGCCTCCCTCACATTCCCGCCCAGGCCACGGGTCCATCCAGAACCCCCAGTGTGGCAGGTAACCTTGTCAACTTGATGGGATTCAAAGTCATGGTGGATACAGACCTCTGGGCATTGTCTGTCAGGGTGTGTCTAGGTTAGGTTAACTGAGGTGGGAAGACCTATCCAAACTGTTGGCAGCACTATTCCGTGGGCTGGCTTCCCGGACTGTATAAAAAAGAGATATCTGGGCTGGAGAGCTGGCTTAGTGGTTAAGGTGTTTGCCTGAGAAGCCTAAGGACCCAGGTACAATTCCCTGGTACAAACATAAGCCAGATACACATAATGGCACATGTGTCTGGAGTTCATTTGCAGTAGCTAGAGGCCCTGGAGCACTCATTCTCTCTCTCTATCTCACACACACAAAAATAAATAAAACTTTTAAAATTAGTTCTTTTTTTAAAAAAGAGAAATCTGCCCGGTGTGGTGGAACATGCCTTTAATCCCAGCACTTGGGAGGCAGAGGTAGGAAGATCATCGTGAGTTCGAGGCCATCCTGAGACTACATAGAGCTCAGCTAGAGCAAGACTCTCTTCATAAGTCAATAATAATAATAATAATAATAATAATAAATAATAATAATAGGGATGGAGAGATGGCTCAGCAGTTAACACATTTGCCTGTGAAGCCAAAGGACCCAGGTTCGATTCCCCAGGACCCATGTAAGCCAGATGTACAAGGAGCACAAGTGTCTGGAGTTCGTTTGCAGTGACTACAGGACCTGGCGTGCCCATTCTCTCTCTGTCTGTCTCCTCTCTCTCTCTCTCTCTCTCTCCTTGCAAAGAAATAAATAAAATCAAAAAAATCAAAAAGATATCAGGGATGATTTGTTAGCGGTCACTCATTCAGTCACTGACAACACTCTCTGCCCAAGGCTGCTGGAGTCTGTTTCTAGCTTGTCTTAGGAGGTTGACAAGAGGCAGAACATGTGTGGTAAGGATGAGTGAGAGTCGGGCCTTGGGGTCTTGGGACCCTCTGTTTTCTCACCTGGACAGAGTCACTTCCTGCCCCTGCGTTCAGTTCCCTCTGTGACACACAAGGGGGAGGGGTGAGGTGGCCTGCAGACCCCTTCTGTCTCTGGCTCATGGGAGAGGGTGCTGGAGGCAGCTCGGGCCTCAGCTGGGCATCAGGTGACTCCAGCAGGCATGGTCGGGGCGAGGGAGGCACCCTCATGTCCCTGGTGTAAGGGTGCCACGCTGGCAGCTCCGCCTAGAGTCTGTGGGAGGAGCTGGAGCCACCCCTCCCCAGAGAAACGCCCCTGTCACTGCGTCACCTTCCGCCTTTTGTGACCCCGCCAGCATTGCCCAGGCTCACTGGGGCATCATGAGGACATGGCCAAGGGGCCCTACCCTCCAAGAGCTGCTCAAGTTGAGGACACAGCCGTGGTCACCTGCATGAACAACAGGACATGGCCGTGGGACAGGAGAGAGGCTCCGGGCTCACAAAGGAGCTCTCTAGAGCAGCCTTGTCAGTCCGCATGGTTCTGGGTGCAGAAGTGTTCATGCACATTCCTCGCTTTCCTCTGAATGTGTTTCTGGGACACGCTCGCTCACATATTGGGTCACTGAGTACCCGGTGCTTACCCATGCCCAGCATCCAGGGTTCAGGAGTGAGCCCCGCAGATGAGAGAGCTGACAGTTGAACCAAGGAGGCCGGCCACACAACCCCAGCTGGGGCCCATCTTTTGGTATGGACATATCATGTGTTGGTACCATCTTTTCCCTTCTCCCTGCCCCTGTTCCGCAGGGGGTTCCCCTCAGTGGGATTGCTGTTATTCCCCATGCGGTTGTGGGTTATGTGTTGCGGGAGCAGCAGTAATTTTGGCGGGGGGGGGGGCAGAACAGGCAATTGTTTGCGGTGGCAAGAGACCCCAACATGCACATGCACACCGAATACATACATACATACATACATACATACGTACGTACATACATACTAGATAGGCTGCTGTGTTCTCTCTGCAGACATAGCACTGGAAATAGGAGCTTCACAGCGAGAGACACTGATGAGAGACACAGCAAATCTGTCACTGTTGCCAGGCATGGTGGCGCACACCTTCAGTCCCCGCACTCGGAGGCAGAGGTACCGCTTCGTTGTTTCTTCAATTGCTAAGTAGGTAGGTCTCCGCCTGGAGAACGTGCTCAGAGGCTTGAGGCATATTCTGGGGGACCACTTCTTCTGGCTTCCGGCAACGGGGATGGTTTCACTGATGAAGGAAAGAGCTTTGGGGTGGCGAGACAGGGAAGAATGGAGCTCTGGACACCAGAACTCTTGCGGAGAGAGCTAGGTGAAAGATTCCACGGCGGATGGTGCGTGGAGACACTTCTGTTTGGATGTAGATTGTATTCTGGGGGCCACAGGGAGCCAGTGAATGTTCTTGAGCCTCTAGGGAATCAAAACGAATGAAGTGTGTGGTGATGACTAACCCAGCTTGTGGTAAGGACGTGAAGAGGCGTTGGAGTGTGGGAAAGAGCGTGGAAGGGCAGAACTGGGAGAAAGGAGTGGATCGCTTACGGGGCAGGAGCAGGAGACGGAGGTGACTGGAGAAAGGAGGGTTAAACTCAGGAATGCTGCAGGTCCCCATCTCCAGGATTGGGGCAAACAGCAACGGCCTGATTCAGCATATACAATCATCCGTCTCATTAGGACTCCCAGCCCCAAGTGGCCTATCTGTGATTGCGTGTTTTTTTTCCACTAATTAATTTATTCTCATCAGAGGATGGAAGACAAGTGGCCAGTGACTCCCCCCTCCCTTCCTCTCAGAGTTTGGGGACCGATGGACCATGCAGACCAAACTTCCCAGACCTCTGCGGTGTCGCAGCCAGAAAGACACGGGGGTCATTTGTCGATTTGAGTCATAGCAGTGTCTCCCGCAGCTGCCGGAGCAGGAAGGCTGGAAATCAGAGATATATTTTTTTGAGACTGCTTTATAACAACCTTACAAAAATTCCTTTGTTTTATGCTTCCCTGAAGAAGAGTCAGCGAACCACGACAGCTTCCCCTCCAGCAGCCCCAGCTGCAAATCAAGACGGCCTTGCACCTGCTGGGCGCAGGTGGCTGAAGGGGACCTCTGAACCGGCATCCATCTTTCTTTCCCCATCACGCCTTGAGTCTCCCAGTCAGCGCATGGCCACCTCTCTTTGTGTCAGCTTTGGCCGCAGAGGCAAAAATACGGCCCTGTTAGCACAGCCAGTCTCCACTTAGGTTCTCTGTTGTTTCCCTGCTCACCCAGTTAATATTTGATATTGCTGCCTGGTGAAATCTTCTACTACCCCAGGGTCTGGAGGGGACTTGGTCTTCCTCATAGCCTCGAACAGATGAACTCACTTGGCATTTAGCCTATGCCTTTCTTATTATTTATTTATTTGAGAGATAAAAAGTGGAGAGAGAGAGAGAGAGAGAGAGAGAGAGAGAGAGAATGGGCATGCCAGGGCTTCCAGCCACTGAAAATGAACTCCAGACACATGTGCCACCTTGTGCATCTGGCTTACGTGGGTCCTGGAGAACCAAACCGGGATCCTCTGGCTTTGCAGGCAAGCAAGCAACTTAACTGCTAAGCTGTCTCTTCAACTCTAGCCTATGCCTTTATATCTCTTTTCTTTGCAGGGAAGGACGATGGCTGATACTTAGGATGATATCTAATCTTTCATCTAAACCAAGACACTTCTGGATGTGGGAGACGCTGCTGCCTTAGCTCCTATTTTATTAGTCCTCACTGTTCTCATACATTCTGACACTTGCTGCCTGCAAGCCCAAGGCTGTTTCCTATTCACTCCAGCAGAGGCCAGAGCCCATGTTGCCTGGAGCAGCAGCCTCACACCAGAGACCCACAGGAGTTGGGTGAACGTGTAGTCTCTGTGGTTTGGATAAATTTGCATGAAGTTCTCATCAATCTCCCAGAGGTTCCTAGGGGATCGAGCCACCGTCTCCTACAATGCTATCCAGGAACTTTCCTTTGTGTGCTGCTTCCCTACTCTCTCACATTTTGTACTAGTTACATAATCACTGCAGTGGTCAAATACCTGACAAGAAGCAGCTGAAGGAAGGAAAGGAGGGGTAAAGTCCATCATGATGGGGAAGACGTGACGGCAGGAGCAGGGAGCTGGCTGGTCACATCACACCCACACCCAGGAAGCAGAGAGTGATCAGTGCTGCAGCTCAGCTCACTTTCTCCTTTTTTTTTTAAAAGACATTTTATTTATTTATTTTTAAGAAAGAGAGAGAGAGAGAGAATGGGCATGCCAGGGCCTCCAGTCACTGCAAACGAACTCCAGATGCATGTGCCACCTTGTGCATCTAGCTTACATGGTTCCTGGAGAACTGAACCAGGATCCTTTGGCTTTGCAGGCAAATGCCTTAACTGCTAAGCCATCCCTCCAGCCCTTGCTTTCTCCTTTTTATTGAGTCCAGGTCTCCAAGCCATGGGATGGTGCCACCCACAGTTAGGATGGGTCTTCTGATCTCAATTAACTTAATCTAGAAAATCCCTCACATGTATTCCCAAAGATTTGTTTCCATGGTGATTTGAAATTGAGTCAAATTGACAACCAGAAATTAACCATCACAAATTTTCTTTCCGGATTATCTTCTTGCATTCCAATCCTTATCTCAGGGAAAATCTGGGCCACCGGGGACATAAGAGATTGCTCCCACGAGACTCCTTCTTCCCTGACGTTCTCCTGCAGGATGCCAGCCCAGAGCACTCAATTGTACTTTGAAAAGAGAATGTATGAGTGGATAAAAGATGCTCCATGGGGGCTGGAGAGGTGGCTTAGTGGTTAAGTGCTTGCCTGTGAAGCCTAAGGACCCTGATTCAAGGCTTGATTCCCCAGGACCCACATAAGCCAGTTGCTTAAGGTGGCACATGCGTCTGGAGTTCGTTTGCAGTGGCTGGAGGCCCTGGGGCACCCATTCTCTCCCTCTCTCTCTCTCTATCTGTCTCTTTCTCTTAGTCTGTAACTCTCAAATAAATAAAATATTTTTTTTTTTTAAAAAAGATGCTCCATGGGGTCCAGCTAGGACAGGAGAACCTGGTTCTCACGGCACAGGAAGAATACGTTTCCCTTGTGCCTTCTTGCTGTTATCCTCCCAGACACGAGGTCCATCTCTCTTCGGTTCCTACTTCTGACATCGCCACATTCATGTTTACTCTCAGTTCATGGTCCTCTTTCCATGTCACTGTGTTCCAGTCAGTTCACATTGCTGGCAGAAATCACCAAACCAAAAACAGCTTGTGGAAAAAAAAGAGGTTTATTTTGGCTTATAGACTCAAGGGGGAAGCTCCCTGATGACAAGGGAAAACAATGGCATGAGCAGAGGGTGGACATCACCCACTGGCCAACATCAGGTGGACAGTAGCAACAGGAGAGTGTGCCAAACACTGGCATGGGGAAACTGGCTATAACACCCATAAGCCCGCCCCCAACACTACACTGCCTCCAGGAGGATTTAATTCCCAAGTCTCCATCAGCTGGGAACCTAGAATTCAGAACACCTAAGTTTATGGGGGACACCTGAATCAAATCACCACATTCTACCTCTGGCCCCCATAAACTGCAACCATCCATGATGTAAAACTCAGTGCATTCAGTCCAACTTTAAAAGTCCCCATAGTTTTTATCAACTCTAATGATGTTCAAACATTCCCATAGTCCTAGATCTTTTAACTGAGCCATAATACCAAAAAAATCCCCCCCAAAACCCATAATGGCACAGAATAAACACTCACACTGCAAAAGATGGCATCAGGCATAGTGATGAAATATCCAACCAATACAAGATTTAAAACAACCAGGGCAAACATCAAACTCTGTAGCTCCAAGTCCAACAATTTTAGTCAGTGACAAATCTCTAAGTCTGATAGTTCTAACTAGCAACAGTTCTGTGGCATTCCAATTCTACCCCTCCAGCTAGGCTATTCGCAGTCCTGGAAAACTTCATCCAGGATCAACAGCTCGCCTTGGCAGCCATCTTGTGGTCCTGACATCTCCACTGGGTCTCCACTGCAACCCACAGTTCATCTTCTCCAGTCCATCGAGTCTCCATGCAGGCATCCAGCAAACCTGCTTCACACTGCCCATGGCTGTTTCCAAAACACAAGACCGTGTTGCAAACTCAATGTCCCTCTCTTTCCTGTATTTCTTATATTCCACAATACCAGGTAGGGTGCTAATTTGTTAATCCGGGGCGTGGGGGGGGGGGAATAAAGCAGACTTTGTAGAACAGGACACTATCTGAGCACTCAGGCCCCTTCAAAAGATTCTACATTCTTCCTGTTGCCCCGATGCAGGTCAGCTGGCCCAATCACAATGATTATAATCTTTCATATAATTGCATCTGAACAGGCAGCAGTTTATGCCCAAAGATTTCTTTCTGTGCCATATCCCTTTACACACACCAGTCCATTTCTACGCACTGCAACCCTGCACAAATTCTCAGGACATGGGCATAACAGCAAGCCTCTCACACAAACTGCTTCTAGACCAGTCCAGATAAAGCTTATTTTCACCCTCACAAGCCAAACCTCACAGTCCATAGTTCTTACTGCATTCAGGTCTTGCAACTCTGACCAGAATAATCCATCAAGCTGTACTTACAACACTGCAAGGTGTCTCTTAGGCCAAGGTTTCAAATCCTCCCACATTCCTCTTGAAAATCAGCTCCAAAAGGCCAAAGCCACACAGTCAGGTATCTAGCAGCAAATGACCCCACTCTTAGTACCAACTTTACCGTTGCAGTCAGGTTCACATTGCTGGCAGGAATTACCCAAGCAAAAGCAGCTTGTGGGAAAAAAAAGGTTTATTTTGGCTTACAGACTTGAAGGGAAGCTCCATGATGGCAGGGGAAAACAATGGCATGAGCAGAGGGTGGACATCACCCCCTGGCCAACACAAGGTGGACAGTAGCAACAGGAGAGTGTGCCCAACACTGGCATGGGGAAACTGGCTATAACAACCATAGCCCGCCCCCAACAATACACTACCTCCAGGAGGCATTAGTTCCCAAATCTCCATCAGCTAGGAACCCAGCATTCAGAACACCTAAGTATATGGGGGACACCTGAGTCAAACCACCACACACCTCAAGAACAGACACCACAGAAAAGAAGTTCCACACACTCTCTCTGCATTTAGCTACCCACCTGCCCTCCTGTGCCCAGCCTCATTTATCACCTGGCCCCATTGCTTGTCCCTCCCCTGAGCCACCTGCCTGCCCATGTGCTGGAGATGTTCCACTAGCTTCTGCCCTCATTTCTAAGGCTCACACATCCATCCCTTGGATCCCCTTCCCCTCTGTTACTGCTGTGTCCTCTTTCCCTCTCTTCCTCCTCCTGGGTTTCACTCATTTGTTCCCTATTAAGATTGAACACCTCCCCCTTGCTTCCCCCATCCTCTGTCTAATTGTTCTACACACTACTTCTCAACCAGCCCATGCATTTGGCTTAGCTTCTACGTCTGCCTCCCCTAAAGTGGAAACTCCACGTGGGCAGGTGTCTTTGTTTGGATGATGATTGCATTAAACATGTTCAGAGAGCTGAGTGTGGTGACTCAGTTCTAGAATCCCAGCACTCAGGAAGGGTTGGCCATTGGTTTGTGGCCAACCTAGGCTGCAGAGTGAGTTTCAGGTCAGCCTAGGTTACAGTGAGACCCTATCTCACAAAACAGCACCAATAACAAAAAATATTCACAGAGGGGGGCTGGAGAGATGGCTTAGTGCTTAAGGCACTTGCCTGTGAAGCTTAAGGACCCAGGTTTGATTCCCCAGTATCCACATAAGCCAGATGTACAACATAGTGTATGTGTCTGGAGTTCATTTGCAATGGATAGAGGACCTGGTGTGCCCATTCTCTCTCTCTCTCTCTCACCCTCTCTGAAATAAATACATAAAATATTTAAAAAATATTCACAGAGGGCTGGCGAGATATCTCAGTGGTTAACGCACTTGCCTGCAAAGCCTAACAAGCCTGGCTTGGTTCCCCAGGACCCACATAAAGCCAGATGCACAAAGTGGTGCATGCATCTGGAGTTCTTTGCAGTGGCTGGATGCCCCGGCATGCCCTTTCTCTCCGTCTCCCCCTGAATCTGTAAGCTTTAAATAAATCCTTTTCCTCCCCCAAACTGTGCCTGGTTTGGAAGTTCATCCCAGCAACGTGATGCTGACTGCATTGGGGATCAGTAGGGTGGGAATGGAGGAAAGATGTCAGATTCAAAGACCTTTGTCATTGTTTATTCTCTGATGCCTGAAATTCCTTCCGGCAGGGCCAGTGTTGTTCTTTGACCTGAGCAACTTCAACAGGCCAAGGGCTGAAATAAGATTCTTCCCTGGGTTTAATCAGAGTGGAGGAGGGAGACGGGGTACTTGATACCAAAACTGCACTGGGTCCTAGAGGGTGCAAGGCCTTTGGGGGTGGAGGGAGGGGAAGGGCGCCCAATTCTGTCCAGTTCATGAAAGAGCCATGGTACGGGATGACGAGTCAGCGAATTCTGGTGGATTGGTTGATTAACACAAAGCCAAGGGTCTTGACTGTCACCTGATGATACTTTTCAAGCTGGAACCAGACACAGACCCACTGTCATCTGGAGCACAGCCTTTAGGGGTCGCCTTGGTCACCACAAACACCCAGTGAAGCGCCCGTTGTGTAATGAGCTGCCGGTGAGTGGTGAGTCTTCACTCACAGCTTCCCTGGGAGGTGTTGATGGATGTGCCAAGACTCACTCCGGAGCATCTTCTGTGAGATAAATTAACAGCTCTACAGGCTGCTCAGTGGAGGGAGGGCTGGCTGGCTAGACTTGGTGACAGCCACACCCGGGCACGCTCTGCCCTGTTGCCACACTCCCACACCTGGGCAGGGGGAGGGATGGAAGCTCTGCATATTGCTGGCTTTGGGGAAGGGGTGCCGAGCCTCAGGGTTAACCCCGGGGAAACCCATATGGTCACCGACAGTTGGTAGAACCAGAAATCCATCTAAGCTTTCCCAGGAACACTGCTGGGTCTGTCTTCACTGCCGTGTGGAGGCAAAGTGGACATGTCTGTGTTCAGGTTCCCAAATTCCATTTAGAGGGTGTGGCCTGGACGGACTGTGTGATGGAAGGAGGGACCCTGGAAAAAGTGTTAGCTGGAGAACACCTGGAAAACAGTCCTGGGTTTTTTTAAAAAAAATATTTTGTTTAGGAGAGATGGCTTAGCAGTTAAGGTGCATGTCTGCAAAGCCTTAGGACCCAGGCTCGATTCTCTAGGTCCCATGTAAGCCAGATGCACATGGTGGCACATGTGTATGGAGTTCGTTTGCAGTGACTAGAGGGCCTGGCGTGTCCATTCTCTGTCTCTCTCTCTCCTCCTCTCTGTCTCTAATAAATAAATAAAAATATTTTGTTTATTTATTTATTTATTTGCAAGTGTGTGTGTGTGTGTGTGGTGAATGGGCCTCCAGCCACTGAAAACTAACTTCAGACACATGTGCCACTTTGGCCATCTGACCTTACATAGGCTCCAGGGAATCCAACCCAGGTTGTTAAGATGTGCAATCAAGTTCCTTAACCACTAAGCCATCTCTCCAGCCCAAGGTCCTGTTTTTGTAAAGAGAAAGAATTTAGAGGGCTAGAGAGATGGCTTAGTGGTTAAGGCATCTGCCTGTGAAACCTAAGGACCCATGTTCTCTCCAGATTCCACCTTAAGACAGGTGCACGAAGGTGAGGCAAGCGCAAGGTCGCACATGCCCACTAGGGGGCCCAAGAGAATGGAGTTCTATTGCACTGGCTGAGAGCCCTGGTGTGCCAATTCTCTCTCTCCCCCTCTGTCTGTCTGTCTCTCTCTCTAAAATAATAATTAAAAAAAAAAAAGATTTTAGAAGCCTGGTGTGGTGGCGCACACCTTTAATCCCAGCACTCGGGAGGCAGAGGTAGGAGAATCACTGTGAGTTCGAGGCCACCCTGAGACTCCATAGTGAATTCCAGGTCAGCCAGAGCTAGAGTGAGACCCTACCTCGAAAAACAAAAAAAAAAAAGAAAGAAAAAATGATTTTAGAAAGAGACTTTGAGACAAGTCTGTTTGGCTTGTGTGTGGAAGAAGATTTCTTTGCGATCGTTTTGGAATAGGAGAATGACATCATTGCCTGAGAGAAAAGGAATACGCAGCAAGGGAGGTAGAAAAACAAACCCTTACGGTGTGAGGCTGGCAAGTGCCTCCCGCTGAGCTGCTGCCTGGCTACGGCCCTTACCACTTCTCTCCCTAAAGCACTCTTCAGCAGGACGAGCTGGGCCTGGACACACACCTGTCCCGGGGAGGCGGAGACAGGAGGATTCCACACAGTTCCCGGCTGGCTCGTCTAGATGAATCCCCGAGCTCTGAATCCATGTGCTCTGCGTTCAGTGAGTAATGATAATAACAACGATGATGAAGATGATGATGGAGAATGGTTTAGGAAGACAGCCAATACACGCACATGGATGTGCACCTGTGCACACATGAACTCACATAAGTACAAACACACATACACACGTGGACCACACACACACACACACGCACACACGCACACTAGGATGATATGTTAAAATATTATAAAACACAGAAAAAAAACCATAACATGGTCCCACCATTACTATTTAACAAATGTTTACTTTCTGTCCTTTTGACTATGCATTGCAGGTAACATCAGGTGTACTGCTATTTGTGAATCTGCTATCACCTATATTTTATGTAAACTTAAAATTATTATTGCTATTTCATTCACACTACTCTTCCTTCTCCCCCTCCTCCTTCCTCATCCTTCTTCTATTTGAGGCAAGCCCAACAGACTGGCCTTTTTTATGTGAGAGAGTGAGAGCAAGAGATGGAGAGAGAGAGGGGGAGGGAAGGAGGGAGAATTGGCATGCCAGGACCTCCAGCCACTGTACTTGAACTCCAGACATGTGCGCTACCGTGTGTGCATGTGAGACGCTTATGTCACATTGTGCATCTGGCTTATGTGGGACCTGGAGAGTCGGACATGGGTTCTTAGGGTTTGCAAGCAAGCACCTTAACCACTAAGCTATTTCTCCAGTCTCATCCTTCTTCTTCTTCCCTTCCTCCTTCTCCTCTTCTCCTTTTCCTCCTCATTATTATTATTATTGCTATTATTATAAAGTGCTGAGGATAGACTCCTGGACCTGCATGCATGCTACACAAGCACTCAACCACTGAGATTCACTTGCAGCCTACCTACTGCTATTTATTACCTAATATCCATACAGACATGTGCCACTTAATGCCAAGAATGTTTTGAGAAATTAGACATTAGATGGTTTTATTGCATAAATATATAATAGATATACAAAGATAGCTATTATGTCCTAGAAGATCTAATCACTGTCTATATGGTATGTTGTGGACTGAAATTTCATTCTGCAAAACGTGATTGAATAGACCATGAGTGTGTGTGAATCTGGCATCCTGAAATCGCTCTGCCATCATTCTCAGCCAGTTATATATATGGCATCGTTCGCCAACTTGCTTTTTCTTTCAGTGTTATGCTATCAAGCTGTAGGTATGTGGATAGGCATAGCGCTAGTTGCGTTTTCTTAGCTCAGTGGATATGCCCACATTATAAACCACCACATGGCTTTGCTACAGTTGTCATAACAAAGGGCCACAGCCCTAGAGCCTTGCACAACAGACATGCATTTGCTCATAGTTCTGTAAGTCCAAGGTCAAGATGTCTGCAGGGCTGATTTCCTTGGAAGTATCTCTCCTTGGCTTTTAGGTGACTGTTGCAGTCAGGTTCGCATTGCTCGTAGAAATCACCCAATGAAGAGCAGCTTGTGGGAAAAAGAGGTTTATTTTGGCTTACAGACTTGAGGGGAAGCTCCATGATGGCAGGGGAAAATGATTCTATGAGAAGAGGGTGGACACCACCCCCTGGCCAACATAAGGTGGACAATAACAACAGGAGAGTATGGCAAACACTGGCAAGGGGAAACTGGGTATAACACCCATAAGGCCACCCCCAACAATACACTGCCTTCTGGAGGTGTTAATTCCCAAATCTCCATCAGCTGGGGACCTAGCATTCAGAACACTTAAGTTTATGGGGGACACCTGAATCGAACCACCGCAGTGACCATCTTATCCATGGCTTCCCATAGTCATCTTTCTCTGCTTGCCTGTGTCCTAACCTCTTCCTCACATAAGGGCACCAGGCATACTGGATTAGGGTCCACCCTGGTGATGCCCCCCCACACACTGTAACCTAGTACATTCTTTAAAGACCCTCTCTCCAAATAGATCACGTTCTAAAGTCTTGTGGATTAAGACTTCAACATGAGGGACTTTGAGGGACACAACTGACCCCAGTAGATTCTCCCTCTTGCTTTCGTCATTACAAGTGATCTTTGTAGGTCTATACCTCTTTGAACATGGGAGCGCTTTCCTGGGAGACACTAGGTCGTGGCGTGCTGGATACAACGCCGTGCACACTGCGACTTGATTAGATGCTGACAGGTTGCTATCCAGAGCGGGCCTGTAATTCATACTCTTTCTATCACGGTGTAGTGCATGAATGCTTCGTACTGTTAGACTGTAAATCTTGCCAGTCTGATGGCTGTGATATGACATGTTGAGTTTTCACTTCCATTTCATGGATTCCTAGCGAGGTCTTGACCTTCACAAGTATTCAGTGACTGTACAGCTTTTTCCATTCTCCCAATTGCTGCTTCCTATCTTGGCCAATCTCTCTCTCTCTCTGGTTCTTTTGAGATAAGGTCTCACTCTAGCCCAGGCTGACCTGGAACTCACTCTGTAATCCCAGGCTAGCCTTGAACTCACAGCGATCCTCCTACCTCTGCTTCCTGAGTGCTGGGATTAAAGGCGAGCGCTGATTTATTTTTTTATAGTACACATTTTAGATACCATCCCTCAGTTAACTATAGCAACTGCTTCTTTGATCTCCTTATTTCCAGTATCCCCTTCTAAGCAGTTTTTCTCTCTCTCATTTTCTCTCTGTGTCTTTGGTGTGTATATGTGTAGAGTATGTGTGTGGGGTGAACGTATGTGTGCACACGTGCAGAGGTTAGGGGACACTGGGTGTCTTCTGTCACTCTTCTGCATTATTTCCTTCAGACAAGGTCTCTTACTCAACTTGAAGCTGCTTTTCTTCAGTTACAATGGCTGACCAGTGAGCCCTAGAGACCATCCTTTCTCTGCCCCAACTCAATACCAGGCCACAAGCCATGTTTGGCAGTAGCGGTACCTCCTGCTTCTGCTGCTGCTTCTCCTCCTCCTCTTCCTCCCTCTCCCTCCCCCTCCCCCTCCCCTCCCCCTCTTGCATGTGTGCTGTGGATTGAGCTCAGGTCCTCACGTTTGTGCAGTCTGCACTCCTACCTGCTGAGCCATCTCCCCGCACCCCAGTTTATCTTCTCGAGGATCTTTTCCAGAAGGTCCCCTTCTCAGAGAATGCAGGGCAGTATTCAGACTTGACATGACCTCCACACACAGCTCCTGCTCCTCGGAGGGACCAGCTCTCCTTTGCTGAAGGACGCTTCCTTCCAAATCCCGCTCTAATGTCTGCTCTTCAGTAAAGCTCCTCTGTCTCTGGTCCAAGACGATGGCTTACTCTTCCCCTCACCATAGTGCTTGATGTTATTATTTTTTTTAAAAAAATATATTTATTTATCTATTTTAAGAGAGAGAGAGGAAGATCCTGAGAGAGTGAGTATGGGAATGCCAGGGCCTCCAGCCACTGCATACAAACTCCAGACACATGTGCCACTTTGTGCATCTGGCTCTACGTGGGCATGGGGGACTCGAACTCAGGCCATCATGCTTTGAAAACAAGCGCCTTTTACTGCCAAGCCATCTCTCCAGCCCACTTGCCATCGCTGTTAGGGTGGTTCGTCAGTGCTGTCTCCGTAGCCAGGGCAAGGGCCCCATCCACAGTGAGCACCCTGCTCCCTCATACGTATTCATCATCTTTTTAAAAAAATATATTTTATTTATTTGAGAGAGAAAGAGAGAGAGAGAGAGAGAGAGAGAGAGAGAGAGAGAGAGGGAGAATGGGTGCGCCAGGGCCTCCAGCCACTGCAAACCAACTCCAAATGCATGCGCCTCCTTGTGCATCTAGCTTACATGGGTCCTGGAGAATTGAACAGGGATCCTTTGGCTTTGCAGGCAAACGCCTTAACTGCTAAGCCATCCCTCCAGGTCCCTGTATTCATTTTCATGTTCCCTTTATTAGCATCTGGTAGGTGTCCAATGCTTTCTAGATTTTATTTTTTAAAGATTTTATTGACAATTTCTATACATGTACATAATATATTTTAATCAGAATCCTCTCCCATTACCTTCTTTTGTTCCTCTTCTCTGTCCTCCTTTCACTGAATCCCTTCTTTCCAAACTAGTCCCTCTTCTATTTTGGTTACCTTTTTAATTTTTTTTAATGAGAGAGAGAGAGAGAGAGAGAGAGAGAGAGAGAGAGAGAGAGGGAGAGAGAGAGAGGGAGAGAGAGAGAGAGAGGGAGAGAGAGAGAGGGAGAGAGAGAGAGAGAGAGAAAGAGAGAGAGAATTGGCTTTCCAGAGCCTCAGCCATTGAAATCAAACTCCAGATGCTTGTGCCACCTAGTGGGCATGTGCGACCTTGCACCTGCCTCACCTTTATGCGTCTGGCTTATGTGGGAACTAGAGAGACAAACATGTGTCCTTAGGCTTCGCAGGCAAACGCCTTAACTGCTAAGCCATCTCTCCATCCTTTGATGTCCTTTATAAGTGGTCCTCCTCAATCATGCATGAAGAAATGTTGACAGGCACAATATCACACAGATCTGTGCAGGTAATGACAGTCACTGTAGAGTCATAAATGCAAGGACTGCTTCTTTCTGGATGGATTTTATTTTATTTTACTGCTTTTTTTTTTTGAGGTAATGTCTTGGTCTTGCCCAGGCGACCCTGGAATTCACTATGTAATTTCAGGGTGGATGTGCCACCACACCTGGTGGATTTTTTTTTTAATCCCAAGGCATTATTCAAAAGATTACAGCTAATAAGCCGGGCGTGGTGGCACACGCCTTAAATGCCAGCACTCAGGAGGCAGAGGTAGGAGGATTGCCATGAGTTCGAGGCCAGCCTGAGAATACATAGTGAATTCCAGGTCAGCCTGAGTTAGAGTGAGATCCTACCTTGAAAAAACAAAACCAACCAACCAACCAAACAAACAAACAAACAAAACGATTACAGCTATTAATGAGTAAGCAGTGGTAATAAACGCGCATGGTTTATCCTTCCCATCTGAAGTCACTTATCCAAACTCCTCCTTGTCTGTGACTAGAAAGATGAAGTTTTGCAGCTATGTGAACTTCAAGGTTTGGATTGGGACATCAAGAATAAGCCAGCCCTGTTTCAGAAAAAACAAAACAAAACAAAACAACAACAACAACAACAAAAAAAAACCGGGTAAAGCCAGGCATGGCAGCACACACCTTTAATCTCAGCACTCGGGAGGGCAGAGGTAGGAGGATCGCCGTGAGTTCAAGGCCACCCTGAGACTACATAGTGAATTCCAGGTCAGCCTGGGCTAGAGGGAGACCCTACCTCGAAAAACAAAAAAAAACCAAAAGCAGGTAAATGTTCAGATGTGCTTACAAATTCTGAAGCCCTGCTGGATGACCCCTCCTCCTTCTTCTCCTCGGTTTTTTGAGGTAGCATCTCACTCTAGCCCAGGCTGACCTGGAATTCACTCTGTATTCTCAGGGTGGCCTCGAACTCATGGCGATCCTCCTACCTCTGCCTCCTGAGTGCTGGGATTAAAGGCGTGCGCCACCACACTGGGCTGGAACCTTGTCTTTTAAGAGGGAAGAACACCAAGCAACTACCTACCAGCAGGAGAGGGCCTGCAGGGGAGAAAGGGGCTGGATTCCATTTCACCTGGGGAATGACGGTTTCCATCAATGGAACAAACACCTGAGACCATGAGCTTAGAAAACGGAAAGGATTATTTGGCTTGCTGGGTTGGTGCCTTCAGTCCAGGATCCATTGACCCTGTTGCTTTGGGGCCGGAGGCAAGGAAGCTGATGGTGGTAGCAGTATATCATAGAGAAAGGGGAAGTGGCCAGAGTCCCACTCTCTCCTTCACGGGCATGGCTCAGCTCCATCTCCTACAGGTTTTACAATTTTTTAATACTGCCACAGGCTGGAGATCAACCCCTTAACACACGGGCCTTTGGGGAACACTTATCCGAGAACCATAGCACCAGGACTTTGTATCCTGGAGGTTAGAAGAAATAGGTAATGTATGTTACTGTCTGCAAACACAGTGAGAACAGAGCTGTCTTTTGGACCGAGGAATAGAATCCTGTATTACTCTTGGTAAAGCCAGGATTGGTGGAGAGATTTATGAAGGAAATTTTCTGTCTGATAGAGTGAGAATTTAAATATTTAAACTTAAATGTTCAAATATGCAGAGCATTGGAAGATGGTGTGGTTGCTTCAGGGAGTGAGGATTTTTTTTCATCAGAGAAAGTTTTGTGTGGTGGCGAGGTGAGCAGCTGACAAAGGGGTGCCACAAATGAGGATGTCCAAGGGGTTCTGGGGTCACATGGTGGTTGTGCTTGGGTAAGATGGCCCTTAAAATCTTTTCTGGGGCTGGGGAGATGGATCAGTGCTTAAAGGCACTTGCTTTCAAAGCTTGATGGCCTGGGCTTGATTCCCCAGTGCCCACGTACAACCAGATGCTCAAAGTGGCATATGTGTCTGGAGTTCATTTGCAGTGGCAGAAGGCCCTGGTGCACCCATTCTCTCTCTCTCTCTGCTTGTGAATATAAATAAATAATAAAAAATATAAAAAATATTTTCTAGAGACAAGATTCCATCGGCTTATGACCTTGGGTCAGATGCTTATAACTGGGAGACCAAAGTCATAAAATATCTTCGAGTCTTGTTCAATGAAAATTACTCTGTGACGGGCAGGACCCCTGGCTGACGGTATTGCGGCATCCACTCCCCATGAGCTGGCCCTCTCTGAAGTAACTCCACAGGGTAAGGACGTGTCCCTCCCGTCTTAGTGATGCCCACTCTCTTGGATCTTCTCCTTTACCCGCCTCGACAGCCAGACGCTAGACCAGTGGCCCTCACACTCACAAATGCTGGAAGCATCTGGTAAGCTCATGAAAGACCCAGATTCCTGGGTCCCCAAAATGGAGCCTTCATTTTGGCTTAAACTTCGCAGCACACTGCAACCATAGGTCCCCGGTCACCACTCCAGGGATGGACATGTAATAAATCCCAGCTGCTGCGATCCATGGGCCACCAGTTTGGAGTGTAACAGCCGTGTGCATTTCTTCCGAAAGAGAGACCCTGAGCACTGAAGCTGCTTCCAGGGGGAGGCAGATACACAGTCACCTCGTGGGAAGAAGGGACTTAGAGAGAGTGGGAAAACCAGAAACTGGTTGCTCCCAGACCTTGTATTTACCTACACTAGTTCATCCCAGCTTTTGCGTAGGTCAATTTAATTGGATTTTTCTTCACCTGAAAGGTGATATACACCTAAATGCTATTGTTTGTGTGGACGTTTGAAGAGTTGGGCTAGTGGAAGGTATACCCAGTCTGCAGAATGTAGGCTTTGCAAAGGTATGTGGGGTCAACTCGCCCTTGGGAGATCAGCCTCTATTTATCCCCGACTGAGGATCCAGGAGGTGCCAAGCTATCTGCTTCATGATACAAGGGATAAACCCAGGTAGAAGGCTGGGCCTTTTTCCCTTAAGGAATTTAGATATAAGACAATGTACTATGAAGCCATGGTTAAGTAAGACTTGTGGAAGGTAGGAAGTTAGGAGAGCCATTGTACGCTGGATTGGTTGAGGAATGACTCATGGATAAAAGGACTTGAACAGGGCAGTTAAGAGTGTAAGCAAGGGCTGGAGAGATGGCTTAGTGGTTAAGGCACTTGCCTGCAAAGCCTAAGGACCCAGGTTTGAGACCCAAGAACCCACGTAAGCCAAATGCACAGGGTTATTCATGCATACAAGGTCACACATGTGCACAGAGAGTTTGATTGCAGTGGCTAGAGGCACTGGTGCCCCAATTCTCTCTCTTTCTCTCTCATAAAATAATATTGCTCAGTGGTTAAGGCACTTGCTTGCAAAGCCAAAGGACCCAGATTTGACTCTCCAGTACCCACGTAAAGCCAGATGCACAAGGTGACCCATGCATCTGGACTTTGCAGTGGCTAGAGACCCCGGAATGCGCTCAGTCTCTCTTCCTCTATTTACCTCATTCTCTCTCTCTCTTTCTCTCTCCCCCTCCCTTGCAAATAAATTTAATGTAAAAGAAAGTGTGAGTGAAAGATTAGACAGAGACTTCATTGAAAGGCAAAACTTCATTTCCAAGCATCTTATATAAAGCATGTAGACCACACACTGAAAATAAAGAGTTAAAATCAAAATTCTATATCATTGTACCAGCACAGTGCTTTGGATGACATAATTACACAGGCAGATGTATCTGAGCAGGAAGATGAAAAACCCTGGTTCTAGGAATAGAGAGAGACCTGTGAGGTTACTAGTACATGGACCTGTATGGTGACAGCTGTGTAAAATATGTAATTGGCTAAATTACATGAATTCAGAGCTGTCAGGTCATCTGTGTCTCGATGCCTTTGCGGGTTAATTGCTCTGTTAATTCTGAAACAGGGTGCGCCTCCTCCAGCTCCATGGTAGGTGTGCTCTCCATGGCTTCTCTTGCTTTCCTGAGAAACTGGGGTGGAGTGACCCTTGGGCCAGACACTGCGCTCATTGCTGCTTTTAGAAGGAAGCTTGGGCCGGGCGTGGTGGCGCACGCCTTTAATCCCAGCACTCGGGAGGCAAAGGTAGGAGGATCACTGTGAGTTTGAGTCTACCCTGAGAAACAGAGTGAATTCCAGGTCAGCCTGGACTAGAGCAAGACCCTACCTCGAAAAAACAAAAACAAAACAACAACAACAACAACAACAACAACAACAGAATGAAGCTTACCAGGGTCCCATCCACTTGGGTCTGCTCTATCACCTTCACAGCCTGGGAGACCTCCATACTCCTCTCTGGGTTCTTTCTAGCTTGTCTGCTGGTGCCGCAGAGTCTAGACATTGGTGACTCCCATTGTCATGTCATAGAGGGTACTGTCATCCCTTGCTTTGTTTGACCCTGTTGCATCTGTACAACTAGTTCATACTGTCCTTGAAGAAACTATGGCCACCATCAATGCCCATCAACCTCGTTTCTTCTTCTTTTTTTGGGTGGGTGGGGGGTGGGTAGGGTCTGACCTGAAAATTCACTATGCAGTCTCAGGGTCGCCTCGAACTCACGGTGATCCTCCTACCTCTGCCTCCTGTGTGCAGGGATTAAAGGCGTGCACCACCACGCCTGCCCGGCTAACCTCTCCTCTTGTATAGCCATGCGCAGTGCGGTGCACACGGCAGGCGTGCAATATGAAGCCTTCTAAATAGGTGGGCATACTGCTTTTCATTTTGTCGTTACAGTTTGGGAATTCATCCTCGTCCTGGCTGGTGAGAATCACCACCAGAGTCTGGACCCTTCCCCTGTGTCACTTCCATTCCCAGGGGGCCCTTGGAAGCCTCCATTCCCTCTGATCTCTCTCTTTGTTCCCTATCCCCTCCGTGAACGTGTACCACTGATTCTCTTCCCCTGATCATCACCGTGCTTCTCCGAGAAGTGTTCCTTAAAGACCAGCGAGATGCTGTTGCCAATACATCATGTCATTAGGCACTAAGACGTGTCCTCACAGGACACATTGCTGAAGGGGACAGCCATTCGTATGTTGTCTCAGAAAATAAGTGCCATCCATTACAAGGATGTTTTCTCGGGGCTATTTGGTGGTTTCCCTCCTGGCAAATGACCACCCATGAAACAGCCTGTCTGATGCCAGAATTTCATCTCTGGGGACTAAAGCATTATGCTTTTATGTTAAAGACTCCATCCATCACATCAAACTCTATCATATGTTATCATCTCGGGCTGAATGAGTTTGTAGGGGTTTCGGGCATGCAGATGAGGGATGCGAGAAGTGTAGAGGAAAGAAGACAAGTGAAGTCACGTGGCGGAAAGGGGAATGTGCAAGAGCATTCTTTGGATCTGTGCTGGGGACGCAGGGTGTGGCGGCAATAAAAGCAAATGTGGGAAGGACGTTATTCTATATCCTGGGTGCTTTCCTAAGTACTTGATGTGACTCATATAATCCTGTAGTTGCTGATGATAATATAACAGACACAATATAATCATATCATATTGTGTGCGACATATAAGTATCATATGCATAACTGACATAATATTATATACTAAGAATCCCGTTACATGGATTTGAGAATTTACCCAGTGCCACATGCCTGCAGGAAAGATAAAGCCAGAATTACTTTGCAGGCAGCCGGGCTCTGGCCCAGGTTTTTATTTTATTCTATTATTATTATTATTATTTTGAGAAAAAGTCTTTCAGTTTAGTCCAGGCTGGTCTCCAATTTGTAATGGTCTTGCCTCAGCCTCCCCAGGGCTGGGATTGTAAGGAAAAAGTTCATAGGTGAGTTTGGAAGGAAGAAATTTATAGGAATGGCAACAGCAAGGAGCAGACTTTGTTTCGAGTACAGAGCTCGAGGGGTTGAAGCCTCAGCTTCCAATGGAAAAGTGCGCTCTGAGTGGGTGTGCCGGGAGGTTTGATTAGCCTTGGGGTTGGGAGTAGGGACGTCCTAGTCGCAAGACGAGGAAGGAGGAAGCGAGGACGTGGGAGTTGCAATCCATCTGAACTGCCAACTGTCTGGAGTTGCGTTAGTTTCCCAGGGTGGCAAGTCAGCAGGTGGCTTCTTGTGGCTTAAGATAGAGGGGGGCAGCTGGTTATCTCTGGGCAGATGGTGGCTTGAATTTGTCTACAAGCCTGCCTTCTGTGGGAAAATCCTCTTACTTCTGTCCTGGGTCTGTTTGCAAACATTTTCAGGGATTACAGGCATGTGCCACCATACCAGGCAGTGGCTAGGCTCTTATACCCTCCCCCTCCCACCCCCAAAAGAATGAAATGATGCGATGCAGTGTGCTCGAGGAGGTTCCAAAGAGGGAGGCAACCTTTGAGTGTGGGAATTGAGGGTTTTTGCAAAGGGTTCACTGAGTCTTTCCTGGGAAAGGGAATAAAGAGAGAAAAGTATTTGTGTGGAAAAAATGGAAGGACAGAGGGATGGAAGTAGGCAAAAAAAAAAAAAAAAAAAAAAAAAGCAGGTAGATTTGGAAACAGAGAGGGTTAAGGCTTGGTCAGAGCCTTTGGAATTAGTTAACGGCTACCAGCAATTGAGAGTTTCCTAGGGGTTGTGTCTTATGGGACCCTACCACAACCTGGTGAAATTATGACTCTCTTGAGTGGCTCATTGGCCTAGGGGTATAATTGCCAATTAAGATGTGTTCCGACTATTTTTATTCCCCTTTTACAGATGGGGATTCCCAGTCTCAGAGGCCTTCATTGATTGGTGTTACCCCCATCAGTCGTTAGAAGTGCTGCCAAACCCATTCCGGAAGGAAGACTGACGCCAGAGCACACCCCTTCCACCCTGCGTCACTTCCTGTGGAGCAGTGACAGGTGACAATGGGGAGGGCAGTCTCCCTGGGCTGTGGAAGGCTTCACTGTCGGGGAAGTAGGGCTGGGTGTGAGGCACGGTAGAGCCAGGCTGTTGATGACGCTGGCCGAGGAGGATCGGGAAGCTGGGTGTGGCCGTTTGAATGGATGCCCTCCCCCAATATACTCAGGATTTTATTACAGTTTGTAATTTAGATCTGAAGCCACCCGGTCGGAGGAGGTGTGGCTGTGGGTGGATCCTAGGTGCCAGCCCTCAGGTGTGGAGGTAGAGTTGGGATTCCAGTCTAAAGATGTGCAAAGTGCCTGAGCTTCACCTGGAGTTCCTACTAAGCTGTGTGGTGTGGCTTTTGGGTTTTGGTTTGTGGCTCTTCTCTCTCTCTCTCTCTCTCTCTCTCTCTCTCTCTCTCTCTCTCTCTCTGCTTGGACCTGTGAAAACACCAGCTCTCTCTGCCATGATGGAACTTGCCCTGGATCTGTAAGCTTCCAGTAACTATCCCTTCCTCCATAACCGTGCCTGATTTGGAAGTTCGTCCCAGGGACCTGAGGCTGTCCACTACCCTGGGTTTCATGGATCTGTGATGGTTTCGAATGTGTTGGAGGAAGGGCGACTGGCTGTGGGCTCCTGCTTCCGCGTGTCACTCACCCAACGCCAGCCATTTCTCATGAAGCTTTCCGGAGGACTTCAATTTTTTTTTTCTTTTATTGAAACAAATGAGATTCCCTAGGCAAAGGGTGCACGATGTTAGAAGATTAGGTAGGCTGGCTGCCCACAGTGGTTAGGGAGTGAGATGAATGCGTGCCACTAGGTTCTTCGAAGGGTCTGGGAAGCTGCTTGCCACCCATTTCCACTGGCTTCCTGGTCCTCTCAAGGGACGCTTTCAATGGCAAAGGGGGGAACTCAGCTCCATGAGTTTGGATTGGTTGGGAAGGACTTCCTTACTCAACTGGGTTTCCCCAGCCAGAGGGAGCTTGTGTCCAGCCCTTCATGGATCAGCAGTTCAAAAAAGACGCTTTTGTTAGCCGTTCCTCTGCATGGACACACGCCTTCCCCTGGGGGAGGAGAGAAGCTCTTGCAATTGAGAAAGTTCAGGAAGCTACAAGATTCCCAAGCTTCTCCCCCAGGCTGTGACACAGCCGTGGCAGTGAGAGTGAGCTGGCTATGGCGAGGGGTAGCTGGGCTGGGACAGCTCGGAAGTCTGCCCAGTGATCGCCTACTCCAGCCAGGCTCCGCCTCTCCAAAGCCCAGCAACCTTCCCCAACTGCTACCAGCGTAGGACCAACCATCATACTCCTGTCCAATCCTGTGGGCAGACAGAAAGAAACCACGGGCACCCCCTGTGTGTGTTCTCATTCTCCTTCTCTGCCTTGCACTGGGTGGAAGGGGGCTTGCTTCTAACCCGAAAGGATCTGTTTACTTTGAGCGGGGTCCTCATCTGGTCTCTCTTTCTCTCTTTTCTCTCTCTTTTTTAGAAAGAGAGAGACAGAGAGAGAATTGGCATGCCAGAACCTCTGCCATTGCAATCAAACTCCAGATGCTTGCGCCACCTAGTGGGCATGTGCGACCTTGCGCTTGCCTCACCTTTGTGCGTCTGGCTAACATGGGATCTGGAGAATAGAGCCCGGGTCCTTAGGCTTCACAGGCAAGCATCTCTCCAGCCCTCATCTGGTCTCTTGAGATCATGGGAGCAGCTACCCTTATTGAGCACTACATGTGTGTCAAACATTGTGATCTGCAAGGTTGAAGCAGGTCTTATGATCTCCGCTTTACAGACTGGGCAATCGGAGCTTCAAGAGACCCAAGTGTCTCTCCTTCCCCTCCCCCCATCACCAAGGCCACACAAATGGTTAAGTCCAGAGCCCAGGAGGCAAACTCAGATCTGGATGTCTCTGCTCTGGTTGTCAATCGTATTTAGACACCCAAGTAGAGACCTTCTCACCACTGCATGTCTCTGCCTTGCAGCTATAAGCCACCTGCAAGCGAAGGGCTCAGAATGACTCCTGTGTTCTCATCCCAACCCCTGCTTAGAGCTCCTGCATATCTCCTGGTCAGGAAGAGCTCGGAGCCATACAGGACACCTTGGAGGGTAGAAATCCCTGAGGACCCGGAGCTCAGGGACCAGGTGAGGGACTTGAGTCCAGGGACCCTGGAGCCCAACTTTCCAGGGCCAAGACCTCCTCCTGTAGTGTGACCTTTGACTATAAATTAGGGAATAAAATAACAGCACCAAGTTACTGACCGGCTGTGAGGATTCAGTGATGTAACTTCTACAAAGTGGTCAGTGCAGAGCCAAATCGACATATCATGACGGCCATTATGAGTGTCTGGTTTGGTTAGTGACATCTCCTCTCTTTCCTCAGAGACAGAGAGCTCCGATTCACAGGGGGGCAGCCTGTGGGGCCGGAGCAGGTATCCGCTGTGTCCTCTCATGCCCACCCCCAATGGCCACCAGCCCCGGGCCAGCTCTCACCGGGACCTCCCCACTTCCTGAGTGCGCACCTCACATACACCTCGTGCGTTGCCAAGAAACCACCTTCTCCATTTATTTCAGAGCCATAATAAGCTTTCTGTTTAATGTTTTAAAAGGTTATGTTCTAAAGAGGGACATGCTTCAGTAAATTATGGGCCATCAGCCTGATGGTGTATTAAGCAGCCATTAAAGTGATAATTAGGGAGATTGGGTAGCAATGTGGAAAATGCTTATGGATTCAAACGAAATGGAAAAAAAAAACAGAATAAAAAAGTTGGATTACACAATGATTGTCCTTTGTCAGAACCACATACCTACCAACAGTCACGGGATTGGCAGCATTCTTTTAACTTCTTTCCATGTTATTCTGTATATTTTTATTTTTATTAAAAATACATAAAACAGTGCCATTGCACTCTTGGAGTCGTGACTTTATAAACTGAAGGAAGCAGAACTCTGCCATCCATGTGGTCTGTGGGAATGATACTGTACTTTAAAAGAACCTTCTGGGGCTGGGTAGATGCTCAGTGGTTAAGGCAGTTTCCTGCAAAGCCTAAGGACTCGAGTTTGATTCCCTAGTATCCATGTAAAACCAGATGTACAAAATGGTACGTGCATCAGGAGTTCATTTGTAGTGGCTGGAGGCCCTGGTGTGCCCATTCTCTCTCTCACTTTCTCTCTCTTTCTGTTTCTCTTCTTTCTATTTCTTCCTGCTTGCAAATAAATGAATAAATATTCTAGGGCTGGAGAGATGGCTTAGCAGTTAAGGCACTTGCCTGCAAAGCCCAAGGACCCAGGTTCAATTCTTGAGGTCCCATGTAAGGCAGATGCACAAGGTGGAGTTCACTTGCAGTGGCTGGAGGCCCTGATGCACCCATTCTCTCTCTCCCTCTCTCTGTCTCTGTATTAGTCAGGGTTCTCTAGAGAAACAGAACTGATAGAATGAATTGTATTAAAGGGCAATTTATTGGATTAGTTTATGGCAGTTCAACAATAGCAGATTACAGGCCTGAGAGTCAAGGAACCCGGTAGCTGCTCAGTCCACGAGGCTGGATGCCTCAGCAGTCCAATCCCGCACTGAAGGCCTGGATGCTTCCTGGAGAGATGCTGCTCTTCAGTCCACGCTGGTCTTTCAGGCTGGAAAGCAGCACCGGCAGCCAGGTGGGAGGGAGGAGAATACCTTTCTTCCTAGAGTTTCCTTTGATAAAGCCCCCCTCCGAGAGGGGCCACCCGCCCACTCTGGGGGAAGGGCTCACCCTGGGGGAAGGATTCCTCCTCTGGTTAATCCTTCCTGGGGGCAACCTCAGAGACCCACTTATGAGGAATGTCTGTGGATTCCTGAACAGGTCAAGCAGACACAAACTTAACCATCACAGTCTCTAATAAATAAATACAGTTTTTGAAATAGCATTCTAAAAGAACCTTCTGGCTGGGGCTCAGGGGTCAGTCCCTCAGGGGCGCTGGTGCTGAACTCAGAACCGGAGGAGTTCTTTTCCAAGCAGCGCCTGGGCCTCCACTGTTCTCCCTGCTCCTCTCACTCCCATTTACTGCAGGTCCTGGAGCTCTCAGAAGGAAGGCGCATGAATTCAGTGCTTCTTTTGGCTTCCGGGTGGGGAACAGAGGCAGGAAGGTGAGTTGGGGATAGAGACTCAGAGAGACTCATCTTTTTTTTAGTGGGGGGGAGCTCAACAGACTGGCCTTTTTTTAATGAGAGAGTGTGAGAGAGAATTGGTGGTGGTCAGGGTCTCCAGCCATTGTAATGGAGCTCCAGACACTTGCGCCTCCTTGTGCGCCTCTGAGTATGTGTCACCTCGCGTGTGTCTGGCTTACAGGAGATCTGGAGAGTCGAACACGGGTCCCTAGGCTTCGCAGGTAGGTGTCTTAACCGCTAAGCCACTGCTGCAGCCTGACTCTTGTCTTTTTTTGTCCTTCCTGCTATATAGGGGAGATAGAAGCAGGAAACTTGGCCTCCCACCCGCCCCGGTGATAGATCAAAGGCCTCTTCCTGTGGTGAGGTAGGTGCTGGACCTTAAACTAAAGCTCACAGGCGTACTGGAGGGCTGGGGGTGAGGTGTCTCCAGTGACCTCGAAAAGAAAGCAGGAGCTTGAAATCATTTTTTTCCCCCTTCACTCCTCCCTCCCTTCTTCCCTCCATGCCTCCTTTCCTTCCTCCACCCCTTCCCTTATTTTCTCTTCTCTTCCTCCTTTCCTTCCATCTTCTCTTCCCTTCTTCCCATCATTCCCATTGTTTCCTTCCCCTCCCCCATCTTCCTTCCCTTCCTTTTTCTTCTTTTCCCCTCCTCCTGCCTCCTTCCCTCTTTCCCTCTCCTTCCCTCCATGGAACAGTAGTTTATCGAGCCCCTAATCTACTGTGTTCCATGTTCATTATCCAATTTCCAGTGGCAAAAAGACAGTCTCTATTCTTAGGAAATGAACCAGGGAGATCTATCTGAAAACAGTCTTAACAGGTCAGAATGTAAATGAGCCAGTGTGACAAGAAGAGTAATTAACTGTGCTCAGGCAAGTCCCTAAGTCTTCCCCAAAAGATGTGTGAAAAGTTGGCAGGGGCATGTTCCCTTGGAGGGGAAGTGGTACCCGACGGAGGGGCTGCACGGTGTGTGAGAGGGTGAGGCTCACATCTTCCCTTGGACCTGCGACCCTCTTACCTCTGGACTCTGTGTTCTATAGGGATGCCAACAGACAGCATGTCCACCTGACCATGCTCTCGTGAGGGTCATGGGCGTCTAACTCTGCGTCTATACTTCTGATCTCGCCGTGCCCCTTCCCTGATATCTAGAAACTTATCAATGTCATTGAAAAGCCATTTGACATTTTCCAGGGATGTTGTGGGTGTTGGAGTTGGGAAAGACTTCCTGGAGTCCCAGGCTTTGGTCATGCTAACCACTCAAGTAGCTGGACACAGAAAAGGAACGGAAGGGACCCTCATCCCAGGACGTATGCTTGTCACTTCAGTGAGTTCATCACTGTCATTTCACAGGAGAGTGAGCGGCAGCCCAGGAGAGAGAAATGGATGATTTATTCACTTATGTAAACCAACTTTCTGGCTTGAATTCAGTTCTGTGCCTAAGGCCAATACTTTCTCTGTCTCTTTTTTTATTAACAACTTCCATTATTGTAAACAATATTCCATGGTAATTCCCTCCCTCCCCCCACTTTCCCCTTTGAAACTCCACTCTCCATCATATCCCCTCCCCCTCTCAATCAGTCTCTTTTATTTTGATGTCATCATCTTTTCCTCCTGTTATGATGGTCTTGTGTAGGTAGTGTCAGGCACTGTGAGGTCATGGATATCCAAGCCATTTTGTGTCTGGAGGAGCACGTTGTAAGGAGTCCTTCCCTTCCTTTGGCTCTTACATTCTTTCCGCCACCTCTTCTGCAGTGAACCCTGAGCCTTGGAAGGTGTGATAGAGATGTTTCAGTGCTGAGCACTCCTGTCACTTCTTCTCAGCACCATGGTGCCTTCTGAGTCATCCCAAGGTCACCACCATCTGAAAAGAGAAGGTTCTCTAACCAAAAGTAGAGTAGCATTAATCTATGGGTATGAACATTAAGAGAAGTGCTTACTGGGCAGTTTGGTGAGCATAGTATACATATTTAGCCAGACACCAGTAGATGTTACACCCCTCAGGCTCAGGACTACCCCTGTTGTGGGTTTTCAGTATCAGGGATGTATTTCCTCCCATGCAGCGGGCCTCCAGTCCAATTAGAGGGCAGTTGGTTTCCACCATGACAGACGTACCACTATTGCACACGTTGGCTCAGTTGGCCTGGCTGGCCAAATATAAGGTTTGCAGTGTCCACTGTTGAGTAACTTCACTGGTGATTTCTCTCTCTCCCATTGAACTGCATGCAGTGTGGCTTTTTCCAGCTTTTTGTCAGCTGGTCTACATGGAGGAGGTTTTCAGCTCAGCTCTAGCTAAGGTCAGTACCCTTGTTTCCTTTTTCTAGGGTGTCTGTCTGGCCTGGCCTCTCTCCCCGCCCATGAATCAGCACCTCCTTGTTTGCTCTGTTCTTCACTTTCCTCCACTTGAGCCCTTGAAGCCCCTTCCAACATTGTAGACATGATTTGTCCATCCGGCTTTGGTCTTGTGACCCCTAAGAATGAAGTGAATGGACAGGAAGGACAGACAAAGCGAGGAGGACTCATGCTGGAACGACAATGTTATAACCCTGAGCTCTCGGTGGTGGCTGATGCCTACCCAGAGGGCGCAGAGGTGAACATGTCACTGAACCGTGGGTGGGCTTCAGGATGCCAGCCAAGGGGCTGCCATTGAGTGTCAGAGCTCTAAACCTTTGGCGGGCTACAGGCAGTCAGCCAAATGGGGTTGCGGCCGAGTGTTTCTGCCGTGGAGGGTCACAGTGTGGTGGCAGAGAGGCGTTGCCATCTAAGCAGCAGCTCAGAGGCAAGAGTGAGTCTCCTTTCTCTGACAAGCGGGAACAGGTGTGCCGCAGAAGGCAGGCGTGAGCGTCGGACTGGGTGCAGGTCCGGGGCCGCAGAGCAGGCCCAGTGAGCCTCCCGGGCAGCGATGGCTCTGACCCCTAGACACGAGCCGGAAAAGATCCAGAGGCCAGGCATTAGGACAAGGCAGGATCCCTTTGGATTGCTCACAGGAACAGCCTCTGTGCCTCAGGATCACATGGGCCACCCTCTCTCCGTCCCCACATCCTTCCTCTCCCAGAAGAGACTACATCAATAAGAGAGCAGCTAGATCCAGACCAAGCAGCCAACTCGGAAGGAATCCGGGGCTCGGCCCAGTTAACTCAGAACCAGTTCTTTCTAACACTGGCCTGGCCTTCTATTTTTTCTTTTTCTTTTTCTTTTTCTTTTCTTTTCTTTCTTTCTTTCTTTCTTTCTCTCTCTCTCTCTCTTTCTTTCTTTCTTTCTTTCTTTCTTTCTTTCTTTTTCTTTCTTTCTTTCTTTCTTTCTTTCTTTCTGAGAGAGAGAGAATAGGTGCACCAGGACCTTCAGCCTGCTGCAAACCAACTCCAGACGTATGCTCCCCTTGTGTGACATTGTGTGCTTGCATCACTGTGTGTCTGGCTACGTGGGACCTGGAGATTTGAACATGAGTTCTTGGGCTTTGCAGGCAGGACCCTTAACCACTAAACCATCTCTCCAACCCTTGGTCTGGCCTTTTTTTTTTTTTTTTTTTTTCGAGGTAGGGTTTCAATTTAGCTCAGGCTGACCTGGAATTTACTATGTAATCTCAGGGTGGCCTCGAACTCACGGCAATCCTCCTACCTCTGCCTCCCAAGAGCTGGGATTAAAGGTGTGTGCCACCACGCCCAGCTGGCCTTCTTAATCTAGCCATGTTGGGGGCATGAGGAGGGTTTGGCCTCAGTGACCACTGGCCTGACAGCCAGTGGGTCTAACATTCCATGAGTTTGAGGACCTCTGCTACCCATGCCCCTGCCTGTTCCTGCCATCACCAGCTGTGTCCAAATGTCCCCGAAGTATGCAGAAAGGTACCTGGGATACGACACGGATTCAGAACTTGAATAAGTGGGCGGAAACCAGGGCAGGAGGCATATGACTCCGCACGGCTTACGCAGCCTCTGGGCCACCTGCCACTCGCTCTTCTGTGTTCCCACTGATAAATCTGTTCAGTCACTCAGCATTTAGGTGGTTTCAGCAGCTATTATCTTGTCAACATTGCTCTACAGCACTGACATTATCTCTTAATTACACAATTACTTTGTTATGTACTGTAGACCCAGTAATAAAATATTTGAAATGTTCGAGCAACAGACATGGGTTTTAAAATATGATTTCAGTCAAACCGTCTTATAAGAGTCACTGCCGCAGCCAAAAGAGCTCTCTTGGTTTGTTCCCCACAGTGGAAAGACGGGGAGACTGAGGCTCGGAGAGGAGAAGGACATGCGGTTAGTCACACGCAGAGTGAAGTAATTCTCAAGCCACGAGAATGCAGGCTAGACTGTTACCCGAGGAAGTCTCAGAAGTACGGGGCACAAAGGTGGCAGGCAGGGGTCTTCTGTGAACCCAGAACTGGGCACGTCACAGCAAAGCTATAGTGAAAGTGCAGTTACTGAAAGTGAAAAGACAAGGGGCTTAGACTGTGGTGGGTCTGGGCAAAGGCTACCCTTGTAATCCCCTGGGGTTCTGTGATACTCTTGAAGCCATGGGCACACACCCAGGCTGGTTCAATCATGCTTTCTGGGGTAGGGACTTGATATCAGTGTATTTTTTTGCACATGTATGTATGTGTGTGTGTGGATGCCTGAGTGTGCGCAGGTGTGCATGCACATGTGTGTGAGCCAGAGGTCTACGTTGGGTGTCCTCCTCAGTCACGTGTCACCTCACCCTAGAGGCCACTGTATAACGGGGCCCCACTCCACAGAATCAGAAGCTTTCCTCTGTTTTGTTGGCTGGGCCTTCTGCCTGGTGCTCTTAGGAGCACGATTGAATTGTGCAGATATCTTCCTCTCCATCAGCTCCTCCTGGATTTTCCCCATCTGCTCACACCAAGTTCCCGCCCCTGCCTGCCTCCTTTGGGCCCTTTCCTTCTGAACCGGTCCATGTGTAATTAGCTTCTCTGGTCACTTCCTTTTCTGCGCTTCTTCTCAAAAGCTGTTTTTAATTAAATCCTTTCCATTAGAAGTTCCATGATAAGTCAGTAAACCCAGTTGCCAGAGGCTGGCTGTGGCAGCATCGACCACAGCGGGAAAGAAGGGAGGGGAGCCGGCAAGGAAATTCGGGGGCCTTTAATTTAACCTTATCTTACTCCTTGAGGAGTTCGCTCTGGCCAGTGATGTGTTTTCCATTGCTTTAGATTAGCCTTCTAACTGCAGTGTTTCCAAACTCTTAAGATTTAAGTAGTTCTGAAATCTATAGCAATAGCCGGGCGTGGTGTCGCATGCCTTCAATCCCAGCACTTGGGAGGCAGAGGTAGGAGGATAACCATGAGTTCAAGGCCACCCTGAGACTACATAGTGAATTCCAGGTCAGCCTGAGCTAGAGTGATACCCTACCTCAAAAAATCAAAAAAAAAAAAATCTATAGCAATGATGTCACTACTGATATTCCTTTGTTTCTTTTAAAGATATTTTTTTTTATTTGCAAGGAGAGAGAGAGAGAGAGAGAGGGTGAGGGAGGGAGGGAGAGAGAGAGAGTGGCCACATCAGGGCCTCTAGCTGCTGTAAACAAACTCCATTTCGTGCGTTTGGCCTTATGTGGGTAGTGGGGAATCTAATCCGGGTTGTTAGGCTTTGCCAGCAAGTGACTTAACCACTGAGCCATCTCCCTAGCCCACTATTGATATTTCAGGGGAAATTTTGGACAATAAGTAGCAGGGCTTTGTACGAAATGTTTTAGAAAAGGTAATAAATAAACGGGGTACCAAAAAAAAATAAAGAGACAAAGAGATTTGCATGAGATGCAACTCTCTTCTCCTCCTTGTCTTTCCTTCTATCCTTGCCTTTCCCAGAGCTGCTCACCACCCCAGGATTTCTTGTGTAGCTTCCTAGGATATGACGTGCATATTCCAATATAGACACATCTGCTGGGCATGGGGATGCACACCTTTAACCCCAGCACTCAGGAAGCTGAGGTAGGAGAATCGCTGTGAGGTGAGAGAACTGTTGTGAGTTCAAGGCCAGCCTAAGGCCACTGGGGTAGAACCGGTGGGCTAGAACGAGACCCTACCTCAAAAAAGCCAACATAAAGAGCTGGGCATGGTGGCGCACGCCTTTAATCCCAGCACTCAGGAGGCAGAGGTAGGAGGATTGCCATGAGTTTGAGGCCACCCTGAGACTACATAGTGAATTCCAGGTCAGCCTGGACCAGAGTGAGACCCTACCTCGAAAAACCAAAACAAAAAACAAAAAACATATGTATGTGTGTCTTAAGGTTCTATTGTTTTCATGACAAGCATTATTCAGAAATAGCCAAGAGGGGCTGGAGAGATGGCTTAGTGGTTAAGGCATTTGCCTGTGAAGCTTAAAGACCCATGTTCGACTCTCCAGATCCCATGTAAGCCAGATGCACAAAGGTGAAGCAAGCACAAGGTCTCACATGCCCACTAGGTGGCGCAAGTGTCTGGAGTTTGATTGCAGTGGCTGAGGCCCTGGCATGCCAATTCTCTCTCTCTCTAATAAAAAATTTAAAATAGCCAAGAGGGTGTAAACTACCTAAATGTCACTAATAGACGGCTTGTTGAACAAATATGGTCAAATATTATTATGCCTTGAGAAGGATGTGATCTCTGCTATGTCCTACGTATGGATGAAAGTTGAGGATATTGTATCCTACATGAAATCAACCGTCACCAAAAGACAAATAATTGTTTGATTCCACTTACATAAAGTATCCAGAGACTGTACCCCACTATGGAGGTTTCTAAAAAAAAAATGAAAGCAGAGAAATAGACTGGCAAAATAAGCAGAAAGTACAATGGAAAGAGGAATGGATAAGATACTATTTAATGTGTCTATGGTTTTAATTTTTTGTTTATTTTTATTTATTTATTTGAGAGCGACAGAGAGAGAAAGAGGCAGATATACAGAGGGAATGAGCGCTCCAGGGCCTCCAGCCACCGCAAACGAACCCCAGATGTGTGCGCCCCCTTGTGCATCTGGCTTGTGGGTCCTGGGGAATCAAGCCTCGAACCAGGGTCCTTAGGCTTCACAGGCAAGTGCTTAACCACTAAGCCATCTCTCCAGCCCCTCTCTTTTCTTTTGATGTCATGATCTTTTCCTCCTGTTATGATGGTCTTGTGTAGGTAGTGTCAGGCACTATGAGGTCATGGATATCCAGGCCATTTTGTGTCTGGGGGTTGGGGGGATGTTTAAAAATTTTTTTTATGTGCAGGCAGAAAGAAGACAGACAGAGAGAGAGAGAAGAGAAAAGAGACAGGCAGAGAAGGGATGGGCACACCAGGGCCTCTAGCTGCTGCAAACAAACTCCAGATGCATGTGCCCCTTGTGCATCTGGCTTACGTGGGTCCTGGGGAATCAAATCTGGGTCCTTTGGTTTTGCAGGCAAATGCCTTAACTGCTATGCCATCTCTCCAGCCCTATTTTGAATTTTATTTATTTATTTATTTATTTATTGGTTTTTCAAGATAGGGTCTCACTCTAGCCCATTCTGACCTGGAACTGACTCTGTAGTCCCAGACTGGCTTAGAACTCACAGTGATCTAACTATCTCAGCCTCCCCAGTGCTGAGATTAAAGATGTGTACCACCATGCCTGGCAGAATAAGTACCTTTTTTTGATAAATATTTTATTTATAGATATTACATTATATTATATTTATTTATAGATATTATATTATATTATATTATATTATATTATATTATAGATATATAGAGAGAATGGGCACCTCAGAGCCTGTAGCCACTGTAAACAAACTCAAGATGCGTATAACACCTTGTGCATCTGGCTTATGTGGGTCCTGGGGAATCAAACATGGGTCCTTAGGCTTTGCAGGCTAGCACCTTAATCATGAAGCCATCTCTTCAGCCCCGTAAATACATTTCTTTCAAACAAATAACACTCTTAGTCCTAACCTTATCTTGTCTTTACTCATATAATTACTTCTCTCTCCCTTTCCTTCCCTCTCTCCCTTTTCCCTCTTCTACCTCTTTTTTCCTACTTATTTTTTCTGCTCTCTTCCTTTTACTTCATTTCTATTATTTGCTTTTTCCTACCTGTTAGTGGCATATATCCTATCTAGCAGTAATATCACAAAATTAGATACTTCTTGTCTTTAATTTAAAGGCAAGTGAATTACATGTTTCTTTCAACATTAAAAAAAAAAAAAAGACCCAGGCTGGAGAGATGGCTTGGCAGTTAGGTGCTTGCCTGTGAAGCCTAAGGCTTGATTCCCCAGGACCCACGTTAGCCAGATGCACAAGGGGGCGCATGTGTCTGGAGTTCGTTTGCAGTGGCTGAAGGTCCTGGTGTGCCCATTTTTTTTCTCTCTCTCTCTGCCTCTTTCTTTGACTGTCACTCTCAAATAAATAAATAAAATTAAAAAAAAGACCCAAGACTTTCATGAAGTTGCTTTGGTAGAAGAAGTTTTAGTGCTTTCTCCCCCTGGTCTCAGCTCCTGGGTATGGATTATAAATGATTTAGAAAATTCCCAACAAGAGTGTGGGGACTATAGTTGTTGGGGAAGGAAGGCTTCCTGGAAAGTTGCAATTTGGATTTGGACAGAACTTGGAGGGAGGGAATGGTGGCCCAAGACAAATAGCCTTTCAGCTCGTCTCTCTGTGTGCTAAGCATTATGAATCACTTGGCTATCCACGCGCCATTTAATGAGGGTCCATGCACGTGTGCCCCTCCCTTCCCTCTTGTGCCTTGCATAGCACCTATAGTTTGGGGAGAGTCTTCTTTTCCCATTGGTTCTCCCTCCCCCTTCCCCGCTTTTCAAAGCCCAGGCCGTCTGTGATCACTGGGTGTGCCCCCTGGTCTCTCCATCTTGCCCTAATTGCCTGGTATCCAGCTTGCCGTCTCTGCTGGAGCCTGCCAGCCTATCACTGCCGATGCCTTGCAGTTTCTGCAGCTGTCCCACCAGCCTCGCACCGGGGTCCTGTGCATGACCTGCTTCCAGAGACCCCTGGAGACCTCCTGTTCCTCCGTGTCTCTGAGTGAGGGGCGCTTTCCCCCCGGCACGGGAGGAGGTTGCTTTCTGAAGTACCCTCTGCTGCCCAGTCCGCTTGTGAAAAACTGTGGGCAAGTGTCTGCTCACGCCAGCCTAGGTGGTCACGCCGTGTGTGGGTGTGGGTGTTGGAACTTCTGCAGACGTGCGTGGATGTGCCAGAGCATGTGTGGCTGCCGCAGTCTGTCCAGACAGCGCAAGTCAGCAGCAGGTGCTTGGAGGGACAGATGAAGTTCGAATGCAGACCCGCCTGGACCCTCCATGCTGGTCCCCCGCTTCTCAGCAGAGCCAATGGCTTCTGTGAGTTTCTGTATGGTTATCCGCGTGCTCAAGGTCACAGACTCTGACCTGGAATGCTGTTAGAGCGGGGAGTCTTCTCCTCCAAGTTTCCTTCTCCCTTGAGGCTCAAAGTTTTGCCATTTGGTATTGCTTCATGCAAGCATTGTCCGTTTTCAAAAATGTAAACACTTTTGGAAAGAGGCACCCAGAGCCAGGCAGATTATGCAATCAATCCTTAACACAGTTTTGATGTGTGTGGTGTGTGTGAGGGGTGGGGGTGGTGTGTAACATATGCACGCCTTAGGTACACGTGTGTACAGGTCAGAAGAGAACATACAGTGTCTTCTTCTATCTCTCTTTCACCCAATTTCATGAGATAGTTTCTCACTGAACATTTATGCTGCTTTTTTCTTATTATTTTATTTTTGAGAGACAGTGAGAGAGAGAGAGAAAGAGGCAGAGAGAAAGAGAGAGAGATAGA
>CM070779.1:137242190-137364690 GCA_036346955.1 Dipus sagitta | reverse complement strand
ACACTTACTATGTGCTTTGACCATGTCTCCCATGTCCCCTTCTCTCCAAAAAATGGGTAAAATTATTCTTTTTATCTTTATGTATTTTTGAGTGTGTGTGAGATAAGTATGTCTGCGGGCCCATGTGTGTGCATGCATGCGTGTATATGCACATGGAAACATGTGTGTAGGTTGGTATACATATGCATGTAGGCATTGCAGGTGTGTGATATGGAGGCCAGTGGCTGACGTTAGGAGTATCCCTCAATTGCTTCTCCACACCCTATGCAGCATTTAAAAAAATTATTTTTATTTCTTTATTTGAGAGTGGCAGACAGAGAGAGAAAGAGGCAGATAGAGAGAGAGAGAGAGAATGGGTGCGCCAGGGCCTCCAGCCACTCCAAACAAACTCCAGACACGTGTGCCCCCTTGTGTATCTGGATAATGTAGGTCCTGGGGAATCAAGCATTGAACCGGGGTCCTTAGGCTTCATAGGCAGGCCCTTCATGCTAAGCCATCTCTCCAGCCCTTTAAAAAAATTTATTTTGTTCGCTGGGTGTGGTGGCGCACGCCTTTAATCCCAATACTTGGGAGGCAGAGGTAGGAGGATTGCCACGAGTTCGAGGCCACCCTGAGACTCCATAGTGAATTCCAGGTCAGCCTGGGCTAGAGTGAGACCCTACCTCGAAAAACCAAAAAAAAAAAAAAAAAAAATTATTTTTTTTTAAAGCATTTTTTTAACCTGTATACTGGAGATCTGAGCTCAGGTCCTTGCCCGTGTGTGCGTATTTCACACTCACAGCCCACCGCAGTGCGGACCAGAATGGCCCCCACCGGACATCAGCTTTAGGCCCTTCCCAGTCATCACCCAGGACCTCCCGTCTGTGCCACTCTTTCCTCCTCCTCTGGAGCCCATCTCCACCGTCCTGGAGCTACAGGAGAGCCGGGCAGGCCCGAGGGCTTCGCGTCCCATTCTAAGGACTCCACTCAGAATAGAGGGGCTCAGAGAGGGCGCTGCGTGGTAGGCGCATCCGCACCTGCGTGCACGTGGCTCTGCAGATCACCTTATCACAGGCTAACTGAACGAACCCTTCCTCGTCCCCAGCAAAAGGGCAAACAACTCCAAAGACATCCCTGCAAAGAGATCAGAGACTGAAGATAGTGCCTGTAATGCGAGCCCCGTGGGCAGCGGGCAAAGGCTGAGCTGACATTTCCTTCTTCCAGGGCAGGCTCACGGCCAGCCACGTGAGCGGATGAAAAGAACGCGACGGGGAGGGCCTCGGCATTTCTGGGCGCTCCAGCAGGCTGTCTGTCTCCGGTGTGAGCGCATACCACTGCCTTTGAGGAACACCTGCCCCCCTGAGACTCTTTTACGCCTTGAGCTATGAACGTGTGATAGTTCTAACTTTTTTCCATACAGATTTTTACCAGCACAGTGCTAAATTTCTCCTGTAACATGTGTCCATGATTTTAAAATGCAGACAGACCTTAGAAACATTAGTTTGGAGCAGGTCCCTTTTTTGCTCAAACCTTGTAAGGGTCTCTTACCCCACTTGGAGTGACACCCAACCGTGAGACAGCCCCCAGGCTCCATGCACACCCCTCACTTATCTGATACATATGTGGTGGTTTGAATGTAAGTGGTCCCATAGATTTAGACATTTTTGATTGAGATTAAACCTTCTACTTAAGTCTCAAGTAGGCAGATCCCTGATAGAGATGTGTCGTTTGGGGCCAATTTTGAGCTTAACCAGGCTAGGTGTTGACAGCCAGTTTGAGCTCTGATTGTGTGTGCTTGCTGGTTTGCTTTCTTCCTTCCTTGCTTTCTTCCTTCTTCCATTCTCTCTTTCTTTCCTTCCTCCCTTCCTTCCTTCCTTCCTTCCTTCCTTCCTTCCTTCCTTTCTCTCTCTCTCTCTCTGTCTCTCTCTGCTGTGGATACTGAAGTGAGCCAGCTTCTTCAGCTATGGTGAAGTTTCGGCTGGAATCTGTAAGCCTGAATTAAACACTTTTGTTCCAGCAACAAACAGGTAACTGAACCCTATTTCTACGACCTCACTACCGTTCTCTCTGCTTCAGCGCACTGGCCTTCTTGCTGCCTATTCCTTTATCATAGCCACATAGTGGCCATTTCGTTTGGCCCATTTAAAAATATTTTATTTATTTATTTTATTATGTATTGGAGAGAGAGAGAGAATGTGGGCACACCAGGGCCTCCAGCCACTGCAAATGAACTCCAGATACATGCGCCACTATGTGCATCTGGCTCTTGTGGGTTCTGGGGAATTGAATCTGGCTTCTTAGGCTTTGCAGGCAAGTGCCTTAACTGCTAAGCCATCTCTCCAGCTCTGTATGGCATATTTTTGAACCTTTCATGAGTGGACTTATCCTATGTGAAATCATCTGCATTTTTTTCTACATCAATATATAATTCAAGCTATAATTCGCTCATTTTTAGTACTATGTAATATATCATATTAAAAGTCAATCTCTTTTTAAAAAGGTGCATGTGTATATGTAGAAATCAGATGTTGATATTGAATATCTTCTTGAATTGCTGTCCACTTTTTAAAATATATATATATAAGCCAGGCGTGGTGGCGCACGCCTTTAATCCCAGCACCCGGGAGGCAGAGGTAGGAGGATCACCGTGAGTTCAAGGCCACCCTGAGACTACATAGTGAATTCCAGGTCACCAATATATATATACACATATATATACATATGCTGTTTGTTTTGTTGTTTTTGGCTTTTTGAGGTAGGGTCTCACTCTAGCCCAGGCTGACCTGGAATTCACTATGGAGTCTCAGAGTGGCCTCGAACTTGGGGCGATCCTCCTACCTCTGCCTCCCGGGTGCTGGGATTAAAGGCGTGCGCCACCACGCCTGGCTTTTTTATAGGGTCTTTTATTGAACTGAAAGTTCGATTCAGTTACACTAGTGAGTCAGCATGCCTCCTGAGTTCTGGGGGCTGGAGAGATGGCTCAGTCAGTAAGGAGCTTGTAAACATGAGGATGGGTTTGGATCCCCAGCGCCCGTGTAAAGCCAGGTGTGGCGGCACGTGTGTGTCAGCCCAGCACTCTTGAGGTGGAGATGGGACTTGCCGGCTGGCTAGTCAATCAGAGAGCCTGTCTCATACAAAAATAAGACGGAGTGCACTACAGAGATGGCTCAGCAGTTGAGAGCACTTCCCGTGAAGGCACAAGGGCCTGACAAGGCCTAGGAAACTGCTCACATTCAACCCCCAGGGCACACACAGACAGTTAGGTGTGGTCACACACATCTGTAACCCCAGTTTCATAGGGGACTGGTGAGACTGGCAAGCTCCCAGATCAGCAAGAGACTCTGGCTCAAATATGAACAGGTGGAAAAGTACTGAGACAGGATACCGGACAGTCTGCGCTGGCCACTTCCGGCAAGTGCACACCCCCAAAAAATCCCCTGCCAGCTTTTTTTTTTGTCGGGGTGGGGGGAGAGGAGGGACTCTTGGAATTTCTTCACTTCAGACAAAGCTATGCATTCCATAGTGAAGAATCAAAAACAGAAACAAACTTGGGCCTCTCCAGCACACAGGTAAAGCCAGAAGCAAAGGGGCACATGTGACTATGGCCCGAACATGCCTACGGCCGTGGGAACAGAGTCAGGAGAATCTGGAAGTTCTCCGGCAAACCAGGTTGGTCCACACTAAGTGAGACAGCAGAAAACGAGGGAGACGCATCTACACATGCGTACAGATACACACACATAATCAAAAAATAGAAATGAGGGCTGGAGAGATGGTTCAGCGCTTAAGGAGCTTGCTGGGAAAGCCAAAGGACCCAGGTTCGATTCCCCAGGACCCATGTAAAGCCAGTCGCACAAGGTGGTGCATGTATCTAGAGTTCGTTTGCAGTGGCTGGAGGCTCTGGCGCACCCATTCTCTATCTGCCTCTCTCTCTTTCTCTCTTAAATAAATAAACGAAATATTAAAAAAATAGAAATGAGGGCTGGAGAGATGGCTTAGCCATTAAGGTGTTTGCCTGCAAAGCCAAAGGATCCCAGTTAGATTCCCCAGGACCCACATAAGCCAGATGCACAAGGGGGCGCGTGTGTCTGGAGTTCGTTTGCAGTTGCTGGAGGCCCTGGCACGCCCATTCTCTCCCTCTCTCTCTGCCTCTTTCTCTCCCATAAATAAATAAATAAACCCCCTGGGACCTGGGAATGACTTGTATGGTCCCATGCTATCCAACCAGAGAGAAAGGCTTGTGGGCGGCCTGCTGAGTTACTCCCGACTATGTGTCAGAAAGACCCTGGTGGTGTCTAGCTTAAGGACTTGGAGATGGTTAAATGAGATAGCACATGCTGACCATCGGTATATATGGTTCCTGTCCTGTTATGAATAACAAATGTTCCCTAAGTGGTCACTGGATAGTCCAGAGCCCCCCGGCCCAGCACACTACTGGAGCTCCAACATCATGTTTCAAAAGACGATTGGGAAAATAATTATCCTACTAGAAAGACCCTGGCGGAGGATGGCTTATAAAGGGTAAAGAAGGGCTGGACAGATGGCTCAGTGGTTAAGACATTTGCCTACCCACATAAATCCAGGTGCACAAAGTGGTGCGTGCATCTGGAGTTCACTTTCAGTGGCTGGTGGTCCCAGCATGCCCATTCTCTTTCTCTCTCTGCTTGCAAATAATAAATAAATAAATAAATAGAAGGGTTAAAGGCCAGGCATGGTGGCACATACCTTTAATTGCAGTTCTTGGGAGGAGGACTGTGAGTTCAAGGCCAACTTGAGACTACATAGTTGAGTTCCAGGTCAGCCTGGGCTACAACAAGACCCTACCTGTACAAACCAAAACTAACTAACTAACTAAATAAATAAATAAATAGTTAAGGAAGAAAGCTTGGGCCATAACCTAAGAGTCAAGGAGAGGGATAGCTTGTGTATGGCTCCCCAAGGACTCTCAGCAAAGGCAGAAAGAAGCAGCAAACAGCAAAGGATTTTTCAAAAATATTTTGTTTATTTGAGAGAAAGAGAGAATGGATGCAGCAGGGGCTAATGAAACACATGCACCACCTTGTGCATCTGGCTTTATGTGGGTACTGGGGAGTCAATTCTGGGTCCTTTGTCTATGCAGGCAACACCTTAACCACTGAGCCATCTCTCCAGCCCAGCAAAATATTTTTTTTTTCCCTGAGGCAAGCCCAACAGACTGGTCTTTTTGTATGAGAGAGAAGGAGAGGGAGAGAGAGAGAGAATTGACATGTCAAAGCCTCCAGCTACTATCATCAAACTCTGGGTGTGTGCACCCCCTTGTGCTCATGTGCGACATTGTGCGCTTGCGTCACTGTGTGTCTGGCTTACGTGGGATCTGCAGAGTCAAACATGACTCCTTAGGCTGTGCAGGCAAGCACCTTAACCGCTAAGCCAGCTCTCCAGAAAAGGATTTATTTATTTATTTGACAGAGAAAGAGGGAGACACAGAGAAAGACAGAGAGAATGGGAGCACCAGGGCCTCCAGCCACTGCAAACAAACTCCAGACACATGCTCCCCCTTGTGCATCTGGCTTATGTGGGTCCTGGGGAATCAAACCTGGGTCCTTTGGCTTTGCAGGCAAATGCTTTAACTGCTAAGCCATTCCTCCAGGGCCCCAGCAAAGGATTTTGAACAAAGACCAGAAGGGCCTTGAGCAGCTCAGTCAAGAAGCAGATCGTAGGAGGTAATTGGAAAGCACCCTTGAAGCCTGCATTCCGTAACTTCCACCTCTCCGCAATTCTCAGCCTTGTGGACGTCACCTCCCACACGTGTTTGCGTTTCCAGGCAGTCACGTGGTGGGAAGATGTGGGATGTCGGAGACTGAGATATCTAAGCTCCAGTCCTTTCCCATCTCTTTATCATCTGTGACCTTGTAAAAGTGACTTAACCTCTCCATGCCTTAGTTTCCCAACCTTTGAAGTGAGGGCTAGCCCGTTTCTCCTGGTCTTCATCTGGAGTCAGTGCTATCAGTGGGGAATGTGGAGGCTGGCACTGTATCGGGCTCTCAGTGGGCATTCAGGAATCATTCTGGGCGTCTCTTGTCCTCAAGAGCAGAGGCTGAAGGTATTTCTTAGCCAGACAAGAAAGCCCACTGTGAGTGGGTGAAGGAGCTGATGGGAGAACTGGGAGAGGTCTTTTTTAAAAAAAATTTTATTGTTTATTTTTATTTATTTATTTAAGAGTGACAGAGAGAGAAAGAGAGAGAGAGAGACAGAGAGAGAGAGAGAATGGGCACGCCAGGGCCTTCAGCCACTGCAAATGAACTCTAGACGTGTGCGCCCCCTTGTGCATCTATCTGGCTAACGTGGGTCCTGGGGAATCGAGCCTCGAACTGTTTTTCCTTAGGCTTCACAGGCAAGCGCTTAACTGCTAAGCCATTTATTTCAGTCCCCGAGGTGAAAGAAAGGGCTGATCCTGGGGGAGGGAGGGTGACAGGGCACCTTGGTGGTGACCAAGGACTGTGGGCCTTGTGAGCCTCTTGCGCCTACTTTCCTATTATAAAATGGTCACAATTGGGCTGAAACCTAAGGACCCAGGTTTGATTCCCCAGGACCCTCATAAGCCAGATGCACAAGGTGGCACATGTGTCTGGAGGCCCTGGAGCACCCATTCTCAATCGCTCTCTCAAATAAATAAATAATAAAGAAATAGAAATTCTTTTTTTAAAAAAAAAGGTGTCTTGAAAGAGTGAACCCCACCCTGCATTCCAGAACCACCCTTGGCCTGTCTCCACGGATGTCTCTCTGAGGCACTCTTTCTCCAGGAGATAAAACGGCTCCCAGCCTGTTTCATGGCATCTTTTGGAGCTCAAGAAAGCCGTGGTTTCAGGTGATGCGTGACACCACCCACCTCCGAGAGCAGGACATCCCGCCCCTGTCTCCCCTCCCCCCTGACCGCTTCTGCCACAGCAAGTAGCCCAGCTCAAAGATGGCAGATGAAAAATGTGTCTGGGGGCTGGAGAGGTGACTTAGCAGTTAAGGCTTTGGCCTGCAAAGTCAAAGGACCCAGGTTCAATTCCCAAGGATCCCCAGAAGCCAGATGTACAAGGTGGCGCATGTGTCTGGAGTTCGTGTGCAGTGGCTGGAGGCCCTGGCTTGCCCATTTTCTCTCTCTGTCTCTTTCTGTCTGCCTCTTTCTCTCTCTCTCTCTAATAAATAAATAAAAATAAAACATTTAAAAAGAAAAATGTGTCTGTTGCATTCCATTAAGGAGCAGGAAGAAGTTCCTAGCATTGATTGAAATTCTCGGGGAGAGCGAATCCGGTGGCATCTGAAGAGGAGAATTTAATTTGATAGTTTATATTCCACCTAGGTGCCGCCTCTATGCGACTGCAAGTCAACAGCTGTGGACTGTCACAGCTGCGTCTGCGGTGGGGGAGAGATACAGTGGGTGGGGAGGAGATGGAACTCAAGGGGATTCAAAGACCGTGATGGATGGGGCTTGGGGCGGGGGGTCTGGTGTGGACTGAGATCTGAGAAGGTATAGGAGACCCTATTCTCTTCATCCGTCCTCGGCCTCTACTGCGCTGTGATGGGCTCAGAATAGACCAGCACTGAGCCCTGCTGCTTGGAATGCTCACACAGTTTGGGGAGCCCTAGTGGGCGACTGGGGATTTAGGACTAGAAAACCAGGGTTTGGCTTTCCCTCACGCCCTGCAGAGCCTTGTGCCATTGCCTGACCTCTGAGGGTGATCATGGCACATCACACCATGCCATATATATATATATATGGCTTTGCCAGCAAACGCCTTTAACCCTTGAGCCATCTCTCCAGCCCCCAATCACCTTTTTTATTTTTATTTATTTATTTATTTATTTATTGTTTTTTTGAGGTAGGGTCTCACTCTGGCTCAGGCTGACCTGGAATTCACTATGTAGTCTCAGGGTGGCCTCGAACTCATGGCAATCCTCCTACGTCTGCCTCCCGAGTGCTGGGATTAAAGGCATGCGCCACCACGCCCGGTTATTTTCATTTTTATTTCTTTGAGATAGACTCTCTCATTGGCCTAGAGCTCACCAGTGAGAACGACTGGTCATCAAGCCCCAGGGATCCCCTCCTGCCTCCACCTCCTTAGTGCTTGGGTTACAAGTGTGTGCCACTATTCTTAGCCTTTTTAAAAATGTGGGTACTTGGGATGGAGCTTGGGTCCCCATGCTTGCAAAGCAAGCATTTTTCATAGCCCTTAAGAATGCTCTGGAAGAACCTGGGGATGGCATCTGACAGGCCCATAATTGCACTGACACCGAGCCACCCGCGTCCAGGTGGTCAGCTGTGGGAGTGAAAGGTCTGGTCTGCATGCCCAGCCAGCACACACAACCTTCCCTAGACACCCTTGCTCTGGTTTTGATTTCACAAAAAAGCCACTTGTGGGCTGGAGAGATGGCTTAATGGTTAAGGCACTTGCCTGTGAAACCTGAGGTTGGAGAATGGAGGAAAGAAAGAGCTGAAGTTGAATGGACTTAAGGTATTCAATTCCCCGGTCCCCACGTAAAGCTGGGTGCACAAGGTGGCGCATGCATCTGGAGTTCGTTTGCAGTGGCTAGAGGCCCTGGTGCACCCATTCTCTTTCCATCTGCCTCTCTTTCTCTCTCTCTCAAATAAATCAATAAAATATTTAAAGAAAGAAAGGACTGGAGAGGTGACTAGCGGTTAAGGCCCTTGACCCAGACTCAATTCCACAGGACCCACGTTAGCCAGATGCACAAGGGGGCGCACGTGTCTGGAGTTCATTTGCAGTGGCTGGAGGCCCTGGCGCGCCCATTCTCTCTCTCTATTTGCCTTTTTCTCTCTGTCTCTCCCTCTCTCAAATAAATTAATTAATTAAATATTTTTGAAAAGCCACTTCCTGCCCAGGATCCTGGACTGTCGGAAAGGAACCAGATAGGGGCGCCCTGCGGGGATGAGACTGGAAAGCGTCCGAGTGGTTTCCCGCGGTGGCAGCCGCGTGTTGCTGGAGAAAACTGAGCGAGGAGCCTCAGCTGGGATGTGACTTCACGTCTAGGTGTCGATTTTTTTTTTTTTTTTTGCCTCCATAAACTCTCAAAAGAGTTAGACAAGATCAGTAGCTTTTATACGATGTCTGCAACACCCTGGGATTGCAAATGACATTAGTTGCATTTTGGGGAGAGAAACAAGACACGAACATGATCTGGAGGAGAGACTCGCTAGCTGGGTCTCTCGGGCCCCAGTGGGTGTGGCCTCTTAGTGGAGGATGGGGCCTCTATCCCTCAGCCAGGGCAGACCCCCCCGCTCCTGGCTGCCCTGCATGCATTCTGTGATGAGTAACTGTTAAGATTTCACACCTTAAATCCCAGCACTCAGGCGGCAGAGGCAGGAGAATCACTTTGAGTTCAGGGCCACCCTGAGACTACATAGTGAATTCCAGGTCAGTCTGAGCTGGAGTGAGACCCTACCTCAAAAAAAGGAATGTGTGGGAGGCAGTCTTCACAGAGGTGTGGGGTGAGTGCAGAGACCTCATTCCCAATGGATGCCCTGCGTGGATCAGGGGGAACATGGATTGTTGGGAAGGACCCAGGCCTCAGGGTAGGGCAAGAGCCTTAGGAATTCACAGACCAGGACAGAAATAAATGAGTGTCTTCGAGAAACAGGCATTTAATAGCGGCCATCCCCTGTGTGTGTGTGTGTGTGTGTGTGTGTGTGTGTGTGTGTGTATTGTGTGGTATGCATGCATGAATGTATGCATGATCATATGTGTGCGTGCACATATGTGTGTGGTCATGTATGCAAGTGGAAGCTAGAGGTCAATGCCAGGTGTTTTCTTCAACTGGTCTTCACTTTATTTTTGTTTTGTTTTATTTTTCTAATTTTCATTTATATATTTATTTTTTAAGTCTCTTAGCCTGGTGTGGTGGCACATGCCTTTAATGTTTTATTTTTATTTATTTATTTGACAGAGAAAGAAGGGGGGGGGGAGAGAATAGGCATGCCAGGGGCTCTAGCCACTGCAAATGAACTCCAGATGCGTACATCCCCTTGTGCATCTGGTTTACGTGGGTCCTGGAGAATTGAACCTGGGATCCTTTGGCTTCGCAGGCAAACACCTTAACCTCTAAGCCATCCCTCCAGCCCTTCACTTTATCTTTTGAGACAGTCACTGAATCTGAAGCTCACTGATTTGCTCTACTAGCTCGTCAGCACGTTTTGGGAATCCTCCTTTCTCACAGTCATGTCCTGCCATGACTTGCTTCTACTAGGATCCTGGGGATTTGAACTCAGGCTCTTATGCTTGCCTAGCAAGCACTTTACTGGCTGATTCACTACCATCCCTGGGTTCTTTATACCAATGTTGCCAATTAAGAAAGGAAGAAAGGGGCTGGAGAGATGGTTCAGCAGTTAAGGCACTTGCCTAAAAAGCCTAACTTCTGGAGTTCGATTCTCCAGTACCACATAAAGCCAGATGCACAAAGTGTTACATGCATCTGGAGTCCATTTTCAATGGGTGGAGACCCTGGTGCACCCATTCTCTCGATTTCTGTGCTTGCAAATAAGTAAATAAATAATAATAAATATATATATTTTATTTTTATTTATTTGACAGAGAGAAAGGAGTGGTGGGAAAGAGGGAGAGAGAGACACACACACACAGGGAAAGAATGGGCGTGCCAAGGCCTTCAACCACTGCAAACGAACTCCAGATGCATGTGCACCCTTGTGTGTCTGGCTTACATGGGTCCTGGGGAATCGAACCTGGGTAGCACTCCCTAGCTCAACAGAGGCCTGGATGAGGGTGGGATTTCATTTCTCCTCACCCACCACGATCTGATTTTTGTTTAATTTGTTTGTTTTTAGAGGTAGGGTCTCACTTTACCCCGAGCTGACCTGGAATTCACTATGTAGCTTCAGGCTGGCCTCAAATTACAGAGATCTCCTACCTCTGTCTCCCAGAGTGCTGGGATTAAAGGCATGTGCCATCACACTTGAAGTTGTTTAATTTTTATCCTCAACACATCTTTTTTTTCCCCCTCAGGCTGTTTGTATAGGCGACGTCTAGCCGTGCCTTTCTGTGTCCTAAAGTATGGCCTGATGAGAATCTTAAAAAAAAAAAAATCACAGGCCTGATCCCCCTGTCACTCTTACTCCCTCTCTTAACATGAAAAGAAGTATAATGTATCTTTGTCTGATTCTCCCTCCTTTCACGTGGGTGGGCAGGCTGCTGCCTGCCTCTAAGATAAGCCTCACAAATCATCATTTACATACCTTCTCGGAGTCCGTGTTTTCAATTCTTTGCTAACTCGGATAAGAATCCAAAAGCTGGGGTCCATAGACCTGGAGTCTCTCATATCTTTGTGGACTTTTCTCTCTCCCTGTATCCCAAATACTGTGTCACCAGCACTTCGGAGGTGGAGGCACGAGGGTGATGGGTTCGAAGCCAGCCCGGGTTACATGGTGACCCCCCCCCCCCCGCCGTCTTCCTCTCTGCAGGTAGAGTGCTGGCAACGATAACTCATTCCACCTCTCCCGTAAGAAACCACGGTGGCAAATCCCATGGCTTCGAAAGGAAGAGGCAGCAGGGTCCTGTTCAAGACCGACACGAGGCAGACCCCTTGGATGCCACCTCTGCTGTGTGGCTGAGGCCTCCTTTCGCCTCTGAGGTAGCAGCAGGAATGGTCACCGGGTATAGACGAAAGAATGCATATTTTATTCTGCGAAGGCATAAAAATCCCACCTGGAGGCCTCACTGGGAGGGCTGTCTAATCGTCCCTGAGATTTGATACAAGAAATAAATTCGGTTTCAGCCCTTAGTGGTGGCCTCGTGGTGGGCTCCCTGCAAACCATTGTTGAATAGATGCTTCAGGAAATAGCTCCGTTCAAGATGTGTACTTATTTGAATGGATGGGGATTCAGCTTTCACTAACGCGAACGGGTAAATGGGTTTTGGCCTATCTTGTTTGTGCAAAGAGAACAGAAGGTGTCCTCAATTGTATAGCCAAGTGCCAGAGTGGAAGGGAGCGTATGCACGTGGGCCTGTGCGGGGGCGGGGGGGGGCGGGTCTGCGGCAGGAGACTAGGTATATGGAGAGAGACGTTGATACTAACATGCGAAGGAAGCCAGTTGGCAGAGGAAGGCTGGGACACATGTACCTGTGAACTAAGTTCCAGAACAGAGCAGCTGTACCTACCTCAGATATCCTCTATAAGACTGACCAACTGATCAAACTCCTGTGCTTGTTGAGAGAGCGTTTTCAAAAATATTTCATTTTTATTTATTTATTAGAGAGAGGCAGAGGGAGAATAAGAGAGAAAGAATGGGCATGCCAGGGCCTCTAGCCACTGCAAATGAACTCCAGATACATGTGTGCCACCTTGGGCATCTGGCTTTACGTGGGTTCTGAGGAACTGAACCTGGGTCCTTTGGCCTTGCCGGCAAGTGCCTTAACTGCTAAGCCATCCCTCCAGCCCGGATTTTGCAGGTTCTGAGCCAAAGGATCTGGGGCAGTCTTTAGTCTCTTGACAGCCATTTACTGCCCACCACCTCTCTGTGGCCTAATATCCTGTGACTACAGGGTGACACCTCAGTGGAATGTACTGACAGGCCACCAGCTTCCACCAGCCCAAAGGCCTCCTCAGCCTTTGTCACCAGAGCGCAGCTGATCCCCACGCAGGGATTACGCGGCCTTGCTGGAATCTGCCTGCCTGATGTTCCCACCAATGCCTTTGAAAAACACCTCTGTTCATGACATTTTGTTCCATCACTATGAAAACTTCATGAAATTGTTGACATGTTGAAACATGGAATTTGGAGTGAGCCAAATCTGTGTTCCTAGGCTATATTTGGTTCCAGAATATACTTTCTTACTCCCATTTGAGGTGGGAACTGGGTTTTTCATCCACATAACAAAAAAGCATGTGGAAAGGGACCTCTTGGTCCAGTGCTTTTTGTGCCCTTTTCCCAACTCACTAGCCCAGTCCCTGTTCTCTGGGTGCTTTTCTTCCCTCCCTCCCTCCTTCCCTCTCTCCTTCCTTCCCTCTCCTGCTCCTCCTTCTTTTTACTCTTATTCTTTCTATTCTCATTGTTCTTTAGATAGTGTCTCACTACTTCACAGCCTGACCTGGGACTCATCCTACAGCTCGGGCTGCCCTGGATCTCGCAGAGACCTTTGACCTCATCCGCCAGAGCGTGGAGCCAAAGGCACAAGCCAGTGCACCTGTCTTCTCCTTCTTCTTTAAAAAAAAAATATTTTATTTATTTATTTGAGAGAGAGAGAAAAAGAGAGGCAGATACATATAGAGAGAGAATGGGCGTGCCAGGGCCTTTAGCCACTGCAAATGAACTCCAGACGCATGCGCCACCATGTGCATCTGGCTTATGTGGGTCCTGGGGGAATCGAACCGGGGTCCTTGGGCTTCGCAGGCAAACACCTTAACCGCTGAGCCATCTCTCCAGCCCATGTCTCCTCCTTCTTAATAAACTGTCTCTATTCTATTAGCTCACCATGTGACCCTGGCACTATTCATTGTCCTGGGACATAAGAACCTAGGACTCTCAGAGGGTGCCCTCTATCCCAGACTCAGACCTACACCCCAAACAATCCCACTCCCCAGAGGAATCATTACTATGTTCATGTGAGGGCGGGGACAGTATCTATGCCAAGTTTTCCTCAGTGTATTTCTCCATCATTTTAGGGGCTTAAATCAAGGAAAACATCACGGACAGCTCTGGAGTACTAATTTTTTAAATATTTATTTAATTTATTTGTTTGCAAGCAGAGAGATCGAGAGAAGAAGAGAGACAGACAGAGAAAGAGACTAGGTGCGCCAGGGCCTCCAGCCACTGCAAAGAAACTCTAGATGCATGTGCCCCCTTGTGCATCTGACTTACGTGGGTCCTGGAGAATCGAACCGGGATCCTTTGGCTTTGCAGGCAAACACCTTAACCGCTAAGCCATCTCTCCAGGCCATGGAGTATTAATTTTTGACAGGCATTTGTAATACGTTGATATCACTGGCAGCTCCTTCCAGGCTGAAGTTCTCAGAAGATCACTAGTGAAGAGGGAGGAGCCAGAGAAGCCAGTACTCAGATGTGGGCAGGAAGTCCAGCAGGCTTGCGTGGGATCTGGAGAGTTGAACTTGGGTCCTTAGGCTTCACAGGCAAGCGCCTTAACCGCTAGGCCACCTCTCCAGGCCAAGAAAGGGAGATCTTGACCTAGCCATGAGGTGCTACACGGACTCGGCTTCCAACTCTCCAAACCTGCTTCTTGTCTGCAAATGGGACTGAGGAGCGAGGGTGGTGACCTTCAAGGTTTCACAGTGTGTGGGTGGGGCTTAGTGGCAGCTGAACAGTGGTGATGGTGATTGCCTTCTCCCACCTCTTGCCCGCCTGCGCCATCCCAGTGGCCCTGGCACACAGCCCTGTTCCTATGTCCTGGGTGTTACCCTTGCCCACGCTCCCTTAGACATGGACGCTCATGTAGCTGCGGCTGTCTTCCTTCTTTGTCTGTCACCTCATCTTTCCTTCCTTTCTCCCTTTCATTTTCCTTTCCTCCTGCCTTCTGTTTTTCATTCTATCTTTCCTCTTTCCTTTCTTGCTTCTATCTTTCATTATATCTTCCTTCATTCCTTCTATCTTTCATTATATCTTCCTTCATTCCTTCTATCTTTCATTATATCTTCCTTCATTCCTTCTATCTTTCATTCTATCCTCCCTCCTTCCCTTTCCTTCCTTCCTTCCTTCCTTCCTTCCTTCCTTCCTTCCTTCCTTCCTCTCTTGATTTTTCCCTCTCCTTTCCTCCCTCCCTCCCTTCCTGTCATTTCTATTATGCAAATTTCAAACTTAAAATAAACAGGATAGTATAATGAAATTTCCCTGGTATACTCAACTATCATCATCACCTTACATACTTGTTAACTCAAGGACAGTATTGTCTGACTTGGGCACTCCCCACCCCCTGACCTTATGCACGTGTGCATAGTTTAATACCAATTTTAAGCATCATATTGTTTCACGCATAGATAGTTTAGTACATATCACTAAAAGATAAGGCTCCTTTGAAAATAGCCACAGCTTTATTATGACATGCATTGTAATTCCTTATAATAATCAAATATCCATAAATATTCAGGTTTTCTTCTGATTGCCTCATAACTTCTCTTCTTAGCAGCTAGTTGGCTCAAAAAAGAATCTAGATGAGTCTCACACTATAATTGATAGGCTCATTAAGTCCCCTGTAATCTATATATTCTCCTTGTTTCATCCCTTGCAATGTGTTTGTTGACACAACCAGATGTTTTCCCTGTGTTTCTTACTGTCTGGGTTTCGCCAGCGGCGTTTGCCAAGTGTCCTTTAACATGAGCTCTGGCCCTGGGCTTCCCACCACTGTCCCCTGGAGAAGGCAACCGCCCGTCTCAATGACGGAGGTCATCTTGACCTCGGCATCCAGAGAACCCTGAGCTGTGCCTGCCATATAGTAGGCGTGCAAGGAAAATGTTTTGGAAGGAACGAAAAAAAAAAAAACAGATTTAAAAAAAGGACAGGAAAAGGAAGGATGTGCCCGTGGGAGCATGTTTCTGTGTGGTCCCCAGAGCGGTGTCACCTGCGGTGAATCCGCTGCTGATGGTGGTCCTCGCTCACCTCCCAGCTCTGGGAGAATCAGAACCCGCACGTCCTGGGCACCTGCATTTCTCACACGTTCTCTGGACTTTTTTTTTAATAACTTTTTTCTGATTTATTTTTATTTATTTATTTGAGACAGAAAGAGAGAGAGAGAGAGAGTGTGACAATGAGCGAGCCAGGACCTCTAGCCATTGCAAACGAACTCCAGACGCATGTGCCACCATGTGCATCTGGCTTACACGGGACCTGGAGAATCAAACCTGGGTCCTCAGACTTCGCAGGCAAGCGCCTTAACCGCTAAGCCATCCCTCCAGCCCTCAGGACTTTTTATTTTTTGCCCTCTGTGGGTCTTCATCTTCCATGAGTTGGCAGTGATACTCCTGCCAACTGCCACATTCTGAGCCCCAGTCAGGGCCTGTGACTGGAGAGAGAGGCCGCTTTAAATGCCACACATTTGAGAAAAGCATTCACTTAAAGGAAGAACAAAGTCTTGCTGGTGAAGTCACACATGGCTGTTTCTGGATGGCTTGGATTCACTCAGGTCATGAGATGTGCATGTGTGTGTGTGTGGTCTGTATACATGCATGTATACATGTTCAGACATGTGCATCATATGCATGCATGCGGATATGTGCACATGCATGTGGAGCCCAGAGGTCCATATAGAATGTCTTCCTCAGTAATTCTCCACTTATTTATTTTCTTGTTGTTTTCGAGGGAGGGTCTCACTCCAGCTCAGGCCGACCTGGACTTCACTGTGTAGTCTCAGGGTGGCTTCAAACTCACGACGATCCTCCTACCTCTTCCTCCCAAGTGCTGGGATGAAAGGCATGCGCCACCATGCCTGGCTCTCTACCTAATTTTTTTTTTTTGATATCAGGTCTTTGACTGAACCTAGAATTCACCAAGTGGGATAGACTAGCTAGTACACCCTAGGGATCCTCTTTTTCTCCACATCCCCAGTGCTGGGATTTTTACAGATGTTCACCACCATCCCCAGAACTGTACATGTACGACTGGGTTCGAACTCAGGGTCCTCATGCTTGTTCAGTAATCACTTTTACTCACCCAGCCATTTGCCCATCCAGAGGTCATGGGATTCTTTAAGACACAGCTTCTTGTCAGGCTACAGGATGGCCCACTCCTCACAGAACCTTTGTTGATGCCCACTGACTAGATGGCAAGCTCCCCAGCCAGTGACTTCTCTGGGCTGTCCCTCCTCCAGCTCCCCAATCCACACCTAAATGTTTCCACACCTCTTTACATTTCTGTCTGCTGGCAAAGCCCAGCCTGCCCCTCTCCCATGTCCTTTCCCTGACTCCCCACCACAGGTCCATGGACGTTGGTGTGTTCCCCTTCTATTATTACTGGTTTGTTTATCTTTCCATTGGTTTTCAACCCCGGGGACTGTTCTCACTGAGCCAATTTGAATTAATTTTGCAGGGACGATTCCACGAGGCAATATATCAATTGCTGTATTAAAATCAAGATATATTGCCTCTCTCCCCTCCTTCCCATTCCTTAATTTCTTAGTTCCCTCAAAGGCACAATCAGCTGCGTCTGGCATAATTTGTTCTTTATATACCCAGACTGTGCGTTGCATGGACTTGTAAGTTTAGAAAGATTTCTAGCCATGTTTTATTCCTGTCAGACTTCTCTTTACTGTATTTGGTGATTGTATATTGGTGATTAAGGTGAAGTGAGATAGACCTGGAGCCCAGGCCCCTCACTGAAGGCTTTTTCTGGCCTTCATCTACCCATGCAATCCTGTGCCCTAGAGATCTCAGAGCCAGTCACACGAGAGGTAGGGCCAGCAGAAGCAGCTGGGGACATAAACCCATGGGCTCTTTTCTGGGTTATAGTCAGCTAAGATCAAAGGATTAAGAAGGACAGACAGAATAAGGACCCTTGGGGACAAAAACACTCACAGTGGGCATTAGGGGCCAAACTGCTACCTCAGAGCTCCATGTGGTAAAACCTCATATTAGTTGTTTTTTGATTGTTGCTATGATCAAATACCTGACAAAAAAGCAACTTAAGGAAGAAAAGGCTAATTTACTTACAGTATGAAGCCTAAGATGGCTGGGGACATTGTATCCACAGTCAGGAAGCAGAGAGAGGGGACGTGCTGGCGCTCAGCTCACTTTTTCCTTTTTGTTCAGAATGGGACCCCCACTCTGTGGGATGGTGCCACCCACACCCAGAGCGCTCAGTTAAATCTTTCTGGAAACACCCTCATCGATGTGCTCAAGGATGTGTTTCCATGGTGATTTTTTAAAAATTTTTTTGTTCATTTTTATTTATTTAAGAGTGAGAGAGAGAGAGAAAGAGGCAGATAGAGAGAGAGACAATGGGCGCGCCAGGGCCTCCAGCCACTGCAAACGAACTCCAGACACGTGCGCCCCCTTGTGCATCTGGCTAACGTGGGTCCTAGGGAATCAAGCCTCGAACCGGGGTCCTTAGGCTTCATAGGCAAGCGCTTAACCACTAAGCCATCTCTCCATAGTGATTTTTAATGCCAACAAATTGACCATCAAGATTAACCATCCCAAGTTCAAGGTCCTTGGTAATTGTGAATGTGACCTTAATTGGAAGTAGAATCGTTGTGGATGTAGTTAGTTAAGATGAGGCCGTAGGCTGGGCTTTAGGTCTATCGTAGATGGTATCTGTATGAAGAGAGATGTTGTATGGGTTCCTGGATTTTTGCTACAGGGTCCGGTCACGGTTCCCCCCCCCCAAAGGATCCAGGCAACCGGGGGTGGGTGAAAGCATGATGAGGGAAACACTCATGGAAGAAAGTTGAACATCTCTCTCAGTTTACTGTCAGTGAAATGGGTTTATAAGCATCTGAGGGTGGGGGAAGGGTCCTAAGGCAATTGGACGTACCAAGTTCATTTCTGATGCCTAATTAGCATCTGGGGACATTCATTCTAGCACATAGGCAATGGCGGGGGGGGGGGGGTCAGGTGATCTAGGGTCTCAGGGGGATGGGCTGTGTGAAGGCTGATCAGGAATTTCCTAGGCAACCAGCCAAAGGTTACAGGGCTATGGGCAGAGCCTAACTTCAGGTGTGCTGGGCGTGGAGAGGGAATGGCCTCCTGTACCCTGGGGGTCCACAGCCATGCCTGGAAGCTCAGGCCCCTCTCCTGAAGGCTCCAGCCTGTGCCTGGCAGTGCCCGACAACATTGGGCACACAGGACGAGGACACCGCGGGAAGAAAAAGCTGAGATCTGTGTGACGCATTTATAAGCCGAGGGATGCCAGAAATTTCCAACAGCCCCCAGCAGCCGGGTGAGAGGCCCGGAGCAGCTCTTTCCTTCCCAGTGTAGGAGGCACCCAGCCCCTCTCGTTGTCCCTCGGCCTCAGCTTCAGCCTCCAGAGCTGTGTGACACTGCATTTCTGCTGTGTAAGTCCCCCAGACTGTGGTCCTTCGGCAGCGATACGAAGCCAATACAACGGGTGTGAACGGGGTCTTTTCAGTCACACAGACCTGCCTTTGAATCCAGGCACCCGACTTCATTAACTGTGGGGCCTTGGACACGTGGGGTTACCCTGGTCCTTGCTGCCCCATCTAAGGCTGGTCCATGTTGACACTGTCCTGAGTGGTATTGGGAGATGTGGTAGCTTGAGTTAGGTGTCCTCCACTAATGCGTGGGTTTTAAATGCTTGGTCCCCAGCTGATGGCAACTTTGGAGGGGGAGCCTTGCTGGAGGAGGGGTGTTGTTGGGGGCCGGCTTAAGGATTTTATAGTCAGCTTTCTCTTGCTAGAGTTCAGCTCACTCTCCTGCTGTGGCAGAGGTGCCATCCAGCCTCTGCTCATGCCATGCTGTCCCCTGCCATCATGAAGCTTCCTCTCATACTGTAAGCCAAAATAAAACCCGTCCTCCCAGCGGCTGCTTTGGGTCAGGTGCTTTGTGCCAGTAACGTGAGGGTAACGACGATGGGAGACTTCCTGGATGCTCTTGGCATCCTGAGCTCATTCCTTCAGCCAGCTGAGGGGTTTGCCATGCCCCCATCTCTCTACCGTGCCACTGGCCCCGTGGCTCTCAGATTGGCGATATCCTCTATGGTGTGGAAGTGTCTGGGCTGCCCAGAAGCAGGAAATGCCCAGAGAATCTATATCAGTTACTTTGTTTGTTTGTTTTTTACATAGTCTATTTTTATTTATTTAGTTATTTGGCAGAGAAAGAGTGGGGGAGAGACAGAATGGGCGTGCCAGGGCCTCCAGCCACTGAGATGAACTCCAGATGCGTGCGCCCCCTTGTGCATCTGGCTAACGTGGGTCCTGAGGAATCGAACCTGGGTCCTTTGACTTTTCAGGTAAACACCTTAACTGCTAAGCCATCCCTCCAGCCCTTTTTGTTTATTTTTCATGGTAGGGTCTCACTCTAACTCAGGCTGACTGGAATTCACTATGTAGTCTCAAGGTGGCCTTGAATTCACAGCAATCCTCCTACCTCTGCCTCCTGAGCGCTGGGATTAAAGGTGTGCGCCACCATGCCAGGCTTCTTTTTTTAGAAATTTAGTTATTTTTATTTATTTTGACAGAGAGAGAAAATGGGCATGCCAGGCCCTCCAGCCACTGCAAACAAACTCCAGACACATGAGCCACTTTGTGCATCTGGCTTATGTGGGTACTGGGCAATCGAACCTGGGTTCTTAGGCTTCGCAGGCAAGTGCCTTAACCACTAAGCTATCTCTCCAGCCTCTAGTTAAGTCTTTTCTTATCACTATATCCAAATACTGACAAGAAGGAACTTAAGGGAGGAAAAGTTTGTTTGGCTTATGGTCTGAAGAGATACAGCCCTTTAGGGCAAGGGCAGGCATAGAATGGGCGTGGCTCATGTCTGTGGTCTCAAAAGCACGGGGCTGCTTACACACATCTCGGTGGGCCAGAAAGCAGAGGGAGTGCAGACTCTCAGCTGGCTTCTTTCATTTCCCCCTTTTATTCATGGGATAGTTTTGCCCCTACTCGGGGTAGATAATTCTCCCTCAATTAACCCTCTCTGGAAACATCTTCAGAGACACACCCAGACACTTCTGGGTGGCTCTAAATCTAGCTATGTTGACAATGGAAATTAACTACCACACGGTCCATGTCTTGGCACAACTTCAACGAGAAGCAGAAGCTCTCTCTTCTTTGGGTGGAGGGCAAACACCTGACCTGTATTCCACAGGGCTTTCCAGAAGCTTCCAGCAACTGGAATCCCTCAGTTGCCCGAAGCAACAATTCCTTCATTAATGAATCCTGGTAGCATTTTCTTCCTCAGATACCTGGCTTCCCCAATTCCTTCCTAGAAATTTTGAAGTCACCTCCGAACTCAGCTACTTGCTTGCAAATTTTCTGTGTGACGTTTGCTCTGGCTCACAGACGGAGATAGGATGACTCAAAGAGATGATGTACGATGTAATGGGCAGCGTGTGGCGCTTGGTAAGCACTCCCATTCATTTTAGCCAGCGCGATGCTTGATTTGTACAGCATAAATAATGCGCAGTCAGCTACGGCGGTGTTTGGAACGGATGGTGGACGTGTGCGCAAGAAGCCGCCAGACTGGTCAATACCGTGTGAATGAGGAACTGCTGCCAGTCAATAGCCACCGTGTTGGGTGGTCAGCTCATGTGGGCTCCGTGAGGGAGTGGGAACTGTGTGGATCTGCAGGCGTGGACAAGTGCTTTCTGGGTGTGTAGCAGGCGCAATACACTCAGGTATCCTTCTAGAACACACGCTACCAGAGTTGTGCGTAAGTGTACAAACGTCGCTGTGCAGTGTGCAAGAGGTAGCCGGTCTTCCACTGTCATTTCAAGCCTCAGCTCTCAGACTGTTTGCCAGAGCGAGGCTGTCTCCATCCGCCGGCCCACTACCGGGCGTTGGTTATCTTTTTATTTCGCACTGCCTGGACATGTGGGCGCTGGGAAACAGTGACAGCTCCTTAGACTCTATCCAGGTCAGTTGTTTCCCCCGCCAGGCCAAGGGGCCACTTTGCCCTGTGTGCGTGGTAGAGCAGCTGTGGATGTGTCACAGCGAGCATGTGGCGGTCCGAGGACAGCTTCGGGTGAGGGTCCTCGCCTTCCGCCTTGTTGGAGGCAAAGTCTGTAATTATTTCTTCGCCACTACAATCACCAGGCTAGCTGGCCCTCGGGATCCTGCAAACGTTCTCTATCTCTGCCTCCTTCCTCATGGTCGGCACGCGGGGATTACAGACGCCTGCCACAGCATCTGGCTGGGCTTTTTACATGGGTTCCAGGCATCTGAACTTGGGAACTCATGCCAGTGCAGCGGGCACTTTGTCCACTGTGCCATTGCCTCAGCCCCTGGTATAGTCAGATTGGCATCGCTGGCAGAAAACACCTGACCAAGAGCAGCTTGTTGGGGGGGCGGGAAGGTTTATTCTGGCTTATAGACTCGGGAAGCTCCATGATGGCAGGGGAAAACAATGACATGAGTAGAGGGTGGACATCACCTCCTGGCCAATATCAGATGGACAACATGAGCAGGAGAGTGTGCCCAAACACTGGCAAGAGGAAACTGGTCATAACTCCCATAAGCCTGCCCCACCCCCCATCAATATACTGCCTCCAGGAGGATTCAATTTCCAAATGGCCATCAGTTGGGGACCTAGCATTCCGATCACTTAAGTTTATTTGGGACACCTGAATCAAACCACCACAGCCCCTAATTTGCTTTTTCTCCCAGAGTCCGCTTGGCGTTTTGGTAGAATTGGATGCAAGGCCGTGTGATGGAGGTTCCCTCCCTGTGATACGTGCTGAGGACGGCCTGGTTTGAAGAACTCCTGTCTCCCTGGCAGGAAATGCATGTTGTGGGAACTAGCAGGGGTCTTGGGCATTCATCAGAGTTGACCCATTATTGTCCCCATGGGCCAATGACGGTGGTATTCCCTGCAGAGCAGTAATGACATACACGACCTTGGTTGTGGGAGCTCCCGGGTCCCCCTGCAGGGAATTCAGGAAAACGTCTTGTCCTCTTTCTACTCCTACGTTCGGCTTCCAAGTTGTGCCAACCAAACACGTCTCTGGGCATTGCCAAGTGTAACTGGGAGGACAGAGCGGCCCCAAGCTGGAAATAACTGCTGTGGAGAGGTTAATACACAAGTGTGTACACACAGGATGAGCCTCAGTGAACACAAAGAGATACAGGCCCTGGCTTATTAATCCTACATGAAGTCAGCTTACTTGCTAGTTGAGAGCAGGGCTCTGGAGATATAAATATATATATATGACTTGAAATTTCATTTCTCATTCACCGGGTTGGTGACCTTGGATATAAAATGGAAATCAAATCATACCACTTCTTTGCTTAAAAACCTCCACTAGCCTCTCATTGATCTTAAAATAAAATCCATGCTTATTAACCATCGTCTACCAGAACTAACCCCCATTTTACACTGCCCTTCCCTGTCCCACGCTCTCCTGCAGCTGAACTGAAACTCCGTTTTCGGCTCCCCAAATATGCAAAACTCCTTTCAGTTCTGACTGTGAGCCTTCGTCCCCGCAACTCCTCCTGGCTAAGGCATCTTTTCCCCAGGTCTTTGGGAATCTGGCTGCTGCTTCTTTTTTTTTTTCTAAATTATTTTTATTTATGTATTTATTTGAGAGAGAGAGAGAGATAGGAGAGAGGAGAAAGAGGCAGATAGAGAATGACACTCAGGGCCTCCAACCACTGCAAACGAACACCAGATGCATGTGCCCCTTGTGCATCTGGCTTATGTGGGTCCTGGGGAGTTGAACCTGGGTCCTTTGGCTTTGCAGGCAAATGCCTTAATGGCTAAGCCATCCCTCCAGCCTGAATCTGGCTTCTTCTTGTCACTCACATCTCAGGTTATGCCTCCCCTCCTCAGAAATTCCTTCCCTGACCACAATTATCCACCCCTCCTCCACCCCTGCTCCCCTCCTCGGTCCCCTCTTCATGTCTCTTCAACAAGCCTCCATGGCCTTACTGTTTCCTTGTTTACTGTCTGTCCGTCTCCCTGCACACCAGCGTTAGCTCTGGAAGAGCAGGACCTGGGACAGTGCCGGATTCCCCCCCCCCAAAAAAAAAAACCATGTGGCTTCTGGACAGATCCATTACTTTTCCAGTTGCTGTGACCACATACCTGACAAGAAACCATCTAATGGTGTTAGACACTGAGGACACTCGAAACACATCAGAGCAAAAACCCAAAGGCTGCAGGGATGCGGAGAGCTCAGCGCTAAAGCAGAGTCCTAACACGTTCACCAGCGCTCAGGGGACATCACGGAAGAGGGGCCAGAAAGACAGTGAGAGCCACGGGTGGGAAAGAGTGGCCTGAGGTATTGTCTCTGCCCCATAAAGACTGACTGGGGCATTCAGAACCCCACAGTGAGTACCAGCAACCCCACCTGGCTAGAGCCCTCAGCGGAATGGGGGTGGGCAAGAGGGGATAGAAGAGATAATCTGAGGGGAACGTGACCGACACATGATTTGTTCATAATTAATCAAAATAAAAATTATTGAAATTTTTTTTGTAAAAAGTGGCCAGGTGTGGTGGGGGCACGCCTTTGATCCCAGCACTCAGAAGGCAGAGAGGTAGGTAGATCGCCATGAGTTCGAGGCCGGCCTGAGACTACATAGTGAATTCCAGGTCAGCCTAGGCTGGAGTGAGACCCTACCTTGAAAAACCAATAAATAAAAAATAGTTTAAAAAAAAAAAAAAAACAACCTAAGAGAAAAGGGTTTATTTTGGCTTAGAGTTTGAGGGGAGAAAGACATGTAGGCAGGGCTGGGACACAACGCATGTGGTAGTTTGAACGGATGTCTCCCACTAGATCCAGTCTTTATTAAAGCTTCTTGGATTTCTAGCTGCCTGCCTGGAGAGGCGTCCTGTGGGTGGATCCAGGGTCCAGCCCTAAGCCGTGTGTGTGGGGCGGATCTGGAAACCCAGACTGAAGGTGCGCAGAGAGCTTCAGCCCTGCCCGGGGTTCGTGGAGCGTGCTTGCTCGTGGTGCTGGCGGTGGTGTTTCTCTCTGCGTGGACCTGTGAAAGGGGGCGGGCTTCTTCCGCCCTGACGGAACTTCCCCGGGATCTGTAAGCTTCGAATAAACGCCATTCCTCCTAGAAAGTGAGTCTGGTTTGGAGGTTCGTCCCAGCAACATGAAGTTGACCATGACAACTAGTCCCATGGTATCTGCGGTCAGGAAGTAAAACAGGAATATAAACCCTCCAGCTTTCTCCCTCAGAGACTCACCTCCTCCACAGAAACTCCTCCTCCTCAAAGCTCCACTACTGTCCCAAGTAGCTCCATCAGCTGGGGGACCAGGTGTCCAAATATTCCTTCAGCCTACTAAGGACATTTCACATTCAAACCACATCAGTGGGTTTGTGATGATGGTGAAATAAGGTAATAACAATTATAAAATAATAATAATAAATAATAACTGTACTAAAGCATTTGGCAAGGCAAGCACACAGTAAATACTCAAGAAACGGTGATTACAGTTTACTATTTTTGTCATATATTTTATTTTATTTTTAATAGCTTATTTATTTATTTGTGCGAGAGAGAGAGAGAGAGAGAGAGAATGGGCATGCCAGGGCCTCCAGATGTATGCACCACCTTGTGCATCTGGCCTACATGGGTACTGGGGAATTAAACCCAGGTCCTTAGGCTTCACAGGCAAGTGCCTTGACTGCTAAGCCATCTCTCCAGTCCTTTACCATATATTTTTTTTTAATCTTTTTTTCAGATTTTTGTTTGTTTGTTTTTTTTTGAGGTAGGGTCTCACTCTAGCCCAGGCTGACCTGGAATTCACTATGGAGTCTCAGGCTGGCCTCGAACTCATGGTGATCCTCCTACCTCTGCCTCCCGAGTGCTGGGATTAAAGGCACATGCCACCATGCCCGGCTTCTTTTTCAGTGTTTTTGAGGCAAGGTTTTGCTCTTCAGACCTGTTAGCCTGGAACTCATGATATGGTCCAGACTGTCCTTAAACTGGTGACAGTCTTTGTGCCTCAGTGTCCCCAGTCCTGGGACTAGGGCATGAGCCACCACCACCAGTTTTATCATGCATTTTAGAGTCCGTCTGTCATCCTGGCTTTCCTAAACCACCAAACCTCCTCTTAACCCTTTCACAGTTTCCAACAAGCTGAATCCTACCTGCCCCATGTAGACTCCAGAAAACCAAGCAGCTCTGGTTTACCTGGGACCTTTCTATTTAGCACTAACATCTGACACCACAGTGTGGTGGTGTAACGTCACCGTCACAATAGCCTGAGGTATTTTTTGATTAAGATTCATCTTCTTACTTAAGTCTCAGCAGGCAGAGCCCTGCTGGAAGAGGTGTATCACTGGGGATGACTCTTGAGTCCAGCCCTACTAGGTGTGTAGCGAGCCAGCTTGAGCCCTGGCTGTTCATGCTTGTGAATACTGATCTTGGCCTCTCTGCTCTGGACGTGTGATGAAGTGAGCCAGCTTCCTCCACCACGACGAAGCTTCCCCTGGAAACCGTAAGCCTGAAATAAACCCTTTCCTCCCATAAGCTGCTTCTGGTTGGGTGTTTGTCCCAGCAACGAGAAGCCAACTGGAACACACGGGGAGCCCCTAGTACTGAACCTACTGGCGTGGTGGGTCAGTCTCTTTCTAACTTCCAATATGACTTCTGTGGTGGTTTGAATGCCAGCGTATGTCCCCCTCCCCCATAGCCTCAAGGATTTTTGATTACGGTTGAGCTTCCTGCTTAAGTCTCTAGTAGGTGGAACCCTGCCAGAGGTATGTCACTGGGGGTGGATCTTTAGTCCAGCCCTAAAGTGTGTAAAGAGCCAAGTGGAGCTCTGGCTGTTGGTGTTTTCTGGCTGTTTGGTGGCGTCTCTTTGCCATGGATCTATGGAAGTAAAGCCAGCTTCCTCCACCATGGGCGACATTTCCCCTGGGTTCTGTAAGGCTGAGATAAACCCTTTCCTCCAATCAGCTGTTTCCGGTCAGATGTTTGTCCCAGAGGTGAAAAGGTAACTGCAACAGCTTCTGATTAAATGCAACAGAGGCATTGATTGGGGTGAGGAAAAAAAAAGAGACACAAACCAAGGGACAGGTCATGATTTTTACCGGTGTGGTCTTGTGGTAGATGGTGGCAGCTTGCTGAACACCACCCATTTCTGAGGTTTGCCCTGTTATCTGTACCAAGTACAGAGGCGTCAAAGCTATTTCTCCTTCAGTTTTGGTGATTCTGTGGGCTGCCTGTGGCCTTATTAAACCACGCTCAGCCTAATCCTGGAGTGGATTCTGCTGCCTGCAACTAAGAAGCTCAGCCAGTACACAATTATACAAATGTCTTCCGCAGAATCCACGCCACATTAAGAACCTCCTGAGAACATTCCAGAGAAATCATTGCTGGACAGTCCGGGGGGGGGGGGAGCTACCTATTGCTAGTGTCTTCACTTATGAGACAAATGCCCATGTCTGCTACTTCAGAGGCTCTGGGCACAGGGTCTGCAGCACTGTGTGCAAGATCAGATCTACTGGACAGCATGGGAAGCCCCTGCTGTCCCCCCCCCGGGCCTCATCTCCTGGACACCAGGCAGGCTGGAGATCAACCACAGGGGAACGTGGGCGTTGCTCATCCAGCCATGAGCCTGGTGCAGACACTGCTGGGGCTGGGGTGGGCTTGGGAAACTGAGTCAGCCCAGAAAGGTGTCCTGGAGGAGACCAGGCCATCCCAGCCAACAAAGACAAAGGACCAGTAGGTCTCAAGCATGGAAATTAGGCTACCTGCCACCTGGCTAGAGGCATTCAAGAGGAGGTCCAGGTCAGAAGGCAGGCAGGGCAGCAGTCAGCACCACCACCCAGGTGTGTCTTCATTGGAGAAATGTCTGTTCATTACCCCATGCAAGTCTCGCCATTATGAAGAGCAGACATTTCTTATACTCTAGAAGGTTCCTTCATGCCACTTTCTAGTCTGAGATAACTGCCAGTTTGATTTGAGCTCTAGATATGCCTGATTTTAAGCTTCATGGTGGTATACTAGTGTTTGATGGACTGACAGGTCGATTGATTGATTGTGTGTGTGTGTGTGTGTGTGTGTGTGTTTTGAGATAGGGTTTTATTATGTAGCCCAGGCTGGCTTTTAAATTTTGTTTTATTTGAGAGAGAGACAGAATGGACATGCCAGGGCCTTCAGCCACTTCAAACGAACGCCAGATGCATGCACCACCTTGTACATCTAGCTAATGTGGGTCCTGGGGAATCAAACCTGGGTCCTTTGGCTTTGCAGGCAAGTGCCTTAACTACTAAGCCATCTCTCCAACCCCCAGCCTGGGTTTGAACTCATGATGCTCCTGCTTTCACCTCCTCCTCCTCCTCCTTCTCCTTCTTTTCGAGGTAGGGTCTCACTCTAGCTCAGACTGACCTGGAATTCACTATGGAGTCTCAGGGTGGCCTTGAACTCACAGCGATCCTCCCACCTCTGCCTCCCAAGCACTGGGATTAAAGGCGTGCGCCACCACTCCTGGCTCTGCCTCCCCCTTCTAAGTACTGGGGTGACAGTTGTGCATCAGCGCACCTGGCTATGTCTGACTTATTTTTTTTTTACTCAATATAACATACGAAATTCCATTTCATGACTATGCGATATTCCATTGGGTGCAAATTCACTCATTCTAGTGTTAGTATTGATGTGTGTTGTTTCTAGTTTTTGGCCATTGCAAATGAAGTTTCACCAATTCATTTAATGCGTACTTCGGAGCATAGAGTGACCGCCCACGGCGGTGGTGCGCAGTGGGAGCAATGTGGATAAGGTGGTGGGTTCTGTGTGGGATGACGAAGAGGAGGCCGGGTCCATTTGAGAAGGGTGGATGTGTTACCTTCTGCATATGAGCGCGCGCGCGCACACACACACATGGAAAAGGAGGGAAGGGAAGGGAAGGGAAGGGAAGGGAAGGGAAGGGAAGGGAAGGGAAGGGAAGGGAAGGGAAGGGAAGGGAAGAGAAGAGAAGGAAGGAGGGAGGGAAGGAGGAAACGTATCTCTTTTATTTTCTTTGGCTTGCTCAAGAGTACTTTCTCCTTCAGTTTTGGTGATTCTGTGGGCTGCCTGTGGCCTTATTAAACCACGCTCAGCCTAATCCTGGTGTGGATTCTGCTGCCTGCAACTAAGCAGCTCAGCCAGTGCACAATTATACAAGTGTCTTCAGCAGAATCCCGAGGTGGGAGTAGCCAGTGTAATGGTCGACCCGGGCCATCTCTCAGGTACACACGTAAGACCGATGCACAAAGTGGCACGTGCATCTTGGAGTTCATTTGCAGGAGCAGAATGTCCTGGTTCCCAATCTCTCTCTCTCTCTCTCCCTCTTTCTCTTTCAAATAAATGAATAAGTCAAATATTTTTAAACTGTGCTATGTTCTGTTCCCCACAGGGATCTCCAAATTAAAAGTCCTCCTGTCCAGTCCTCGTCCTCCCCCGGACAGGAGTCAATCCTGTGAGGACACAATCGGTTCTGAGGTTCTTGCTCCTTTCTTCTCCTGTCTCCCCTGCAGGCACCCTTCCCCCGTCCTGCCTCAGAGCCCTCGAGGGTGCTTAAACCCTGATCCCTGTCATAGAGGATTCCAAGCTGACTCCTGCACCCCCTATCCCAGCCAGTGTGTTACATAGTCTTAATCCATTTCTTGTGAAAAGGCAATAGGATTTCTATCCTCTGGGCACAGCCCCCCCCCTTCCCCCCATGGAGGCCAGGACCTCCTGCAGAGAAATCATCAAAATTTTCTGTAGGAGCCTTGCCTCCTGGGGTGCTCAGAGGGAGCCAGTGCCCTGCAGACCTGGCACCATAGTGGGAGGGCTACCAAAATAGTCCCTCTTAAATGCATCTGCTCTTAGTTTCCTGAATTGGTGGGAAGGTAAACTGAGGCGGGCACCTTGCAGAAAATGCCAGGTGAACAAACCTTCCTGTGGAAAACAGTTTTCCAGGTAAGAGAGAAGGCGTGTGTGTGTGTGTGTGTGTGTGTGTGTGTGTGTGTGTTGGCAGGCAGGTGTTGTGTTGCCACTATCAGCCAACCTAAATTTAGATACCCCGGAGACAAGAACTCCCGAGGGGAGAGCGCTGCACAAAACGGTTGGTTAGGGCTGAAAAGCAGCTGCTGAGAGGCTGGCACTGCCTGCTGCACTCAGCCAGCCTCAGGGCGCCAACACTCCCTCCTCTCGGCACGCTCCCTCTGTCTTCATCCTCAGTTCCATTCCTATGTCTCAAAAAGGGACGAGTTAAACATCTTCAAGAACTCAGGATTCATCATGTCGCCTCAGAAAGCAGTGTTCTTTGGGCCTGCCACACACCCAGTTGTTGTTTTGTTTTGTTTTTTTTTAACCTCACGGTAAATAATTGCAGAGCCCTGGGTGCTACTAAGGGCCTGTATAAGGTGGGTGCTATTTATTAAATCTGATGTCATTTGTGGCTCCTGGAATCTCTGGCACCATGCAGGACCACCGTGGGTCCCAGCCAGGCTTATCGAGGTCCTGGAGACGAGTGAGGGTCTGGTGGGTCAGAAGCTCACCAGTGTGGCTGATAGTACAGGCGAGCTCTGCGCGGGTTTCTGGACACTCACCTTGAGAGAAGTGTAAGATGGAGGTTTAAACTTGACAGCCAATGGCCACAAGCGAAAGCAGAGGCCAGAGATGATTCAGCACTCTGTGGACTCCATCATTTGCCCCGGTAGAGAGAGAGAGAGAGAGAGAGAGAGAGAAAGGAGAGAGGTGAGGGGAGGAGACTCTCAAGTGCATGGTGGGGAGAGGCGTGTGATGGTGATGGGCTGAGGCACCTCGTTATCCTCCCAGCGACCGTGAGGAGCGGGGTGTGTCAGCACATTTCCCTCCTGCGGGACACAGGGGACAAGGGACGCGCGGTTTCGGAAGGCAGCGGGGATGCTGACACAGCTGGGAAGGAGCCTAGGACTTGCTCCTCCTTTGAACACCTCTGTATTCAGGCTGTCAGGGGCGACTTTTCCTCGTCCAGGTTTGAGCTGAAGAATTTGCTTTTCAAATGAAATGGGTCTTAGAGTTGGACAGCCCCGCCGCCTGTAACGAGGTAGGCTTTAAGAGACCCTTAATGAGCGCGTTGAGAATAGGGGTGACCTGTCGAAGTGTTCATGGGCTCAGACCCAAGGCAGGTGTCACCGACTGATTACGGATGCCATATGGGTGATACGACCGCGGAGGTGACACTGTCACTCCTGGATTCCAGCCTCACTCAGGGCCCCAGGCGCCTCCCCACCTGCACCCTTGGCGCCTGGCTCCTATCGCCTCTTGGGGATAGTTGCTCCTGGACTCTCTGGCACCATGCAGGACGACCGTGGGTCTCGGCCAGGCTTACCGTGCCCCACTTTGCCCCATCTGTCCTCCAGCTAACCCTCCCACTCTTCCATTACGGAGTTTCACGCTGAGCAAGGTGGTCTGCCAAGGGGTCAGAGCTGTGAAGACAACCTCCCTCTCCAGTTGGTGCCAGGGGCTCCAGCCTTTTCCTTCTCCAACATGAGACTTCTGAGGACATTCCAGTTTCTTGGGGACCAATGTCTCAATAGTCTGGTAGTCAAAGGGAGGGCCGTAAGTGTCTCTTCAGAGTATTTTCATTAACGCCAAGATGGCCAGATAAGCACCCACCTTCTTCAACCACCCAAGTACAGGTGAACAGGAACTGTTTGCTGAATGAAAGCCCAGGAATCCAGCGCTTGGAGTCTTGGGATCAGCAAATCCGGGTTCCAGTCCTGACCATTCATACTCGCAGTTGACACAAGTTTGCCTCTTGCATCCTCAACTTCCCATCTGGTAGAGATTTCTCTCCTTTTCTGTAGCCTCTGTTCCTGGTGCTTCCCTGTTCCTGGAGTTGTTAGGGCCTGGGTCCCGAGAGCCGTGACCAGGCAGGCTTCGCCACTTACCTTCAATAGCCCAGCTAAAGAGACAAGAATCTTTGTTCTAGCTCAGTAGCTGGACTCCCAAATACAGACAGTCTGAGCAGTTGATCTCAGAATCTTTGATCAGAAAGCACTCCTAGATGAGCCACGATGTGGGACCATCATAAAAATCACAAAATGCTGACTTGAGGCCTGGGATACAGCCCAGGCATTGGCATTGTTCGTGGACACACACACACACACACACACACACACACACATACTCATTGGGGAAAGGATAGTACTCACTCTCCCTTAAAGCTCTGCAGAGCTGTCTCCCAGCTCAGAGAGGCCCCAGTCTGGGTGTGGAGTGGGCACAGGCTACTGTGAGGAAGGTCCTGGGGCTGATCCGGCTGCCATCCTTTGCTACGGTGGTCTGCACAGGGGAAAGAGGAAGAGCACCCAACTGTGATGTCCGAGTCAAGGAGATGTTGCTAAGCCCGGCATGAGAGACGTACAAGGAGGAGCACTTCCACGTGCTTGACGTGAAAGGGGCAGATGTGAACCAGAAAGATACATGTGGGGCTGGAGAGATGGCTTAGTGGTTAAGGCACTTGCCCGCAAAGCCAAAGGACCCAGGTTTGATTCCCCGGTATGCACAAAAAGCCAGATGCACAGGGTGATACATGAGTCTGGAGTTTGTTTGCAGTGGCTGGAGGCCCTGGTGTGCCCATTGTCTCTCTTTCTTATTTATTTATTTGACAGAGAAAGAGAGAGAGAGAGAGAGAGAGAATGGGCGCGCCAGGGCTTCCAACCACTGCAAAGGAATTCCAGACATTTGCGCCCCCTTGTGCATCTGGCTAGTGATGTGGGTCCTGGGGAATTGAACCTGGATCCTTTGGCTTTGCAGGCAAACACCTTAACTGCCAAGCCATCCCTTCAGCCCTCTATTTCTCTTTCTGTACCTGCCTCTTTGCCTCTCTCTCTCTTAAATAAATAAATGAATAATAAAAAAGATACACATAATCCCTATGTAGCACACAGTCCTAATCATTGTAATTCAGGGATGCCCTATACCACAAAGATTCATGTGTAAATATAGGCTCATGTGTATCATAGTGCGCACACGCGTACGCGCCCACACACACACACAATCATATACCCACAGACACTCTGACCTGAACAATGGGCTTTATGTTCCATCACTCACAAGAAAGGCCAAATGGAAAGTGGAGTTTTAACAGCCAGCTCCAGACCCTGTGATGTTTCTCTGGTGATCTCTCCCGGGGCCAGAAGCCGAGTGTCACATAAAATGGCTTTTTAATGTCCATCTGGGAATCTAGGAGGGAAAGAAGGTGGTCATAGCGCTCCTTCTGTAACCTGCCCATGTCTCCAGCACTCGAGGGAATTGGATGCTATTAAAATCAATTTAGCTCTAAAGGGCAATGCGTGGTAGAGACATGGCGGAGGCTGGAGAAGCCAGCAAGCGGCGGCCCTGGGGCCTGCTGGAGCCCTGTGAGATGCCATCTGGGAGGTACCATCCGGGAGGACTTCTGTGGAGAGAATCCTGCAGTTCACCCCTTCACGGTGTTTCCAGCAACTAGGGCGTGACCCTAAACACAACCATTTGCAGCCCCTCATCTCTGTTCTTCTTTGAGCAGCATCGTGGAGGAGTTCTCGTGCACCGTGGGGAGTACTCTTGGAGGTTCTCAGGCGACTCTGGGTAAAAGGGAATTGAGACCTTGCCCTTGGGGAACTTCCAGATTGATTGGTAGAACCGTCATGCTGATTTCAGACGGCTCCCGACCTGCTGAGGACACCCACAGACATGCAGACAAATGAGAGGAAAGATGTCATTGGGAGATCAAATATTTGTGCCACATGGTCAACATCTTTAAATGTCTGTATAAGCCTCAAAATGCAAGTCCAAGTCATGCTTTGGGAAACACACGTTTGTGGTATGAAGTGCAGGTACTTTTGATTTGCCAGTCCCCACGGACATGCATTTCTGCTGTGGTTCAGTTGAACCAGAACCTGGGAGAACTGGTTAAATATGAGTAACCACGGTGTGCTATTCATGAGTCATGGCATAGAGCCAAAATTTTAAAAGTATTTTATTTTTATTTATTTACTTAATTGACAGAAAAAGGGGGGAGAGAGAGAGACTGGGACTGCCAAGGCCTTCAGCCACTGCAAATGAACTCCATATGCATGTGCCCCCTTGTTCATCTGGCTAACGTGGTCCTGGGGAATCAAGACTTTGTAAGTAAACACCTTAACCACACAATGCCAATTAAAAAAAGAATATATTGAGGAGCTGGAGAGATGGCTCAGCACTTAAGGTATTTGCCTGCAAACCCTAACAACTCAGATTCAATTCCCCAGAACCCACGTAAAACCAGATGCACAACATGGCACATGCATCTGGAATGTGTTTGCAGTGGCTAGAGGCCCTGGAATACCCAATTCTGTGTGTGTGTGTGTGTGTGTGTGTGTGTGTGTGTCTCAGCTTGCAAATGAATAAACAAAATATTTTTTTAATGTATTGGCCCGGGGAGATGACTTAATGGTTAAGGTGCTTGCCTGTGAAACTTAAGGACTCAGATTCGATTCCCCAGTACCCACGTAAGCCAGATGCACAAGGTGGTACCTGCATCTGGAGTTCATTTGCAGTGGCTGGAAGCCTTGGTGTGCCCATTCTCTCTCTCTCTCTCTCTCTGCCTTTTTCTCTCTCTTAAACAAATAAATAAATAATTAAAAATACTTATTGATTGTGAACTTTACTATATGAGCACATTGGTCATTTTCCTATTGGGTTCCTGCCCCCATTCCACTGAGGGCCCTTCTCAGTGGGGTTATTGGTAGTCAAGGTGGGTAATGAATGTACTAGTCATACTCAGTGGGATGGACCTTGTCTCCAGATATGCCTCCTCATCGTTACATTCTTTCTATCCCTTCTTCTGCAATGTTCCCTGAGCCTTCGAGGAAAGATTATAAGTCTCCTTTAGTGTTGAGCTCTTTGCACCCACTGATTTTTCTGCTTTGGTGAGTTTTGAGTCTCCTCAGTGTCTACCGCCATCTCTCTGGGTGTGCTCAGGCCAGCGGTGAGAGCGGCACTCGGGTGTGATCCACCTCTTCCTCTGAGATGTCACACCTGGCGGATGTGATAGAAGTGATTCGTCTCATGCCAGACAGTTGAATTTCTTTCCTTGTCATACTGACAGATCTTGGGTCTCCACAGTATTTATTGCCATCTGTAAAAAAGCCAACTCTCTAACCAAGAGCAAGAGCATTATGGATCAAAGGGGATAAGAATGGTCATTTTAGGGCTGGAGAGATGGCTTAGTGGTTAAGGCGCTTGTCTGCAAAGCCCAATGACCAAGGTTGGATGACCCAGGACCCACTAAGCCAGATGCACAAGGTGGCACATGCATCTGGAGTTTGTTTGCAGTGTCTGGAGACCCTGGTGCACTCATTCTCTCTCTCTCTCTCAAATAAATAAATAAATAAAATAAAATAAAAATATTTTTCAAAAAGAATGGTCATTTAAAAAAACCATTTGACAGGTGCACCCTTTCATTTTCGTCAACGAATAGTGGGAACTTCCTTCTAGGGTCTACGGCCTTCCTATCCACAGGTTTCTGACTTGGTTTTCTTTTTTTTTTTTTTTTTTTTTTTTTTGGTTTTTTGAGGTAGGGTCTCACTCTAGCCCAGGCTGACCTGGAATTCACTATGGAGTCTCAGGGTGGCCTCGAACTCACGGCGATCCTCCTACCTCTGCCTCCCGAGTGCTGGGATTAAAGGCGTGCGCCACCACGCCCGGCTCCTGACTTGGTTTTCAATACCAAGTGTGGATTCCCTCCCATTGAGCGGGCCTCATATCCAATCAGAGAGCGGCTGATTACCCGCGTAACCTGCGCGCCACTGTTGCACACTGGCTGGTGGATTCTGCAGCTCACAGAATTCCCTGCACGTTCACTCTGTTGGTGACCACTACCCGCCAGCATCTTGCATAGCACTTTGTAGCACCACGAGGGCGAGTCAGCAGGGAGCTGGCTTCCTTCTCAGGCCCAGCATGGCCTCTCAATGTCCTGCGCTGGCAGCCAGTGGTGTCTTCAGCAATAGAGTCTCTCCATTTAGAGCTGGTGGGCAACCAAGTTCAAGAAGTCATTTTTTTAAACAAATATTTATTTGTAAGAATGAGAGGGAGAAAGAGGAAGACAGACAAAGAGAGAGAGAGAGAAAGGGAGAGAGAAAGAGACAGAGTGGGGGGGGAATGGGTGTCCCAGGGCCACTGCAAATGAACTCCAGACACATGCGCCACCCTGTGCACCTGGCTTTACATGGGTACTAAAGAATCAAATGCCAGTTGTTATGGTTTGTAGTCAAGTGTCTTAACCACTGAGCCACCTCTATGGCCCTTTAAAAATATTTTATCTTTATCTATTTGAGAGAGAGAGCATGAAGTCATTAAAAAATATTTATTTGAAAGAGAGAAAGGGAGAGAGAGAGAGAGAGAATGGGTGCTCCAGGGCCTCCAGCCACTGCAAACGAACTCCAGACACATGCACTCCCTTGTGCATCTGGTTTACATGGATCCTACAGAATCGAACCTGGGTCCTTTGGCTTTGCAGGCAAACGCCTTTAACCGCTAAGCCATCTCTCCAGTCCATGAAGCCATTTTTTTAATGTGTATGTGTGCATATGTGTTCATGCATGTGGGTGTACATGAATATGTATGTGTGTGTGTGTGTGTGAGAGAGAGAGCCAGGGTACAACCTCGAGTGTCACTCCTTTTAGGAACCATCCAACATTTTTAAAAATTTATTTATTTATTTTGAGAGAGAGAGAGAGAGGGAGGGAGAGAATGGGTGCACCTGGCTTTCAGCCACCGTGAGTGAACCCCAGACATGTGTGCCCCCTTGTGTGCCCATGTGACCTAGAGTGCTTGCGTCACTGTGCGTCTGGCTTACATGTGACCCGGAGAGTCGAACATGAGTTCTTAGGTTTCACAGTGAGTGCCTTAACTGCTAAGCCATCTCTCCAGCCCCATCCACCATTTTTGATACAGGGACTTTCACTGGTGTGGAGCTCACTAATTAGGCTAGACTGGCTAGCTGATGTGGGTATCCACCCGTGTTCTCCTCACCAGGCACACACCACCACGCCTGGCATTTCCACACAGGCTCCTTAGGTCTGCACTAAAAGTATTTACTGAGCCATCTCCTCAGCCCAGAAAGCACGAACTCTGATGGTGGCCAGTTGGTCCACATTGCTCCACAGTAGCAGGCGTGACTGGCAGTCAGAGACTTCTTTCATAGTCTGTGGGCAACAGGTCTTTTCTTTTTTTTTTTTTTTTTTGGCTCAGTTCCCACACTGACAGCAACTTACACAGCCGAGTCGCTTGCATGTCTCCTGGTGGCAAATCCAAGTAGCATTTTATGAAAACAGATAAAGAGGAAACTTGCCAGAAAAGACGGAAAAACATGCCGTGAAGAGACACAAAAGGGCCGATGCTGGAAGTGCAGTCCCTGTGAGAAAAGTCAACGCCATTCTAGAAGACAGTGCTGGAGGTGGCGGACAGTGTGGACACGGCTGCCCCTGGCGAGATCCTAGACCCACAGCCAGAGGAATTCGAGGCAGGATGACTTGGCAACATGAATGTGGAAAGTAGTTGTGACATAAAAGGATGAGGATGTCCCAGAGGAAGCAAGGCCAGAAAAAATGAAAATTAAAAGAGATAGTGGTGATGGGGGGGGGGTGCATCAAAAGTTCAGATGGATAAAATGCTGGAAGTGGATCCAATCTTAGAGAGAACGACAACCTTTTGCCAAGCTCAGAGCTCCCTCTGTACTGAGCGTTTTGTGGCAAGAGGCAGGCCAGCACTGGCAGATTGCCCTTGAAGATGTTTGTGGAGAAAATAAACACCTTCATTATCCACCTTCCTAATGTTTTAAGTCATTTAGATAAAATTACTATTTTAGTGCTTTTAGTTATTTATTTGCAAGAGGAGAAAGAGAGAGAGAGAGAGAGAGAGAGAATGAACATCAGGGCCTCTTGCTACTGTATCCAAACTCCAGATGCATGCACCACTTTGTTCATCTGGCTTCATGTGGGAACTGGGGAACTGAACTGAGGTTGCCAGGTTTTGCAAGCAAATATCTTTAAACATTTAGCAATCTCTCCAGCTCAAAATTAATATTTTTGTGTGTGTTTTTTTTTTTTTGAGGTAAACCCTAACAGATTGCCTTTTTATTATGGGAGAGAGAGAGAGAGAGAGATAGAGAGAGAGAGAGAATTGGCACACCAGGGCCTCCAGCCACTGCAAACGAATTCCTGAAATGTGTGCCCTCTTGTGTGTGTGTGGGACCTTGCACACTTGTATCACAGTGTGTCTGGCTTACAGGGGACCTGAAGTGTCAAACATGAGCCCCTAGGCTTCACAGATAAGTGCCTTAACCACTAAGCCATCTCTCCAGCCCTCAAAATTAATATTTTAAAAACCACTTTCACTATGTAAAATTTCTCTTATTCACTGACCTGTGGTAAAAGGGTTTTAGACTTCATTAGTCCATATATATATATATATATATATATATATATATATATATATATGTAATTTTTTTTTAGACGGGGTCTTGAGTATTTCAAACTCAAACTCACTCTGTAGCCAAGGATGACCTTGAACTTCTGATCCTCTTGCTTCCACTAGGAAAGCTATCCAGCAGGGAGGAAGCTTCCAGCTCAGTTCCAGTTTTTTTTTCTCTATGTACTGCAAACAAAACATACAGTGCCTCCAGCAGTAGTGACTTACCATCTTGTTTGGGTGGCCAGAACGGGACAGAGACAGGAGGATGCCTGCTCAGTCAATTGAACTGAAAAACTGGCGGGCTCCAGGTTCAGAGAGAGAGACTCTGTCTTAAGGAAGTAAGGTGGAAGCTGGGTTCTGCATGCATACACATGGGCTGTGCATATCTGTACACACGTGTGCATACACCACACACATACTACACACCAAAACCAACCAAGCCAAAAAGCAAAAACAAAAAACTCTCATCTCTCAGCAAACGCTCCAGGTTGGAAACAGTGGCCTAAAACGCAGGGTCCGTGAGCTCGCTCCCTAGCATGGAGCGAGGAGTGCAAGGACCTCATGAGTCCCACGGAGAAGAAGAGCAGTCACTCACACCTGCAGGCCAGGGTGGCTGCAGCCTCCCCTGGCGGGAGGTGGCGGGTTCCGGAACTTGCGCCGGTTCGCAGGTGAAGATGAAGCCGCGTGAGGCTGCCCTGTGTGAGACTCAGTGACCCTTCCCGGCCCTGCCCTTGCTCTGCACTTCCATCACAGGGGACAGCGGGACCAGCGGCTTCCGAAGTCCACGGCCATGCGTGTCCCTGACCAGTGGCGCGTGGGAGGCCGGTTCGCCTGGCTGCAGCTGGCCGCGTGTGACTTTGCACGCTCCCCGTGCCTGGGCCCTGACACCCCCATGCTTGGCTCGGTTCTACGGTGAAGCAAGGAGCCGTGTGGGAGTTCCCAGCCGCCTATTCCTCCCGGGCTTCTCTTTTGGGATGTCTTTTCGCACCTCGAAGTGCCGGGTGGGAGCGATGAATGTCACATGCCTGGCTCGGCTAAGACGTCTGTCTTCCTTCGCCCGGGGTGTGAGGCTGTCTGTCCAGGCCTTGGCGGCCAGGCCCCGCTTCTGACCCTCTGTGACGCCTCTTCCCCTGTCCCAGTGGGTCCCAGACAGCTCCTTCTTTTGCTAAAGCCAGTCTCTACCCAACGGAGGGGACCGATTAACTAGTTAGCCTTGGGCACTGTGCATTGCCCCAGCTGGTCTTCCCTTTCCGATGTTTGTAAAATAGAAGCATGGCACCCCACGGTCCCCGAAGGTACTCGGCTCTAATGGCATTCCCTTCATCTCCTTTGTTGGTTTTTATATCCTTCGGGGTGCCCTCCTACCCTTCCAGGCTTGCAGACATCACGTCTTTGCCAGACATGCGAAGCTGCTCAAACTCTCCCCGGGAGGGCCTGATCTCAGCAGGCTGGGATGAAGGCTTACTCCTTTTTTTTGCGGAGGGGGACTTGCCATTAAAACATGATTAATGTTGAAGTTTTATTTATGAAATAATACTATAATAAAGGCAAAGCAAAAAGGAAAGGAAAGCAACCTATGAGGACTCGGGGCTCTGTTCACACCATGGGTAAAGCATCTGACGGAGCTGTGGAGAAGGAGCCTAGCCTCGCTCCAGCTCTGTCCTCCATGGATTCCTTTTGGCTGCGGCGCTGTTTAAGTTAATAATTTCTAAAACTTGTGGCTGATGAGACTAAGGGGCCTTCCAAATTTCATCAAGCAGCCTGTGGGGCTTCCCCAAAATTTCATTAGGAGGAGACCAATTTAAAGATTAACTAATGTAAGAGATGCAGTCATCTAATTACTTGTAGCAGGTCTGTGTGGTAATGCGGCTGGAGAGAGGCTCCTGGCAGCCGATAGAGAGGGGCAAAATAATAGAGAGAGAGAGCTGCTAGGCAAAGAGCAGAGATCATAGTGTGTGGGGTCCAAGTGCAGGGAGGATGGTTTTCTTCCCAGTAAGTATTGATGCCTGCAAAGCTAATGTCCTTGGAATTGAGCCATGCCCCCCATCACCACCCACGGAGTCAGCATAACCTTGACATGATATTCAACTTCCTTTCATTTGCTTGAAAATACTCAATAGCCTTTTCAAAAATACTTTATTTATTTACTTGAGAAAGGGAGGGAGAGAGAGAGAGAGAGAGAGAATGGGCACACCAGGTCCTCCTAGCCACTGCAAATGAACTCCAGGCGCATGTGCCCCCTTGTGCATATGGCTTTACACGGGTCCTGGGGAATCGAACCTGAGTCCTTTAGCTTTGCCGGCAACTGCCTTACTGCTAAGCTATCATTCCAGCCCCTCAATAGCTTTTTAATCGAGTTATCTTCTGTGCAGAGCTGCCCAGAGGGAAGGAGCACTTCGTGCAAAAATTGCTGTTAAACTGCCCGGTGTCTCTCCCAATATAAATAATAACAGGCTGTGAATCACTACTCTTACTACATAAAAGGTATTTGCTTCACATGAATTTAACTCTAATCTTGCAAAGTGGGGATTGCTATTTCAGGGCCACTGTGCGTGGTCACGCATGCAAACTGCACTGCACTCCTCGGGGGGCACCATTCCCAGTGAAGTCTGTGCGCATGGTCTCTTCTAGAGTTTGTAGGATGCAACGCACACGGGCTTAATCACAACCGCAAGACGTCTTTCTGCCGCGTCACGTGCTATTCCTGCAGTGGGTTTTGAGAACAAGGGAGCCTTTCTTGGCTCTGGACAGGTTTAGCTTAGGGATTAGAGTGCCCGGCACTCACTGGTCACTAAAACTCCCCAAGCCAGTGCCTCTTGAGCTGTGGTCTTGCTACCTGCAAAGAATGATGGGAACAGACATGGAGGAGGGGCAAGTGAAACAAACACTCATTAGAAAAGAGAGGGAGGGCTAGAGAGATGGTTCAGTGGTTAAGGCACTTGCTTGCAAAGCCTGATGGTCTGGGTTCAACTCCCCAGTACCCGTGTCAAGCCAGATGCACAGAGTGGTGCATGCATCTGGAGTCTGTCTGCTGCGGCACGAGGCCCTGGTGTGCCCATATTCCCTCTATCTCTCTGCAAAGAAATTAATTAATTTTTTAAAAAAATGGATGAGCTGGAGAGATTGCTCAGTGGTTAAGGCACTTGCTTGCAAAACCTAACAAACCTAGGTTCGATTGCCCAATAACCATGTAAAATCTGACACACAAAGTGGCGCATGTACCTGGAGTTCATTTTGCGGCAGCTAGAGGCTCTGGTGTGCCAATTCTCTCCCTCTCCCCCTTCTCTCTCTCTCTCTGCTTGCAAATAAAATAAAAATACTTTTTATTTGGTAAGTAAGTCTCCTATGCTGAGCTGGGTTCCTAGTGGGTAGCTGCACAGTGACTTGGGTGGGATTTTATACCCTAGGGAATGTAAATTAAGTATCAAGATGAGGTGTATTGGATTATCTTGAATGTATATGGGGTCTTCTGATAGACTGATGATTTAATGCCCTTAGGGATGCAAATTAGGTATCCATTTAGGGGGCTTGGATTGGTTGCTCTGAATGTGTGCAGGGGGCTCCTGCCTGGCTGATGAGTTAGACCAAGAACTTTGAATGTATGTTGGGGGGGGGTGGAGGGGGGGCTCCTGACAGGCTGATGAGTTAAGTTTGGTTATTTTGCAGATATAGGTCAGTTGGCCTCCTGGTGAATCAAGGACTTCCTTTGGTGGGTCAGAGCTTTGAAAAATATTTTATTTTATTTTTATTTATTTATTTGAGTTGGGGGAGCAGAGCTTCCGTGGACTCTGTTCACTTAAAACCCAACAGATTGTCTGTTTATTCCTTTGGGCCTATAGACTAGCTGCCTACAAAATGGGGGCTACTTTGTCTGTCCCAATCATTTCCTATCATCCTCTGCGTTCCTTGTACAAATGTCATCGCGTTGAACCCTTTCCCCTACCGTGCAAAGCCGGTCCTATTTAGCATTTTCGTTTCACAGAAGAGACATAGAGAAGTGGATAAATAATCTTGTCTGATTCCATAGAGATCATAAATGATGATGTCCGGCTTAACTGTTGGTGTGTCTGGGTTTCTGTCATCCCACTTTGTCCCTTGGGAACTTGTTGGCGTAATGTCACTATTTTGTTTTTTATTTTTACAATTATTTATTTATTTGCAAGCAGAGAGGGAGAAGAGAGACAGACAGAGAGAATGGACACTCTGAGGTCCCCGGCTGCAGCAAACCAACTTGAGACGCATGTGCCACTTTGTGCATATGGTCTTATACGGGTACTGGGGAATCAAACCCAGGTCATTTGGCTTTGCAGGTACGTGCCTTAACCGCTGTGCCATTTCTTCAGCCCACGGTGTCCCTACTAAATCGTAGGAGGGGACGGAGAACAGCTGGGTCCTAGACTGAGCTGAGACGTAACACCTTTCTAGAGTTAAAGTTTTATTAAGAGGGCTGGAGAGATGGCTTAGCAGTTAAGGCACATGCCTGAGAAGCCTAAGAACCCAGGTTTGATTCCCTAGTACTCATATAAGCCAGATGCACAGAGTGGCACATGTGTCTGGAGTTTGTTTGCAGTGGCTAGAGGCTCTGGAACATCCATTCTCTCTCTCTACCTCTCTGTCTCTAATAAATCAATAAACAAAAATATATCTTAAAAATATTTTAAAAGAGAAGCTTTATTAGGAGAGTGGAAAGCACCACGACAAGGTGACATAGTGGGATCCAAAGTTAGAGCGAGGGAAGCCTTGAAAATAGGAAGAACAAAGCAAGTTTGTCCCTGCTGTGACGATTTTAGGGGAAAAGAGTGTCTGGACACAAGACTACATGAGAGAAGTCACAGGAGCAATGGGGAGTGGGAGATGAAGTGGGTCTCCAGCCTTTCAAGCTCTCTGAGGAGAAGGCTCTATTCTGGACCACCCTGCTCTTAAATAGGACCCAAAACCAAAACACAAGTGACTCCTGGGTTTCCCTAGCTAGTTATTGCTTTCTTGTCCCGTTGTGGTCACCAGGCACTAGGGGCCTCTCTTAAAGTGACCGCATCTGTGTTTTAACAGTCTCATGGTCTGCCTCTGCCTTTGACAGCACCAAGCCCCTGAACACTTGAGAATCAGGCCCTCAAATGTGGTGACCCGCTGAGGCAGATGTTCTGGAAGGCTTCCCAGGTCAGCGTAGGGGCCACTTTCTATCCACGTTGTCGCCCTTAGTGGGCAGCCACTCCTTCCCCCCTGAAGAAGTGGCGCCTATTCCATATTCTTACGAGGAAGCGACATCAACCATCGCGAAAGGTTGTGAGTCAATTCCACCGTAGGAAGGAAGAGGAGGAACACAGGCGGCCACTCTTACCTACAACGTTCCTGCCCAAGGTGACCAAAGGAGGGCTGCAAGACAGTCCTCAGACCCAGTGGCCTTTTCACAACCACATACTGTGTGGCAGGAATGAAACAGACCCAAGTCATAAAAAAAAGAAACATTTATTTACCTGAGAGAGAGAGAGAGAGAATGGGTGTGCCAGGCCTCCAGCCACTGCAAACGAACTCCAGACACATGTGCCACCTTATGCATCTGGCTTACGTGGGTACTGGGGAATCGAACCTGGGTCCTTAGGTTTCAAGCGCCTTAACTGCTAAGCCATCCCTCCAGCCCAGGAATCTCAACCTTACTCTTCCCTCAGATACTGATGAGATGCAATGTGACCGGCCATGCAGGAGTCACTCTGTGGTTGCACTTGGATGAGACGTTGACCATTCCCTCCCAGAGGAAGGTACAGTTGTTCATGGGAGTGACCCTGAGTATTGTCACCCTCCTCTCTCTGCCAGCACACTAAAGCCCCTGTGGTAGTTTGAATAGATGGTCCCCAGTATAATCAGTGTTTTGTTAGTTTGTAGTTTGCAGCCATCTGGCTGGAGGCAATGTCACTGAGTGGATCTTAAGGTGTGGTGGTGGGTTTGAGATTTCAAGCTAAAGATATGTGAAGTGTGCCTAGCTGCAGTTCCTGAAGTGTGCTGTGCTGTGTGGCTTTAGGCTTGTGCTTCTCTCTGTCTGGTCCTGTGAAGGCAGGCCAGCTTCTTCTGCCATTATGGAACTTCCCCTGGATCTGTAAGCTTCAATAAATATCCCTTCCTCCACCACTGTGCCCGGTCTGGACGTTCATCTCAGCGAACCTGAAGCTGTCTGCCACAGCCCCCCGTCCCAGGCTTTCTCCTTGGCTCTCCCTGCTGGTCCATTTGTGGTACACCAGGCACCCACTCTTCATCAGGTGGAGGGGGCTTCCTGTTTCTCTCCATCCACATCACCCCCACAGATTTCAAGAAGTCTTGCTGTTGCTACGGTAACTCTCCCCAGCAGATTTCTGAGTGCAGGTTGCATTCCGTCATCTTGTCCAAACGCCCGAGGCCAGGTTGATTTGGGAGATGGAGAGTAGGAGGGGGTGTTTAAATCAGATCGGACAACTTCATGTCCCTGGGCCACCTGTGCGAGGGGGGGTGGGGAGTCAGTGACTCAGTGGAGAGTCTCATTCCTGAGGAATCCTTTTCATCCTGTCTGCATCCCAGGTTACTGCTCACTCAAGCGTCCCAGACATCCGTCTTTCTCTGCCTGTTTCTCAGGGCTTTCCCACGCTACCCTATCTCTAGCCTACTCATTCTCCCCAAAGCTGCCAGCCCGTCCCCTCCATTAGACCTACAGGTAAGTAGACCTGGGAAATCATGTCAAAAGAATTCAATTATTACCATAAGAATAGACGGACTAGCTCCCTGGGTAACTTGTGAATGTTGTCTCTTGACCACAGAAATGGAATCTACGTGGATACAAGCCTCCATCCATCCTTATTCATCCCCAAATGTTATGGACAGTCCCCAAAAGACTCATTTTTCCTTAAGTTATTTCCAGAATTTCCTGGGGCTATTCAATGTGAATCTTAGTGGTTTTTTTTTTTTTTTTGTTGTTGTTGTTGTTTTTCTCACTCAAAGTTGAGTATTTTCTTATAGCTATCTTGTTGAAATTTTAGTGCATGTGTTTAAATTTTCTCACGGAGGGTTTTTTTTTTTTTTTTGCATGTGTGTGGTATATATGCATGTTCGTATGTACTTGTGTGGGGGAGCCAGAGAACAACCTTGACAGTCATTCCATAGGAACACTGTCCACTTCTTTTGGAGGCATGGTTTTTTCAATGGTCTGGAGTTTACCAATGAGCCTAGACTGGCCAGCCAGTGAATCCCAGGGAGCTGCCTGTCTCCACCTCCCGAGTGCTGAGAATTACTGGCTTGCTCCATCATCTTGGGCATTTACCGAGATACTGGGGATTGAACTCACATCCTTACATTTGCAAGGCAAGTACTTTACCTCACTAAGCTAATGTCGCCAACACCCTCTCTAGCCCCAATTTTTTTTTAATTTTTTTTGTTTATTCTTATTTATTTATTTGAGAGTGACAGACAGAGAGAAAGAGGTAGATAGAGAGAGAGAGAGAATGGGCACGCCAGGGCCTTCAGCCACTGCAAACAAACTCCAGACGCATGTGCCCCCTTGTGCATCTGGCTAACGTGTGTCCTGGGGAATGGAGCCTCGAACCGGGGTCCTTAGGCTTTACAGGCAAACACTTAACCGCTAAGCCATCTCTCCAGCCCTCTAGCCCCTATTTTGAGAGAAGATCTCGCTCTGCCAGCCAGGTTGGCCTTAAACTCTCAGCAGGGCTGGGGAGGTGGCTCAGTGGTTAAAGGCACTTGCTTACAAAGCCTACCTACCCGGGTTTGATCCTATAGTACTCAGGTAGAGCCAGGTACAGAAAGTGCTGCATGCATCTGGGAGTTTGTTTGCAGGCAAGAGACCATCCATTCTCTCTGTTTCTCTCTCTCTCTGTGTCTACCTTTCTCTTGCAAATAAATAACTAAAAGTACTTTGGTAAAACTCTCAGCAGGGCTGGAGAGATGGCTTAGTGGTTAAGACGCTTGCCTGCAAAGCCAAAGGACCTCGGTTCGATTCCCCAGGACCCACGTAAGCCAGATGCACAAGGTGGCACATGTGTTTGGAGTTCATTTGCAGTGGCTGGAAACCCTGGTGCTCCCTTTCTCTCTCTCTCAAGTAAATAAATAAATAAATAAATAAACAAATAAATAAATAAATGTAAAGCCTCTCAGCAATTCTCCTGCCTTAACTTCTGAAACCCGTTCTCCTCTTTGCCGCCAGTGGACTTGTGGAGGCAGCTCCTCTGCCTCTCAGCAGTTGTGGAGTAACCTCAGCAGCCCACAGTTCATACTTTTTAGAGACAAAGTTATTTGAGAGATAGAGAATGGGCGTGTCAGGGTCTCTAGCCACAGCAAACTCCGGATGCACGCGCCACCATGTGCAACTGGCTTATGCGGGTACTGGGGAATCGAACCTGGGTCCTTAGGCTTCACAGGCCAGCGCCTTAAGTGCTAAGCCATCTCTCCAGCTCCACACTACATACTTTGAACAGCACAGCATTTGAAATGGGTTGCGTTCAGGCGGGGCACACGCTGTCATGTTAACCATGTCACATTGTTGTTTTACACTCTGAAAGGTCACAGCGTGGCCTTGGATGGCCACAAAAGCATTTGTTTTCACACACAGAACCACACTTGGTCTTAGCTGCTGGCGCTGACCCTGCTGTGCTGGTCTCGGTGGGCCCCACTTGCTGACCTACGTTTTGGAACTAACGTCTGAGACACAAGCTGTCATTCCCGTGCAAGGTCAAGGTCAGAGAGTAATGAAGACATCCTCCTTCATGTTGTTAGTGTTCTGAGTTGATGACAGGCCTTTGGGGTGGGGGTGGGTGATCTAGGGACTCCTTGGAATCCAAGTCAGGCTGCCCTCTGCTCTAACATTCCCAGGAATCCGGGGAGAAACACTGCCAAGGCCCCCCAGCCCCAGATTCTGTGGGTGTCTCCTCTAGACTGCTCCAGCGGGGAAAGATGGGAAGGGCAGGGGAGAGAGATCCGAGACAAGGAACACTTGGGTTTGGGAGGCATAAGGCGCATCGGGGACTTAGCCCGAGAGAGAGACATAGAATCTGCAAGGACGACACAGGAAAGGAAATGCTAGAGGCAGCCCACCGCTCTCTATACCTGGGCATCACACAGAGTGTCCATGGATAGAATACAAGGGAGGAGTCACGTTGTTTTGCGGGAAGGAGTTCACATCTTTAACCTAGCTGCATTCCAACTGTGAGCAAGCACTTTCTTTCATTACAGTAGGTAAGGACAGATGTGGAGGTGCAAGCCTGTGGTGTCAGCACTTGGAGGTAGAGGCAGGAGCTGTCAGGATTTCAAGGTCATCCTCAGCTACATAGTGACTTCAAGGTCAGCCTGAGATACACGAGACTTTGTCTCAAAAAACTAACAGGGTAAGCAAACAAACTACATCTGTCTGTCTGTCTATCTATCTATCTATCATCTATCTATCTACTAACTGGCTAACCAACTAACTAGTTAACTCACTAAAATAAAATAAAGGTAGACAAATCCCAGTTGTGTTCCTAGAATCTGAGACTTTCCCCTAATGGGAAACAGTGGCTTTTTTTCAACACAGGATAACTTTTGCAGACACTTTGAAATGTTATTTATTAATAACTGCTGCTATCTTCATTGTATATTATGTACTAAACATGCCTCTAGATTTTATTTAATGGGTTAAACACACATGTCAGTGTACTACAATAAAAATATTTTTTGAGTCTATGTATATATTGCTAATTAAAAATACTTAGTGGGTTGGAGGGATGGCTTACTGGTTAAAACGTTTGCCTGCAAAGGCAAAGGACCCAGGTTCAATTCCCCAGGACCCTTGTTAGCCAGATGCACAAGGGGGCACACATGTCTGGAGTTAATTTGCAGTGGCTGGGAACCCTGGCACACCCATTCTCTCTCTCTCTCTCTCTCTCTCTTTCTCTCTCTCTCTTCCCCTCTTTCTCTGCCAAATAAGTAAATAAATAAAATTAAAAAACACCTCGAATAGGAGAGACACTTCACATTGTAGATGGCAGTGGACACTGAGGAGACCCAAAACTCAACAAAGTGGAAAACAGGTGTCTTACTTAGAACTCGGCAGTAGAGAGACATCTCTGCCACGTCTATACGGCCCAGGGAACACTGTAGAGAAGGGGATGGAAAAGTGTGAGAGAGCCACAGGAAGGGAGACGCTGTCCTCCAGACATGAACTGACTAGTGCATTCTTGACCTCAAGGTGGTTGTCGTTATTCCAAGACCTGCACAGTTTTGATCCCATTATCACTGACTTGGAGTTAGGACTAAAGAGGATAAAAGAGTGAGATGTCAAAGCAGAAGGACCACTCGCAAGGAGGAGGCTGCTCAATGGAATGGGGGCAGGGGGGAGACAAAAGACAGATAATAGGATGGGAATATGATCAAATTATAAGTTATGGCATGTAGCCAGGTGTAGTGGCACATGCCTTTAATTCAGCACTTGGGAGGTTGAGGTAGGGAGATCATATGAGTTCAAGGCCAGCATGGGCTAAAGAGTGAAACTCTTGTTTTAGAAGACAAAATACATAAGGGCTGGATAGATGTCTCCGCAGTTAAGGCGCTTGCCTCCAAAGCCTGAGGATCCAGGTTCGATTCCTGAGCACCCACGTAAGCCAGGTGCACAAGGTGGCGCACGCATCTGGAGTTTGTTTGCAGTGGCTGGAGGCCCTGGCATGCCCTTTGTTTCTCTCTCTCAAATAAAAAATTACAAATAAATAAGTAAGTTAGAGTATGTTCATGGATTAAAATTCTCAATATTTTATTTTTAAAGACTAGGGGGGACTGGGGATGTAGCTCAGTTTGTAGAACGCTTGCCTAGCATGAACAAAGCCTTAGGTTCAATTCCCAGCCCCACATTTACTGGACACGGTGACGCATGCTTTTAAGCTCAGCATTCCAGAGGGAGAGTGCCTAGATAGATTACAAGTTCAGGGTCATCCTTGGATACGTATGGCCAGCTATATATGACCCTGTCTCAAAAAAAAAAAAAAAAACCTGAAAAAAAAGAAAGAAAACTTGGAATAGTGTGTGTGCATGTGTGCGTGTGTGCATGCGAGTGTGTGGTGTGTGTGTGTGTGTGTGTGTGTGTACTTGCTGTGGAATCCTATACATCCTGCTTGGGACATGCAAGAGCAGCTTTCCAGTCAGATGTCCCATAGCTTCACCACAGGGCTGCAGAGATCTGTGTCACACGTAGGGAAATAACTCTTGCTCTTGTTTCCTGCTCTCCATGGGATCAGATTCTGGAACTTTTTTTTTTTTTTTTTTTTTTTCGAGGTAGGGTCTCACTCTAGCCCAGGCTGACCTGGAATTCACTATGTAGTCTCAGGGTGGCCTCGAACTCACGGTGATCCTCCTACTTCTGCCTCCCCAGTGCTGAGATTAAAGGTGTGCACCACCACGCCCTGCAGATTCTGGAATTTACAGGTAAGGTCAGACTAGAAGCCTTTGCCAATGGCCTGTGTCCGATTTCTTGGTACCCATATAAAGCCAGATACACAAAATGGCACATGCAGCTGGAGTTTGTTTACAGTGGCTGGAATCCCTAGTACACCCATTCTCTTTCTCTCTCTCTCTCTCTCTCTCTCTCTCTCTGTGTAAATGAATAAATAAATTAAAAAAATATTTAAAACAAACAGAATAGAGGGCTGGAGAAATGGCTTAGTGGTTCAGGTGCTTGCCTGTGAAGCCCAAGGACCCAGGTTCAATTCCCCAGGACCCACTTAAGCCAGATGCACAAGGTTGTGCATGCATCTGGAGTTTAAGTGGCTAGAGGCCCTAGAGCAGATCTACCTCTTTCTCTCTCATAAATAAATAAAATAAATAAAACTTTTTAAAAGGTAAAGGACTGGAGAGTTGGCTTAGCAGTTAAGGTGCTTTCCTGCAAAGTGAAAGGACCCAGGTTTGATTCCCCAGGACCCATGTAAGCCAGATGCACAAGGTGGCAGATGTGTCTGGAGTTTACTTACAGCAGCTGAAGGTCCTGGCTTGCCCATTCTCTCTCTCTCTCTATATATATATTTTTTGCTGTCTCTCTCAAATAAATAGAATAAAATAAAATTTTAAAAGATTTGAAAAATAATAACAGAAAATTGTAGGTATCACACCCAGGTTAAGCACTATCTCGTGATACTGGGTTTTGTTTCATGGATGCGTGTGTATGTGAGATGTGATTTATTTCTTACCGTGGCCAGCAGCCAAGAATTTGAAAGTCAGTGCTGTTGAGATGCCTCTGTGGCTTCAGAGGGAAGTGACAGCGCACCGGGGACAGAGTGTGAGACAAAGGAGCATCCTAAAGAAATAATTTAATCTGAGGACTTAATCTTTAATTTAATGTTTATTGGGGGGGGAAGCTTATTATTCCAAACCTTTAGGAATCCAGTATCTTGTGTGGGGTTAGGACTGCGCTGTCCATGAACACCTTAAGTGCTGAGTGTTACGTGTGTTGGGGGACTAACACCCCAAATGCAGATATAGTAGTATAACCACATTCTGGGACAGTGCTGGGCATGGAAAAGAAATGCCGTCAGCCGAGTATGATGAGGGAGGGTAAGCCTCAGAGTGGGGGGCGTAGCAACCTCACTCCTGCTTCATCTGTGTAAACTTGTGTCTGAGTCACGAAAATGGGAATTAGTATACCCGTCTGGCTGGTCCCATGGGATTGGCTTCACGATCAAGTGAGATGATGTAGGTGACCGTTGTGTGCATTGTTGCTATCGCTGGTGGAAGGAGATTTTCTCTTCGGCGGACTGGGGACTTGTGTTAACACTACGGTAGGAAAGAAGCAGAAGGTGTCCCAAAGTTGTCCTCTGGTTCTCCGCGTACACGCACATACGTGTGCGCGCGCACAGGAACACGCAGTGCACACACGCTCTCACGTGGCCTGCACACGAGCAGACAAGTGACGGAGTGAGCATGAGGTCACTAGTGGGGACAGAAAAGCAAAGTACGAGGACACCGGGGGGGGTCGGCCGTGTGAGGGTGCAGGCGGGAGAGGAGGGCCGTTTCCAGGCTAAGGAGAGAGGTCTCAGAGGAAGAAACTCTGTCCACTCCCCAAGCTAGAAAAAGGAGAAGATACGTTTCTGTTGTTCTTGCCGCCAAGTCCTCGGCATTTTGAGATGGCAGCCCGGGCGCTCTGAAAGAGCCGATGGGATCCTGCAGTCCAGGCGTGCCGTGAGATAGCTCATGGGCACACCCTGAGGTGGACAGCCGCTGATATTGTGTCGCTGTGGCTCAGGCTTAGGAAGAAAGGTGACAGGGCTAGAGGGATGGCTCAGGTTCTTGCCCCCTCAAGACCTAACGACCTGGGTTCAATTCCTCAGGACCCACATAAAGCCAGATGCACAGTGGCTCATGCATCTAGAGTTCTTTTGCATTGGCTGGAGGTCCTGGCACACCCATTCTCTCTCTCTCTGCTTGCAAATAAATAAAAAAAAATATTAATAAAAGATAAGAATGAAGGTGAACGAATGTTAGCAGTCTGGATGTGCCGAGGAGCAGCTGTGTGGTAGAGCCAGAGATGTGGTCTGTTGAGGCTAGACATCTGTGGTTCTAGGTACGGTCTTGGGAGCAACATCAGCATCTGTCTCCAAGGGACTTGGTAGAAGGGCAGATTCTTGCACCACCCCGACGCCCGCATCCAGAACTCCAGGAGAGGCTGAGCAGATGCTGACGCAGCAGGCTGAGCATCTCTGCTTCAATGAGCACTTGGCGATTCACCAAAAGAACCGTGAGATCATGCCTTGCACTGTAGGGAATCAGGGAAAGGTGTTGCCATGGAGAGTTGACCCCCATTGCTGTTTGAAAGGGGTCCCTGTGATGTACAGGTGGAAAAGAATCCCTCTTGTCTCAATGCGGGAGTCCAGGTAACCACTGGGCCTTGGCACTTGACTAATTTCAAATCCATTCAACTTCCCCTCAAGCCCTTTCCTGACCAGGTTTTCACCCAGTAGAGTGATGTAGGGCTCTCTAAGATGTATGTGCTGGGAGACAGTAGGAATGGAGAAAGGAGAGGGGAAGGTAGGAAACATGAGAATGGACCCATTACCCTCTTGTTGCTATGTACAAATACCCAATCAGAAGCAGCTTAAGGAAGGACAGTATTTACTTCAGCCCACGGGGATAGAGTCCATTATGGTGGGCAAGGCATGGTAAGATGGCTCCTCATACTGCAGCCAGACTCAGCAATTTTCATATGCAAAAAGCCCATCAGAGACAATTCTCTTCACAAGCGGGGATTTTCAGAGACTACCTGAGACAGAAAGGAACTTCCCTTAGGTATTGAAAGCATCTTCAAGTGTTCAAAACAAAAACAAAACAAAACAAAATAAAAAGGTGGATTGGAAGCACACATAACTGAGGAAAAAATGTCAAAACAAAACTGCTTCCTTCTAACACCTTTGAACCATTTGCCCAGTTATTATACGTCAAAAATTTTATGTGATGGGCTGGAGAAATGGCTTAGTGGTTAAGGTGCTTGCCTGCAAAGCCAAAGGACCACGGTTCAATTTCCCAGGACCCACGTAGGCCAGATGCGCAAGGGGGCACATGCATCTGGAGTTGGTTTGCAGTGGCTGGAGGCCCTGGTGCACCCATTCGCTCTTTCTATCTCTATCTGCCTCTCTCTCTCTCTCTTTCAAATAAAGAAATAAAAAATAAAATACTAATTTTTTTTCTGAGAAAATAACTTGTAGCAGACAGCTTCAGGTCCCTGGGATGAACTTCCGGATCAGGCACAGTGATGGAGGAAGGGATTTATTTATTTATTTTTAATATTTTTTTATTATTTATTTATTTATTTATTTGAGAGCAACAGACAGAGCGAGAAAGAGGCAGAGAGAGAGACACACAGAGAGAATGGGCGCGCCAGGGCCTCCAGCCACTGCAAACGAACTCCAGACGCGTGCGCCCCCTTGTGCATCTGGCTAACGTGGGTCCTGGGGAGTTGAGCCTCGAACCGGGGTCCTAGGCTTCACAGGCAAGCGCTTAACCGCTTAGCCATCTCTCCAGCCCTAAGGAAGGGATTTATTGAAGCTTACAGAACCAGGGGAAGTTCCATAATGGCAGAAGAAGCTGACCTGCTTTCACAGGTCCAAACACAGAGAGAGAAACCACAAGCCCAAAAGCAAACAACACAGTGCACTTCCGGAACTCCAAGTGGAACTAGGCACTTTGTAGATCTTTAGATTGCAATTCAAACCCACTGCCAGATCCACCCAGTGACACCTCCTCCAGCCAGGTGGCTGCAGATCCAAACTACAAACTAGTAAAACACTGAATATATTGGGGGTCGTCTATTTAAACTACCACAGAAGTGTTGGCTGGAAATACTTTAACTAGTGATATCATATCGGGTAGCTCAAGCGACAAAGGATAAGGATGAAAAATGTGGGAAGACGGGGCTGGAGAGAGAGATGGCTCAGCCGTTAAGGCGCTTGCCTGCAAAGCCTAAGGACCCAGGTTTGATTCCCTAGTACCCACGTAAAGCCAGATGCAGAAAGTGACACATGCATATGGAGTTTGTTTGCAGCAGCTGGAGGCCCTGGAGCACCCATTCACCCATTCTCTGGGTCTCTCTTCTCTCTGTCCCTCTCTCTCTCAGCTTGCAAATAAATAAATAGATAAAAATTAAAGACTAGCATGGCAGGCCGGGCGTGGTGGCGCACTGCCTTTAATCCCAGCACTCGGGAGGCAGAGGTAGGAGGATCACCATGAATTCGAGGCCACCCTGAGACTCCATAGTAAATTCCAGGTCAGCCTGGGCTAGAGTGAGACCCTACCTCGAAAAAGAAAAAACCACCATGGGAGGGGCTTCCCTGGAACTCATTGTTACCTTGAGGGTGGCTGTCCACTCATCTTTCATAAATCATGCCCATCCTGTACTTGTGGCTGGGTCTTCTAAGCTTACCTCTTGGTAAGCCCTCAGGAGTTTAGGCGTCTGTCTGCAACTTTCTCTCTATGACCCCTCTGGGTTTCCCTTGTCTGCATTTTCTCCACCGCCTTCTGCGGAGTGGAGAGTTTAATATCCCTCATCTCTTCACAAATTAACGCAGAAATTCTGCTGACAAGTTCTACCCTTTCCAAGGTTTAAATCCCAGGGCTCTTGAGCTGTGACAATTTAAATGAACAAGATTTCAAAAACAAAACAAAACTGATGAGTGAGGTTTAAATGTCCTTGCAGAGGCACATTGGGAAATCCTCCCTTAAAGATTCCTTCTGTAGGGCAAAGTGGCTGGTGGGCAGAGGACCGTGGGAACCTGTGTGTGTGGGCACTGGCGGTAAGGAAAGAAGCTGTGATGAGTGGGTCCAAACTGGCAGACCTGGAAGACCTCTTAAGGCATTGTGGTGGTGGTGTGAATCAAATGTCCCCCTTAGTCTCATGTGTTTCTGTCACTGTAAAACAATTTTCATGAGAGAGAGACAGAGAATTGGCACACCAGAGCCTCCAGTCACTGCAATCGAATTCCAAACGTGTGCGCCACCTTGTGGGCACGTGCGACCTTGCGCTTGTCACCTTTGTGCATTTGGCTTATGTGGGATCTGGGGAGTTGAATCTGGATCCTTAGGCTTTGCAGGCAAGAGCCTTACCTGCCAAGCCATCTCTCCACCCTTCATGTGTTTTTATTATTATTTATTTATTTGACAGAGAGAGAGGCAGATTGTAGTAAACAGCTCCAGGTCGCTGAGATGAACTTCCAGACCAGGCACAGTTGTGGAGGAAGGGATATTTATTGAAGCTTACAGACCCAAGGGAAGTTCCATAATGGCAGAAGCTGGTCCGCTTTCACAGGTCCAAGCAGAGAGAGAGAAGCCACAAGCCAAAACAAGCAAACAACAACAACAACAAAAAACCCACAACAAGCAGGGTATGGTAGTGCACGCCTTTAATCCCACTACTGGGGAGGCAGAGGTAGGAGGATCTCCATGAGTTCAAGGCCACCCTGAGACTACATAGTGAATTCCAGGTCAGCCTGAGCTAGAGTGAGACCCTACCTCGAAAAACCAAACCAAACAAACAGACCCCAAAGCTACACCACATGGCACGCTTCTGGAACTCCAGGCAGAGCTCAGGCCATTTGCATATCTTTGGATTGGAATTTCAAATCCACTACCGCACCTTAGGGCTGGACCCTAGTATCTGCCCAGTGACACCTCCTCCGGCCAGGAGGCTGCAGGTCTAAGTTACAAACTGTAATAAAATCCTGAACACATTGGGGACCATTCATTTAAAGTACCACACAGACAGAATGGGCAAGCCAGGGCCTCTAGCCACTACAAATGAACTTCAGACACATGTGCCACCTTGTGCATCTGGCTTACCTGGGTCCTTGGACAGGGGTCCTTAGGCTTCACAGGCAAGTGCCTTAACCACTGAACCATCTCTCCAGCCCGAGTCTCGCGTGTTTTAAATGCTTGGTCCCCAGCTGGTGGCAGTTGGGGAGGCTGAGCCTTGCTGGAGGAGGGGTGTCGCGCGCTGGGGTTAGGAGTGCTGTACTCAGCTTCCCCGTTGCCAGGGCTCTCTGCTCACTCTCTTGCTGCTCCCCGCCAGCTGCTGTGGCAAGAAGTGACTGCCCCGCCTTCCAGCCATGATGAATCATCCCCTGGAGATGACGTAAATCCTTTTATCTTTTTAAAAAACACGGTTTTCAAGCTAGTGCAGATCCCACAGCTGGATGTCCTTTGGCTTCTACCATCTCTATTGGTGTTTGAGGTTTTTCCATCATCTGTATAAGAAAAGAGAGTATCGCAAAAGAGATTCTCTTGAAAATACAAAAGAAACTCACAGTCAGTGGGGCAATATTTCAGGGTAGATAAAGCATGTTCAAGTCTCATTTTATGTATTTTTCCTTATGTTTTGGTACAGTTAAATGTAATAATATATATAAATTTGGAATAATTTAAATGTCAAAAAAAGCAGGGGTTTTTTTGGCCTTTTTTCTTTATTAGTTATGCACATAGTCAGTGTGTAAACAGCACAAGCTAGCACCATCGTTACCTCCTCCCTGTCCTCCCCACTCCGAAGGGACCCTCCTCGGTGGGGATTGTGGCTCGTGCACTGTGGGGGAAGCCTGGAAGAGGCAACGTCTCTGTGCATGATGTCCCGACGTGTGGCTCTAACAGTCTTTCCGCCCCCTCTTCCGCGAATTTCTCTGAGCCATGTTGGGTTCGTTTTAGGTCTGCTTCAATGATGAGGACTTGGGAGCCTCTGTGTCTCTGGATCTCTGGTTTGGTAGGAGTTGAGTGTCCTCTGTGTCTGTCTCCTTCACCCTTGTGCTGGTACCAGGTTCACCAAGAAAGCAGCACTCTTGCTCATTTCTCTACTAACTCTATGGTTTATTATTATCTTTAGAGAGAGAGAGAGAGAGACAGAATTGGCACACCAGAGCCTCAGCTACTATAATTGAAACTCCAAGTGCTTGCACCACCTAGTGGGCATGTGTGACCTTGCACTTACCTCACCATTATGTGTCTGGCTTATGTGGGATACGGAGTCGAACATGGGTCATCAGCCTTTGCAGGCAAGCGCCTTAACCACTAAGCCATCTCTCCAGCCCTAAAACCTTTTCTCTTATCAGCTGCTTTTGGTCTGGCGGTCTGTCCTGAAGAATATGAAGGTAACTACAACAGATACAATCTTACAGCAAGCAGCATCGCAGGCATTAACAGAAAAATCACAGGTCAGACCTCAAAGAGAATAAGAGATAGCTTATTCTGGACCCAAGTCTGAGTGACTATGGTCCAGGAACACAGATTTAGGTTATCCCTCATGCCATGTTGCAATGTAGTGACAGTTTTGTGAGGTTTTTTTAAAAAAAGTATTTTAAGATATTTTATTTATTTGAGAGAGGGGGGCAGATAGACAGAGAGAGAGAGAGAGAGAGAGAGAGATTGAATTGGCACATCAGGGTCTCTAGCCTTTCAAACGAAGTCCAGAGGCATGTGTCACCTTGTGTGTCTGGCTTACACGGGCACTGGGGACTCAAACTCAGGTCCTCCTGCTTCACACAACTGAGCCATCTCTCTAGCGTGTGAAGTTTTTATAGTAGTGACAGAGATTATGATTAAACTCATCTTCTTTTGTAGGAAGTGAATTAGGGGTATAGGCCCAAATGAACATAGATGTCAACACGCCCTGTGAGACTAGAACACAACTTCAGTCCAAACCTAAACCTGACTCACCAAGATGGCGATCAGGGATAGCTTCCTGGTTCTTTCTCCTTCGAGGATTTTTTTTTTTTTTTTTGTGGCTTTTCTTTTTTTCTTGTCACTGGGTCCATTTTGAGTTGGGGGCCCTTCTCCTTGACCCACCAACCAATTGAGGTAGTCTATATCCATTTAAACTTAGCCAATAAAGGTTATTCTGACTGGATGCAAAATTTACATCCCAAGGATATAAGGAAACTCCACCCAAGTACTGTGTAGACTACCCACTTGGGACTCCACTCAACTCAGGAGATTTCTGTTTAATTTTCTTTCCTAAGATAAATCTTTCTTAGTTTTTCCTTGGGCTGTGTCTGCACTTGTCAATTCTTTACAAGTTGCAAGACAATGAACTGGAAAGGCATTGACTTGAGAGAGCCCATAGCTCTCAAAACTAGTACCAGTAATGGAATGAAAAAAAGTTATAACTCAAGATATTTTCAAGATACATTGGTGAAAACATCAGGCGTGTGGGTTACAGCCAAGCAATTGAGGGGGGGGATGCTGGCTTAGGGTTTGGGATGCTGTCTGATGACATTCCTGTCTTCCAGGTTGGTGAAAGCTCGAAGGTCTGTGCATACATTTATACATTTCAAAATGACGTAGTTGTGTCACAGGATGTTGGGTCACACACACAGTTGGATACTAATTGGCCATCAAAGGGGCTAAGGTGGTCCAGGATGCTTTGCTGTGGATCCACACACCCCCAGCCCCTCCACCCCGAAATTCTGCATCAGCGGATTCATTTTTCGGGGTGCATTCAAGGAAGCGCAGCTGCTTTCCTGGGGTGTCAGCTTTCATTAAGAAGAATCGAAGAGCTGAGGAAGGCTAAGTGACTTGCCCAAGGTCACTCAGACCTCCTGACTCCTAAACCCATAGTCTCCTTTATGGCTAAGGAAGCGGGGCACGGGCTGCGGACGAATGACCGTGGACTGACCAGAAAGACTCAGCTCCCCGCAGGAGGCGCTGCAAGGCATTGGTCACTGCAAGTCTGTGTAGAACATGGGTTGTTCTTGATCTTTTTTCTGGCCTGCGGATAGCCTTCTGGTGGCTCCATTGAAGCAACGGGACGGAAGAAAAGCTGAGGCCATTTCAAGCTATACGCTAGTCACTTCCATTTCCGGAAAGCACAGGGTAGATATGCTTTTCCTCGAACGTGCCAGGTCTTGGAAGCTAGGCAGGGTCAGACCCAGTTAGTACATGGATGGGAGACTGCATTGGACTATCGGGTGCTGTGATGTCTAAATGTGCTGTGCAATATAGATTTAAAAGAAACAAAACACACAAGAAGCTCCTAAAAGGAGAAGAGGAGAAGATGGACTGGGTGCATGACTCAGTACTAAGAAATGATTAGTCAGCAAGGTTCCAGGGTTTTCTTTTGCCTTTTATATCCCAGATGTCATTTGGTCAAGAAAACAGTATGGAACAGGTAGGCAGAGACAATATGCAACAACCGGCACAGATTAAAAAAAAAAAAAAAAAGCAGGGGAGAACTTGGGCTGGAGAGGTGACTTAGCAGTTAAGGCACTTGCCTAAGAAGCCTAAGGATCCAGGTTTGATTCCCCAGGACCCAAATAAGCCACGTGCATGAGGTGCTGAATGCACCTGGAATTTGTCCACAGTGGTGAGGGGCCCTCGCGCACCCATTCTCTCTCTCCCTTTCTCAATCTCTTTGCCTTTTTATCTCTTAAATAAATAAATAACTTCTTTTTTTTTTTTTTTTAAAGAAGGAGGGCTGGAGAGATGGCTTAGCAGTTAAGGCGCTTGCCTACAAAGCCCAAGGACCTCGGTTCGATTCCCCAGGACACGTGTAAGCCAGATACATAAGGTGGCACATGCATCTGGAGTTTGTTTGCAGTGTCTGGAAGCCCTGGCACACCCGTTCTCTTCCTCCCTCCCTCCCTCCCTTCCTCCCTCTCTCTCTTTCTCTCTCACACACACGTGCACAAATACATACGTTTTTTAAAAAGGAAGGTTCACCTCCAGCCTTGATTCCACAGCCCAAGGACCAGGCAGGGGGGCAGCCTAGCAACACAGCTTCAGACAATAACCACCCAACTCCAGCGACGTACAGAAAACTGGCCGTTTCAGCTAGGGTGAGCAGGGATGTGGAATCCTATCCTGACCCGGAAGTAATGGTGTGCTTGGCTAGTCTCACTAGGGGAGGGCAGTCACACCTACATGGAACTTCTGCAACACTGACTGACTAGAGTTGCAGTGGTTGTGGGGAGTTGGAATGCTCTCAGGCTGTCTTCAGCCCCTAAACAGCCAATTACTCAAGTCTGTATCTGACCTAACATCCTGTGACTACTAGGCAACTCCACTGTTGTGTATGAACAGACACCCTCGCTTCTCTCAGCCCGGAGGCCAAGGATGCCCCTGGATGGCATCAGGAGCCTCTGGCTGAGGTTTGCCTGTGTCATTGTAACCTGCCTGCCAACGTTCCCTCATATATTTGAGAAGTGCCTTGGCATGGAACCTTTTGTTCTATAAGTATAAAAACTTCATGAGGGCTGGAGAGATGGCTTATCTATTAAGGCACTTGCCTGCGAAGCCTAAGGACCCATGTCCAACCAGGTCCCACAAGCCAGACGCACAAAGGTGAGGCAAGCGCAAGGTCGCACATGCCCACTAGGTGGCGCAAGCGTCTGGAGTTTGATTGCAGTGGCTGAGGCCCTGGTGTGCCAATTCTCTTTCTCTCTCTCTCTAAAAATAAAATAAATAAGTAAATAAATAAAAACTTCATGATACTGTCAACCACATTGAACATGGTATTTGAGGCAACCTAAGTCTGTGTTACCAGGCCATTGTCACTCATATTTGGCTCTGGAACAAACCATCAGTTATTGCCTTTGAGGTGAGACATGTGTTTTTTAGGTCAACACTTTACTCTTCCCAGCCAGAGCAGGCTGTGTAGAGGACCTGGACTCCACTGCCACCCAGGAGTAACAGCCAAGGAGTCCCCTCCTAAGTGGTGGTCATAAGACTGAACCCTTTACTCTTTGCCAGCCAGTGTGCTAGCAGAATCTTATGAAAATGGGAGATTGAGTTTCATAACAATCACCAAAAGGGCGAATTTTACTTAAAAGATAACTCTTTCTGGGCGTGGTGGCACATGCCTCTAATCCCAGCACTTGAGAGGCAGAGGTAGGAGGATCGCCATGAGTTCGAAGCCACTCTGAGACTACATCGTGAGTTCTAGGTCAGCCTGGACTGGAGTGAGACCCTACCTCAAAAAACAAAAAAAATAAAAAATAAAATAAAAATAAAAAGATAACTCTTATCGAGAACCAAGAAAATCTCAATTTACACAAGGGAAAGATATCAACATGGATATAACACAGGTATTACAGGCGTCAGAGAAGCCTTCCACCGACCGTCATGCAAAAATTCAATGAGAAATGAAAAACATGCTTGAACACATGAGCAAGAGAAAGTCTCAGGCAAGGAATAAAGATAAATGAACCAAGTGGGAATTTTGGAATAGAAAGTTCCAGTAAATAAAGCTGAGTTCAAATTTGACGAATGGACTCCATGATGGAATGGAGGGAGGACAGAGTCAATGACAATGAAGACGCAGTGATGGGAAGTCAGCAATCTTAGTAACAGAGAGGACATAGCCTGAAACAGGAAGAGGATCAGGAGGAAAGAAGAGGAAGAGGAGGAGGAAGAGGGGAACGAAGAAACTATAAGAAAAGATCCAATCTCTGTGTCAGTGGAATTCCAGAAGGAGGCAAGAAAGAAAATGGGATTAAAAGAGTGTAGAAAACTGAGGCTGGGGAGATGGCCCAGCAGTCACAGTTTCTTGCTTGGAAAGCCTGCCTGCCCAGGTTCGATTCCCCAGCCACCCAGCTGAAACCAGATGTGGCAACAAGAGGCCTTGGCGCACCCATATTCTGTCTCTTCCTCTCTCTCTCAAAGACATAAAAATTTTAGAAAAGGGTGTAAGAAATTAGTGGCTGAAAAGATGCTCATTCTAGATAAACTAAACCAGAGTAGAGAAAAGGTGTAGGAATGGAGTGGGGTGTTCAGTGATGACGAAAGGACCAGTCTACCGAGTAGACACTGCAGCTCTCGATGTGTACAGACCAAAACAAACAATAAACAAACAAAACCCCAAACCAAACCAAAACAAATCAGAGACAGTTGAAAAACAATATAAGCAAAATCTGATTGAAGTGGCAGGAGATATAGACAAATTCACATTCATGGTAACAGATTTCAGCTCCCATCTTTCATCAACTGATAAAGCAATCAGATGAAAATGTATAAACTATGACCTTTGTATTTAGGATATAGTATGTGTGTGTATTGCTCTACTCAACAAGAGGGGGATATATTCTCAAGTGCCCGTGGAGCATATGTCCAGAGAGATCAAATCCTTCACTACAAAAATAACCTCAACAAAAGTTAAAGAGCTAAAATCACACAGAATGTGTGTTTTTTTTTTTTCCTGACAGTGATGGAGTTAAATGAGAAATCAAAAATAAAAGAGAAAAGGAAAGTCTACACAAACACTTGGAACCCAAACACAGCACACCACTAAAGGATCAAAGAGGAAGTCTCAAAGCAAATAAAACAATATGCTAAGGCAGCACTGAGAAAAATCCACAGCTCTTAAAAATTACAATAAAAAAGAGGGAACATCTTCAATCAATAACCTAAGCTCTGACCTCAAGAATCTAGGCAAAAGCAGAGTAAGAGAGACAGAGTGAAAAGATAGAACTAATAAAGAGCAGAAATCAATGAAATGGAAAGCAGAAAAGCGAAAGAGAAAAGCCAATGAAACAAAGAGTGTTTCTTTAGGGATGAATAGAACCAACAAACTTCTAGAAAGACTAACAAAGAAAGAAAACGAAGACAAATAGCCAACATCAGGCACAAAACAACAGATAGCACAACCAACCCTGCAGATGTCAAAAAGATGATAGAAAAATTCTATGACAGCTAGCTACCATAGTGCTAGAAAGTGCTATGCAGCCTGCTGGGGAGGAAAGTCATCCACGATATTAACCAGCAGTGGACCCTGCAAACTACACAGCTGGACAGCCAGGCATGAAGTGTCCACTAGTGCAAGCGCGGCACTGTAGGTGCTGTTGGAATTGAGGCACATTCCATGGGAGGGAATTCATGCCTGAGCCTGAAAACCTGGTCAAAAGCCAATGGCTGGGGAGGTCATAAACTGTCAAAGGGAAGTTACTATTGTTGTTTGGCTAAATTGATATGTTATGTTCACCAAACTGCCTTCCAAATATTTATATGTAGATCTACATATTAGTGTTTCTCTCACTTTTGTGTGAGCAGCTTATCTTGGCAGGTGTTGGTGGCTGCTGGGGAGAATCAAAACCTGTCAACAAGCCGGGCGTGGTGGCGCACGCCTTTAAGCCCAGCACTCAGGAGGCAGAGGTAGAAGGATCACTGTGAGTTCAAGGCCAGTCTGGGACTACAGAGTGAGTTCCAGATCAGCCTGAGGTAGAGTGAGACACTAACCTCAGAAAAACAAAACAAAAAACTTGTCAACGTGCTGAGAAGAAGGGGCAGTGGAGTGTTCAGCACTGAGACATCTCTGTCATATCTTCCAAGGCTCAGAGGCCATAGTGGAGGAGGTGGGGGAAAGAATGGTAGGACCCGAAGGATGGGGAGGAGCGTCTTGGAATGCTGCTTTCCAGACACAAAGTGGTCGTTGCGTGCCTGACCTCGTAGATGCTGTTGCTACCTGCACATGACCTGCATATATTGCAGCCATTGACGTGTTGTCATGTTTGATGGAGGAGCAGAAAAAAAAAGACATCAAAATACAAGAAGAAATAGTTGGAAAGAAGAGGGAGTTCAGTGGAAGGGGCTTCGGGGGAGGGGGCACAGAAGGGTGGTGGGAGGGCTATGCGCGTGATGAACGACTTAGCACACATGTGTTTGACCACATAGGTAAGAGACAGCAATTCTTTACGAAGTACAAAGGCATGCAACTTTCCCAATATGAAACAGGCAAGTTGAATAGCCCTAAAATCATAAAGAAATCAAATTCATCAGTTAAAATTGCTGGAAAAAGAACTTTCTAGACCCAAATGATCTTGTTGGCAAATTCCACTACGCGTAAAGAATATCAACTTATAGTTTCTCCCAGACTATATTAGAGGAGGAAAAATTTCCCCAGTAATTTAACAAGCTAATAATACCTTGATCCTAAAGTCACACAAAGACAGTATAATTTTTTTTTAAAAAAGTAAAGATCAGGATCCCTTATGAATATAGATCTAAAATTTCTTAACAAATTACCAGCAAATAGAATTCAGCCAGATATAAAAAAGCCAACTTCAAAAGGTCACATATTAGATGATTCGGTTGCTGTAACATTTTCAATATGACAAAATTATGGAGACAGAGAACAAATTAGTGGCTGCCGGGGGCTAGGGAAGTAGTAATGGTGGTAGTGGTGGGAAGCAGGGCGAAAAGCTTTGTGGGCATAGAATAACCATGTCTTTACTGAAGTTCTCATCAACGTTCACATGTGATAACATGATATAAAACTCCCCCCGCAACACTGTGCCAATCTCTTTCCTGGTTTCCCCATTGTACTGTACTTTGAAAAGATAAGACTATTAGGACATAACTGACAGTCTGTATTATCTTTGTAACTGCCTATGCATTTATTTGAAAAGAGTTGAAAATCACTTGATCCACAGCTCTCTGCTAACAGATATGATGTCAGACTTTGGTTTATCCCAGACCAGCTCCCCATACCCACCCCAGTGGTGTGTCAGTGTTCTGGAAGCAGAGATCATGTCCTACCAAATATTTGCTCTGAAATACTCAAATCCTGGAGCTGGGGACATGACTCAGTTCATAAAGCACTTGCTAGGCGTGCATGAGGGCCTGAGTTTGGATCCTCAGGACTCACATGAAAGCCAGACGTGGTGGCATGAGCCTGTCACTTCAGCACAGGGGAAGCAGACACAGGAGGTTCCCCAGGTTTCACGGACTGGCTCGTCTAGCTGAACTGATGAGATCTGGGTTCACTGAGAGACACCATGTCAATAAATAAGGTGGAAAATGATCGAGGAAGACACCTTCCATCAATTTCTGGCACATGGGCATGCACAGGTATGAACCCCGCACCAAGGGACCAACAGAGCCAATTCATCGGCCTCTAAACCTCAATCTTCTTCCACCCTCTTTGGCCTCGGCGTCAGTGCCACTGGGCAAGGTGTGCTCAGACAGGCTTTGCTTAGCGCGGATTTTGTCTCTCTTCCACGTGAGTTCATGACCTCAAGCCAGAGTCCCCGCGGCTGGCTTTGGAGTCCGAGCTGTGAGCTTTGAAGGCCGAGTGAGGCCCGAGAGCGCACGCAGGAGTCCAGCATGCCAAAGCTGTTCACTGGAAATGAGGCTGAAGCAGAGGAGTCCAGGAGCAGCAGGTGCAGATCAGAGGCCAGTGACTTCCAGAGTCAGCCTCCCTGTCAAGAGTCCTGATGGTGGGTCTATTGCGGAGAGGTGGCGGAAAGAATGTAAGAGCCAGGCTGGAGAGATGGCTTAGCGGCTAAGCGCTTGCCTATGAAGCCTAAGGACCCCGGTTCGAGGCTCAATTCCTCAGGACCCATGTTAGCCAGATGCACAAGGGGGCGCATGCATCTGGAGTTCGTTTAGAGGCTGGAAGCTCTGGCGCACCCATTCTCTCTCTCTTTCTCTCCCTCTCTGCCTCCTTCTCTCTGTCGCTCTCAAATAAATAAATAAATAAACAAAAAAATTTATATAAAAAAAAAAGAATGTAAGAGCCAAAGGAAGGGTAGGACTCCTTACAACATGCTCTCTCCAGACACAAAATGGCCTGGATATCCATGACCTCACAGTGCCTGACACTACCTACACAAGACCATCATAAGAGAAGGAAAAGATCATGACATCAAAATAAAAGAGAGACTGATTGAGAAGGGGCAGGGATATGATGGAGAATGGAGTCTCAAAGGGGAAAGTGGGGGAAGGGAGGGCATTACCATGGGATATTTTTTTATAATCATGGAAGTTGTTAATAAAATAAATTAAAAAAAAAACTATTAAAAAAGTGTCCTGATGGCTCTAGGAACATATCTCTGAAAGGTGCAGGCTCCTGTGAGACAATTTTTAAAACATTTAGTTTCAAGCAGAGAGAGAGAGAGAGAGAGAGAGAGAAGAAGAAGAAGGAGAGGGAGGAGGAAGAGAGACAGAGAGAAAGAGAGAGAGAGAGAAACATAGAGAATGGGAACACCAGGTCCTCTAGCCACTGCAAACAAACTCCAGATGCATGCGCCGCCTTGTGCATCTGTCTTACGTGCATACTGGGGAATCGAACGTGGATCATTAGACTTTGCACGCAAGAGCCTTAACCACTGAGCATTGGCTCCAAGCCCCTGTGAGGCACTTTTTTATATGGACGCAGCACTCTGTATCCGCACAGGGAGCTTGCCGGGCACGAGCACGCTGGCGTCTTTTGACCCACATGCAGTAGTCGCCAGCACAGAGCTCACAACTGTGCTTTGTGGCTGAAGCTGGTCACACAACCGTTCACAAGGATTGGCACAGGTTAGACAGAGATTTTTCTTCCGCCTCAACCACAACACTCACTCTGACAGTGCCCAAGTGTCCCATGAAAGGGGAATACGCTCATGGTGAGTTCAAACAGGCTGACCTTGAACCCCTATTCCACTAAAGCTGATTCACTCCCAGAGCCACAGCTGACAGAGCTGCTGACCCATTCTCTTGCATGTGTATTACCATTCTTTTACATGTGCATTGCCACTAAAATTGCTTCTTAGAAGACAAGCTAATTACACACCAGGATATGTCTTTGATATCTCAATTGAGGCCACAGATCTTTTATTTTTCCTGTTCTGTCTCAAAGCCTGTCTCTTCATGGGAGTCCAGCTGCCAATCTCTCATCCCTCAGAAGGGAATCCCACGCTCCCGGGAGGGGAGGGGATGCTAAAACGGGAACCACAGAAACCTAAGCTCCGCATGAGGATTTGGTCGTCTCTGACCAGCAGGTTGATTTGTCATCAACGATCTCATTACCAGCTAGATTTAGCTCGGTCACCAGCCTGAAGGGTCTTCATCTCCCCACCTCCATAAAAACTTTAAGGCTCCACTCGCAGGCACCAATCTGTCCTCTCATTAAGCCCAGGAAATGAGAGCTTAGACCTAAACCAGAACCCAGAGCCCTAACCTTAACAGTGAGCCAGTGATATGTCAGGATACTGAAACCACTAAGCACCCTAAGCCAGTGTGAAGCAGTTAGTTGTGTCTAAAGGCTCAGTAACAAAACTCTTAAGTTCCAAGAATAGGGTGAAAAAAAAAAAAAAAAAAAAACCAACGCTGTAGGAATTTTCCAAGACACATCCAGAACATTACTTGGAAGTGTCAGTTACTCATTACTAAGATTTCAGCTAGGCACATTTTATATTTTATACTTTTGCCCTTACTCTCTTCTTAGGATGTGCATGTGCGTGTGCGTGTGTGTGCGTGCGTGTGGTGTGCAAGCATGTGTGCATACTCGCATACGTGTCTGTGCAGGTGCAAATGCATGCGTGTGTCTGCAGCACGGAAGCTGGAGGGAGGGTGTCGTACTCAGGGACACTGGCCACCTCCTTTGAGAAAAGGTGTCTCATTGGCCTAGAGCTTGCCAATTAAGCTAGACTGGCTGGTGGTTCAGCAGGGCCTCCAGCCACTGCAAACGAACTCCAGACACATGCACCACCATGTGCATCTGGCTTACGTGGGGACTGGGGAATAAAACCTGGGTCCTTAGGCTTCACAGGCAAGGGCCTTAACTGCTAAGCCATCTATCCAGCCCATGTTTTTGTTTTTCTTTTCTTTCTTTCTTTCTTTTTTTCTTTCCTTTTTTTTTTTCTGAGGTAGTTTCTTTCTCTAGTCCAGGCTGACCTGGAATTCACTATGTAGTCTCAGGCTGGCCTCGAACTCACAGTGATCCTCCTACCTTGGCCTCCTGAGTGCTGGTGTTAAAGGTGTGTGTCACAATGCCAGGCTTTTAACGAATTCGTTCGTTTTTTGGTTTTGCTTTCACTATTTTGTGTCTCGCTTGGTTCTTTCTTTGACACACAAAGAACCTGACAGAGGGTCCCAAGTCCTCCTCCAGCAATGTCAGAACCAGTGTTTATCCATGACCCATACTTGAGAGCCTATGATACCTGCCTACACGTACCACATTCTGGGGATCCACGACCAAGTCTATGAGGCAGGGAGAATGGGACGGCAGAATGAGAGCGATGCAGGAGCTAGGGTGATGGCTCAGCGGGTCAGGTGCTTGCTGTACGCGTGTGAGGACATGAATTTGGAACCCCCAGCACCCCTGTAAAATGTCAGGCGAGGAGGAAGCACAGGTCTGTCACCCCAGAGCTCGGGAGGCAGAGACAGGAGGCTCCGTCGGGTTCGCTGCTAGCTAGTCTAGCTGGATTGCTGAGTCCTAGGTTGACTGAGAAACCCTGTCTCAAAGAATGAGATCGTGAACAACTGTAGAGCATACTCACCGTCAGCCTCCATGTGCATGTGCACACACACGCATGTGCAACCACACCCACACGGGCACTTTACTCTCATGTGAGCATGCAGACATGCGTGCCTGCACACCACGCACATGCCAAAAAAAATGAACAACGATGTATAGAATGGAGGGGGAGGCTTTATTTTTTAAAATATTTTATTTTCTTAAATATTTATATCTATTCATTTATTTGAGAGAGGGAAAGAGGCAGAGAGAGAGAGAGAGAGAGAGAGAGAGAGAGAGAGAGAGAATGGGCACGCTAGAGCTTCCAGCCATTGCAAACGAACTCCAGACGCTTGCGCCCCCTTGTGCATCTGGCTTACATGGGTCCTGGGGAATCGAACCTGGGTCCTTTGGCTTCCCAGGCAAACACCTTAACCACTAAGCTTAATTATTTTAACACAAGTACAGACCTACTCCTCCTTCTCAAAGATACACTGCGTTCATTTCTCAAGAATGTGTATCGCTATGCGAAGACCTAGCCATGCTGATCCCAAGGTAAGGAGTTTTATTTACATATTGATTGCATTTAGTCAGAGTCATGGCAATCACTTATAAAATAGATGTGTTTCCTATATTTTTATCTAATATATACTAGCAAATTATTGGATTCACCAGTAAGACTTACCAGTCAATTAAAATGCACCCAGTAATTTATGTCTCAAAAATATCTATTCTCAGGCTAGAGAGATGGCTTAGTGATTAAGGCACTTGCCTGCAAAGCAAAAGAACCCAGGTTCAAATCCCCAGAACCCATATAAATCAGATGCACAAGTGTCTGGAGTCTATTTTCAGTGGCTAGTTGCTTCCATATTCTCTCTCTCTCTCAATATATATATATATACATATATATATATTATATGTACATACATATATATATTTGCCTCTCTCTCAAATAAATAAAACCTAAGTTAAAAATATCTATTATTGCTGGGTGTGATTGTGCATGCCTTTAATCTTAATCCCAGCAGTCAGGAGGCAGAGGTGGGAGGATTGCCGTAAGCTCAAGGCCACTCTGAGACTACATAGTGAGTTCCAGGTCAGCCTTGGCTCCCTCAAAAAAAAATAAATAAAATTTACTCTTGGGCTGGAGAGATGACTCGGCAGTTAAATGGTCTTTTAGCAAAAGCTTGAAACTGCGTGAGTTTGAGTCTCCAGAACCCGTGTAAACAGCCGGGCATGGCCACGTGTCCTGGAACCTCAGTCTCACAAATGGGAGCAGATGGCAGGGAATTGCCCGAGCTTGTTACAATCGGTGAGTTCTGGTGGCAGTAAGATTCTGGGCTCAAATAAGAGCAGGTAGAAAAGCAGCGGGTGAACACCTGACATCCTGCCCTGGCCACCGTGGTCAAGCGTCCCTCATCCCAGAAGAGCACATAGGAAACTGCAGGGAAACTGCACGTGCACGCACCACACACACACACACACACACACACACACACACACCACATTACACATACACACAAGCAGAACAAGAGTTCTATTCTCTTTTTGTAGTTTTCGACTCAATAGGAAGCAGAGAGCTGGTGGAAAGATGCTTAACCAGAGAGCCTGGAGCGGGGGATGGGTGGGCAGAAATAAACGTGAGGGTGAATAGCTCCAGTGGCTGCTTAGCGCCCCTGGCATTTGTATTTAATCTTGCAGAGTACAGGGGCCCGGGGGGGGGGTGGGGGTTGTGCTCACCTCTCAGCGATGCTCAGAGGAGGCTTAAGAGTCAGTGGGCTGAAGGAGGGGAGGGTGAGGGAGAAGAAATTTCTTCATTTCCCTTGTTAACTTTTGGGTAGGATGAAAAAAAAAATCTGCAACAGCCAGGCTTGGTGGCGCACGCCTTTAATCCCAGCACTTGGGAGGCAGAGGTAGGAGGATCATCATGAGTTCGAGGCCAGCCTGAGACTATGTAGTAAATTCCAGGTCAGCCTGGACTAGAGTGAGACCCTACCTCTAAAAAAATATCTGCAACAGTCACCATGCTCTATCTAAGCAGAAATTCCAAGTTCATGGTTATGATTCAATAAGAAGCGAGTCATTTATGCATCATATGTTATGTGATGGTCAGGTCAAAATCTGACTTGGAACATTTCTTTTGGACGGACTGAAAGGGCGCAAGACTGCCTGAGATGGATTCCCGGCATCCAGCCCATGGCCATACGTGGCTGTAGCCCCCGTCCTGTGGAGGGGGGCTCCCTCAAAACAGGAGCAGTAAGAGAGTCCCTTCAAGGAAACACATGGTTGAGTGATGGAGGACGGCTGACATTCTCCTCTGGTCTCCACACACAAACACACACACATAACACACACACACACACACACCCCAAAGAAGTTAAGACTTTGAGTAATTCATAATTCAAAAACCAACAATGTCCACTGATAAAACCTTTCTGACCAGCTGTGTCTGGCCTCGGAGGACACGGGTGGGTATTCCATTTCTTCTGTGTAAGCATCAAATCTCCGGAGGAGTGTAAGCAAAGGAGAGACATGCTCTCCTCCTCCTCCTGTCCATCCATGAACCCTGCTTTAACTGCTTCTCTCACCTTCTCCTGTCTGCTGAGTGTATCTTGGTGACTGGACGGAACCCAAAGTCATTCCTTATTCTTTTATGATCTGTGGCATCTCACGGCATGGACATACCACATTTAATTTATCTATTTTTAATTAAATTTTTTTGTTTATTTTTATTTATTTATTTGAGAGCGACAGAGAGAGAAAGAGAGAGGGAGAGAAGGCCTCCAGCCACTGCAAATGAACTCCAGATGTATGCGCCACCTTGTACATCTGGCTTACGTGGGTCCTGAGGAATCGAGCCTTGAACTATGGTCCTTAGGCTTCACAGGCAAGCACTTAACTGCTAAGCCATCTCTCCAGCCCTATCTTTAATATTTTTTTGGGGGGGAGGGGTTTCAAGGCAGGGTCTCACTTTAGCCCAGGCTGACCTGGAATTCACTATGTAGTCTCAGGGTGGCCTCGAACTTATGGTGATCCTCCTACCTCTGCCTCCCAAGTGCTGGGATTAAAGGTGTGCACCACCATGCCCGGCTTTGTCTTTAATTTTTAAAAAAAATATTTCTATCTATTTATTTGCAAGCAGAGAGAGATAGTAGAGAAACAGACAGAATGAGCACTCCAGGGCCTCCAGCTAATGCAAATAAACTCCAGATGCATGTGCCACTATGCATCTGGCTTTATGTGGGTACTGGGGAATCATACCCAGTCATTAGGCTTTGCAGGAAAGTGCCTTAACTGCGGAGCCATATCTCCAGCCTCCCCCCATATTTTGTTTCTAATTTAAAAATTTTTGAGGTAACGTCTTACTGTAGCCAGGCTGACCTGGAACTCAACTCTGCAGCTCCAGGCTGGGCTCAAACTCATGACAATCCTTCTACCTCAGTTGTTGTTCATCTCCATCTCTGAAGATAACATTGCTTTTTATCTTTTGATATTATAAAAGATGCTATGGGGCTAGAGAGATGGCTTATCAGTTAAGGCACTTGCCTACAAAGCTGACGGACCCAGGTTTGACTCCCCAGAACCTATAAAAGCCAGATACACAAGGTGGGACATGCATCTGGAGTTCATTTGCAGTGGCTGGAGGCCCTAGTGTGCCCATTCTCCCTTCTTCTCTATCTCTCTCTCTGACTCTTTCTCTCCTCTCAAATGAATAAATAAATAAAATATTTAGAAAAAAAAAGATGCTATGATTGGAGGCTGGAGAGATGTCTCAGCAGTTAAAGACACTTACCTGCCTGCAAAGCCAGATGGCCCAGGGTTCAATTCCCAAGTACCCACACAAAGCCAGATGAACAAAGTGGTGCATGCGTCTGGAGTTCGCTTGCACCAGCAAGAGGCCCTGACATGCCGCCCATTCTCTCTGTGTCTCTTTCATACACGCATGCACTCACCCACACACTCACTCCCTCTCTCTCGAGCAAATAAAAATGCTTTTTAAAATGCTGTGACTAATTGCCCCTTACTACATCATTTCAGAACACATATATCTTTCACATCAAGTCTCAGGATGGGAATCGCATTTTTATGCTTGGAGTTTTGGTGGAGTCTACCACGTTGCCTTCCTTCTTAGACATACGTCAATATCCTGCGTTCCATCTTTGTTGAACCTCAGCAGCCCAGACACTTCATTTTGGCATATTCCATTAAGCACCTAAGATTCCTCATGCCCACAAGACTCGGAGTAGAATGTCCAAACAGAGAGAATTCATCCAGCAGATGGCTCCTATCTTCGGAACAGAGATCTGGGAGGACAGCAGATGACATCCCAACTAGACGTTGTCGATATCTCTCTGACTCGATCGAAGGCCCTCGAATACTCCCAGTAATGCTTCCGCAGAGACAGAGGCACGAGTCTGAAGCAGTCTCTGGAAATTGATTCTGGCTGCATCGTGAGGCCCATTTGTAACTGGCAGTGGACCACGGGTCCCTTGCGTCAATAGTTACCATGGCCCCGGGGTTCTTTGGTTTGTAGGACAGGCTGGACTTGCTGAAGCCGGGTCACCAGTGTGCAGGTGTGTGCAGGCAGCCACACAGAACTACTTCAAACGCTCCCGGTTTGGGTGTGATGAACGCCAGCAAGCATGGGGGGAAGCGGCAGTCATGAGCTGATTTTCCTGTCTTTTTAAAAAAATATTTTTATTTATTTGAGAACAACAGACAGCCAAAGACAGAAAGAGGCAGGTACAGAATGGGCATGCCAGGGCCTCCAGCCACTGCAAATGAACTACCCGTAAGCCCTTCTTCTACCTGGAAATAAGGGCTCTTGTGCTATATATAATCAGAAGTGGTCCTGCATGGAATATGGAGTTCTGGTGTTCTCATTATGAAGGGAACAATGCTTCCCTGTAAGAACAAGCTGGCCCAGGCGATGCTATCCTCACCATAGTATCAACCAGTCTAGCAAAAGACAGGAAAATGAGGGGCTGGAGAGATGGCTTAGCGGTTAAGCGCTTGCCTGTGAAGCCTAAGGAACCCAGTTTGAGGCATGATTCCCCAGAGCCCACATAAGCCAGATGCACAAGGGGGCACATACATCTGGAGTTCAGTTGCAGTGGCTGGAGGCCCTGGCATGCCCATCCTCTCTGTTTGCCTCTCTTTCTTTGTTTGCAAATAAATAAAATATGATAAAATAAAAAGAACTGATGGAAAAGTGTGGAAGCCAGATACCCAATTTTCTGCTGTGGCCACCACAGGTGAGTATACCCCACTACATGTGAATGCATGAGGCACCACAAGGGCACATACGTGTGCATACGGTGCATACACATGCTTCACATTACACAGACACACAAAGAAAAACAACTCTCTTGGGCTGGAGAGATGGCTTAGTGGTTGTGTGTGTGTGTGTAATTCATATGACCACATGTGTACATGCATGTGAAGGCCAGAGGACAGACTTGGGTGTCATCCTCAGAGACATGTGTTATTGTTTGAGACAGTGTCTCTCCTTGGCCTGGAGTTTAGCAGTCAGGTAAGACTAGCTACCCAGCCAGCCCAGTGTTCTTCCTTTCCCAAACTCCTTGGTGTTGAGATTACAGGCATGCTCCACCATGATTTTTTATTTTATTTTATTTTTTTGGTGGTTGGTGTTGTTATAGGAAGATCGCGTGTGTTCGAGGCCAGCCTGAGACTACAGAGTGAATTCACTAAGTAATTGTAATCTCGGGGTGGCCTCGAACTCACAGTGATCCTCCTACCTCTGCTTCCTGAGTGCTGGGATTAAAGGCGTGCGCCACCACGCCCGGCTCCACCATGATTTTCAATATGCGTTCTGGGGTTTAAACTCAGACCCTTGTGCTCGAGAGACAACCACTTTACTGACTGAGCCATTTTCTCAGCCCCCAAGTTTATGAGAGAGAGAGGGAGGAAGGGAGGGAGAGAAAGAGAGAGAGAATGAGCACAGCATGGCCTCTAGGCACTGTAAACGAACTCCAGATGCAAGCGCATCCTTGTGCATCTGGCTTATGTAGGTCCTGGGGAATTGAACTGGGGTCCTTAGGCTTCGCAGGTAAATGCCTTAACCACTAAGCCATTTCTCCAGGCCCACCAGGAGTCCATTTCTAAAATACCTTCTAGCCAGGCGTGGTGGCTCACGCCTTTAATGCCAGCACTTGCACTTGGGAGGCAGAGGTAAGAAGATCGCCGTGAGTTTGAGGCCAGCCTGAGACTTAGAGGGAATTCCAGGTCAGCCTGAGCTAGAGTGAGACCCTACCTTGAAAAACCAAAACACAAAACAAACAAACAAAAAACACCTTCTAGGTCTGAGGATGTGGCTCAATTGGTACAGCGCTTACCTAGTATGCAGGAAGCTCCAGGTATGATCTTCAACTGCCATAAAACCGGGCGTGGTCACCACACTCACCTTTAATCTTAGCACTCAGGAGGCAGAGGTAGGAGGATCCTTGCGAGTTCAAGGCCAGCCTGGGACTACACCGTGAATTCCAGGTCAGCCTGGGCTAGAGTGAGACCCTAGCGGAAAAAAAGCAATAACACAAAATAACAACAACAACAACAACAACTTGGCATATGCTTGTAGTCTTAGTACTCAGGAGTGGGGGAGATGAAGCTCTGGAGTTCAAGGTTATCTTCCACTACATAGTGAGTTTGAAGTCAGTATGGGACACTGCCTCAAAAAACAAAACAAGAGCTGGAGAAATGGCTTAGCAGTTAAGGTGCTTGCCTGCAAAGCCAAAGGACCCAAGTTCGATTCCCTAGGATCCACATAAGCCAGATGCACAAGGGGGCACATGCATCTGGAGTTCATTTTCAGCGGCTAGAGTCCCTGGTGTGCCCATTCTCTCTCTCTCTCTCTCTCTGCCTATTTCTGTATCTTTCTCCCCCCCACTCAAATAAATAAAAAGATAAAATAGACAAAACAAACAAAAAAAAAACAAAAAAAAAACCACTCCACAGCTTCCAGGTGAGTGTCTAAGGGGGACAAATCCTTTTTATAATGAAAGTTCTTCTTCGGGCACAGTGGGAAGTACTACGAATTCTCAGGTATGGACCTCGTATCCAGTTTCATTGATGAGTGGTCTATGTCCAACTTTGATGTTTCTGCCATCCGTCTGTGACTCATCTTGAAGTGGATCCCAGGTGTAGCTCATCTTTGGAGTGGAGGACTTTAAAAAGAGCTACTGATTTCCCACCTCAGAGGATACAATTTACTAACATCTCCCCCAAAGCCATACTTTACGTGTGACCAATCCCAAAATAATCACATTCCCTCCTTAGGAAAGTCATAACCCTGTTCAGTAGTTCTCACTGTGGCTGCCATTATTATTAATTATTATTATTATTATTATTACTATTATTATTAATCTAAGTATATGGCAAATAGCCAACAGACAGGACCCAGCAAAAGTATTAGAAGTAATGGATGCAATACAAGCATTACAAGCATGAGGACCAAGAAGCAGAATGCAGAAAGATCTCAGGAGGCTTCCATTTTCTTTTTGAAAAAATATTTTATTTTATTAATTATTATTAGAGAGAGAAGGAGGGAGGGAGGGAGAGAGAAAAAGAGAGAGAGAGACTGGGTGCACCAGGGCCTCTAGCCACTGCAAACAAACTCCAGACACATGTGCCACCTTGGGCATCTGGCTTACATGGGTACTGGGGAATTGAACTTAGGGCCTTAGGTTTTTGTAGGCAAGCACCTTAACCAGTAAGCCATCTCTCCAGCCCCTAGGAGGCTTCCATTTTCCCATACCAATTCTGGTGAGGTCCTTTTCTTCCCCAGTCTCCCAGTCTGACAGGCTGACTGCATTAGAACTTCCAACTAACATAGCCATGGAAGGTTCAGATTTCTAATTTTTTAAAACATTTTATTTATTTATTTGAAAGAGGGAGGGAGAGGGGAGAGAGAGTGTGTGTGTGTGTGTATGGTCATGCCCAGACCTCCTGCTGATGCGAAGAACTCTAGAAGCACGTACCACCTGTGCATCTGGCTTCGCACATACCTCCACCTAGAAACATGCTAGGAGAAGGTGAGGCTTTGATAGGTGATTAGCTAAATATCATGTGGGCAAATAGGACACCATGGCGATGGTTCTAGAAAACAGAACGCGTGCAGTGCTTAAGTCCTCACACGGATGGATGTTTCCAGAGAAGAGGTTGGTGCTAAGTGAGATTTTTTACAAATAAGATGCTCATGTGATAGAGTGACTCCCCTCGTTACTCCCCAGAAGACATACATCAGAACATTGGCTCTATTTGAGGCTCACATGATTCAAGCAGTCTACGAGGATCCCATAACAGAGTCAGCTAAGATCCATGAGAATCACCTTCAGAAGTGGGGTGCCCTGGACTCCAGGGCAACACTGAAAGAAAGGAGAGTGAGGGCTTTTTAGCAGAGCATGAAAGCCCAAAGACACTGGCTTGACCAGAGAGAGTATTTCTGAGTGGAAATCTTGAAGCTGAAAGTCTGGGAGAAGGAACAGGAACCTTACTGAGGGATCTGGCAGGCACAGTGGGTGCTTGTGTGGAAAGAGATAAATAAATAAATAAATAAATAAATAACAGTCTTGAGGGAAAGGTTCATCACAGCAGAGAAATGATGGTGGAGTAGAGGCCGGACGTTACGTCTTTTCACAGCAGCTGGCGGAAAGCAGCAAGAGAGAGAACTGAGCTCTGGCAATAAGGAGCTGGTTTCAACACCCCAAAGCCTACCCCTACCTCCCGAATTGCCAGCAGCCTGTGATCAAATATTGAAAACACATGAGGCTGTGGCGGGGCGGGGGGGGGCATGTGATTCACACCATGACAGATATGGTTTGGCATGTCCTCCAGAGGTTCAAGGAGGCTCAGTATCCAGTGTGGGGAGCGGGACCTTTGAGGAGAACCTAGGACTGGGGAGATGGCTCAGTGGATTAAGCGCTTACTGCGCAAGCCTCCCCAGAACCCACATTAAGTCTGACACAGTAGCACAAGCACTGGTTGGTGATCCTGGTGTGCCAGTGGCGTGATGGAGCCGGGAGGGTTCCCTGGACGCTCAAGGGCTCTCAAGCCTGGTGAATAAGGACGGACCCTGCCTCAAACACGGGGCAAGGCAAGACTGACACCCAGTGTTACCCTCTGATGCCCACTGCGTGCCCTGGCACATGTGTGTCTGTGCTCACACACAAAAGCACACACGTGAGTGCACATGCACACACGCACATAAATAAAAGAGAGGGAGTCTAGTAGGGTGTCTGTGGAGGGGGCGTAGCTTGGAAGGGATTGAGGTCGTTCTTGTGGGACCTCGAGTTTGTTCTGGTAAGAGGTTGTGGGAGCTGAGATGGCTCCATTGGTAAAGTGCTTGCCACACAAGCATGAGGACCTGAGTTAGGGTCCCCAGAAGTCATATAAAAGCCAGGTGTGGTAGCACTTGCCTATAATGTCTGCACTGGAGAGGTGGAGACAGGAGGAGTCCTGGGGCGTGCTGTCTGGCTAGTGTAGCTGAATTGGTGAGCTGTAGGCTGAGTGAGACTCTGTCTCAGAAAAATGAAGTGGAGAGGGATTGGGGGGACGGGAAGACACTCAGTGTGGTGGTTTGATTCAGATGTCCCCCATAAACCTAGATGTTGTGAATGCTAGGTTCCCAGCTGATGGAGATTTGGGAATTAACACCTTCTGGAGGCAGTGTATTGTTGGGGGCGGGCTTATGGATGTTATAGCCAGCTTCCCCTTGCCAGTGTTTGGCACACTCTCCTGTTGCTATTGTCCACCTGATGTTGGCCAGGAGGTGATTCCCACCCTCTGCTCATGCCATCGTTTTCCCTGCCATCATGGAGCTTCCCCTTGAGTATGTAAGCCAAAATAAACCTTTTCTTTTTCCCCAAGGCTGCTCTTGGTTGGGTGATTTCTGCCAGCAATGCGAACCTGACTGCAACACTCAGCATTGGCCTTCATGTGCACGTGAGCACACACTCCCTCACACACACGCACCCCAAGCATATACAGAGACACCCACACAGGAAAAGAAACACAAAAGCTATGGCTTCCTGTTTTCTGTGCATTCTCTTCTGCGTGCTCGCTCTCTATTGTGATGCCATTGCTGTGACACTTCACCAGGACCACACTGATGCCAGTACCCTGCCCTTTGGGTCTCCAGAGCCGTGAGCTAAAAAAATTTTAAAAAGTCTCTTTTCTAGGTAAAGCATTCAACCTGGGGTATTTAGTTACAGTTACAGAAAACTGACTAAGACACAGGGAGTGCCTGACTCATAGATTCTCAAAAAGGTCTGCAAAAATATGCAGACTTATAATTAGAGTCTTCACTAATAACTCTAGACTGACTATAAAAATCACTCTAAATGCAGATTGTAAACCAACAGAGTTTTTTCTTTCTTTCTTTCTTTTTTTTTTCCAGGCATGGGAAGTATATAGTTGATTCAAACCTTCCCAATCTACCATTTCTCAGAAAATGTCAGACTCTTCATTCATACTCAGCGGCGCCACGTAGAACAACTTAATTTGCAGAGGTGTTGGCTCACAGGTAGATAAATCAGCAACCGGAGCCTGCCACGGACTCGGAGAGCATCACAGGTCTCCAACAGGACCATTTCCTGGTGGTGTCAGACACCATCTAACTCTGAACAAAAATAAGAAGGCCAGACAAATATTTATTCATGGAAGAGAGAGGCTGATGGTGACTCTAGATGTCGGTCTTGTTGACAGAGCACAGACTCTTCTACCCAAAGGTATTCCGTGACCTTGGCTTCAATATTACATGAGCTCATATTTTATCCTTGAAGCTCTGGAGAATTAAGTGTGGGTATTTGTATAAATTAGCTATTCTTCATCCTGTCTAAGTGACTTATACCTTGCAGTTTTGAATTTCAATAGCCAAGACTTCCCCAACAGCAATGTGGAACCGGCTTGGAGGTTCTAGAAGACAAAAGCAGCACCTCCCAAAAGTCTCACACCTGCAGTCTCATAGAGATCGCAGAATGTGGTTTTTATCTGAATTTTCAGGATGGCTAGATGGTGTCTATGATGTTTATCTTTAAAATATTTTATTTTTATTTATTTATTTATTTGAGTGAGAGAGAAATACAGAAAAGGCAGGTAGAGAGTGAGAAAGAGAGAGAGACAGAGAGAGTGAGAGAGAGAAAGAGAGAGAGAGAGAGAGACTGGGAGCGCCAAGGCCTCCAGCCACTGCAAATGAACTACAGACACATGCGCCCCCTTGTGTATCTGGCTTATGTGGGTCCTGGGGAGTCAAACCTGGGTCCTTTGGCTTTGCAGGCAAGCGCCTTAACTGCTAAGCCATCTCTCCAGCCCATGTTCATCTTTAAAACAACAGGCATAGTTTTCTGTCTTAATCTCATGAGCATCAAGGTTGTGGCATCTTGAATGACTAGAGATCAGCTTCACAAAGCTGTTTTGTGTTGACAAGTACCCTGACACCCCACCCCATGCTTTGCCCAAAGCAGTCTCTATAATCTTTGCAATCTGTGTGATCCGGGCAATACTGAGCACGCTACTGTCAGTGGGGCTGGGGAGATGGCTCAGCAGCTAAGAACACTTGTCTCATAGTCATGAGGACCCAAGAGAGCCTGAGATCCCCTGAATTTCATTCTTCAGCACCCACATGAAAAAGAAACAAGAAAACAAAAGCTGGGTGTGCTGGTGGGCGTGGTGGCGCACGCCTTTAAATCCCAGCACTCGGGAGGCAGAGGTGGGAGGATCACTGTAAGTTTGAGGCCAGCCTGGATCTACAGAGTGAGTTCTAGGTCAGCCTGGGTTAGAGGGATACCCTACCTCAACAATAACAACAAAACTGTGTGTGGCCACACATGCCTGGAACCCCAGTCCTGTGTGTGTAGGGCGGGGGGGGGGGGGGGGGCGGGTGGCAGACTGGAGAGCCACTGGACTTGCTGCTCAGCCAGCCTGATGGAAAATGTGGGCTCCAGTTTCAGAGAGAGACTCCATCTCAAGGGGACACAGCGGTGAGCGATAAAGGAAGACACAGGGCGTTCTCCTCTGACTTCCGCCTGTGTACACATAAAGCATGCGTATCTTCACACACGTGTGCACACACCGCGCACACACACACACCGCACCATATATATGATACACTCACTGCTGTCAGGTGTGGACTGAGGAGCTGGCGCAGTGGGTAAGAATGCTTGTGACACAGGGTGACCATCTGCTTTCGAATCCCCAGAGCCCAGGTGAAAGCGCCCCCCAGTGGCGACCGTTTGTAATCCCAGCTGCCCCACAGCAAGAGGGAGGCGGAAACAGGAGAATCTCCAGGAGCTCACCGGCCAGCTAGCCTGCTGCCTGCGCAGTGCACAGTGAGCCTTTGCCTCAACAAAGGTGGAAGGCGACGGCTGACACCTGGAGCTGTCCTCTGACCTCCTACATGCACAGGTGTGTGTGCACTCTCATGTAAGCACATGCACACACACACAAGGATTAAAAAAAAAAACAACTGGGTGGGGGGGGGGGGTGGCTTAGTGTTTAAAGTGGTAGCCTGCAAAGCCTAAGGACGCTGGTTCGATTCCCCAGGAGCCATGTAAGGCAGATGCACAAGGTGGCACATGCGTCTGGAGTTCCCTTGCAGTGGCTAGAGGCCCTGGTGTGCCCATTCTCTCTCTCTCAAATAAACAAATAAATAAAATATTTTTAAAAACTGGGGCTGGAGAGATGGCTCAGTGCTTAAAGGTACTTGTTTGAAAAGCCTGATGCCCGGGATTTGATTCCCCAGTACCCATGTAAAGCAAGATGCACAAAGTGGTGCATGCATCTGGAGTTTGTTTGCAGTGGCTAGAGACCCTGGCGCACCCATTCTCTCTCTCTCTCTTTCTCTCTCTCCCTCTAATTCTCACTTGCTTTCAAGTAAATAAATATTCTTTAATGCACCTGTGAGGTTCAAGGGTGGGGGAGCATAGACCCCTTCTGCACACATGCGCTCCCTTAACTGATGTAGCCACTGTGACCAAGTTCATGGTTATGACTGGGGAAATAGCCCAACCCTCGAGGCACTTGCTCTGGAAGCCTGCCTACTGGAGTTTGGATCTTCAGCATCCGTGGAAAATCAGACACAGAGTGATGTGAGATCTGTAATTCCAAGATGGCTCCAGCCATGGGAGGCAGAGTCAGGAGAATCCGGAAGCTTGAAGGCCAGTGACAAACATCAACAAGGGAGATCTTGTCTCGAGCCAGATGGCAGCGGAGGGTCAACATCCTGAGGTCCTCAGACCTCCATAGGTGTGCCATGGCACACGTGTCCTCCCCCGACCCACATGGAAAAGAAAAAGATGTTCTAAGCCCCACCATCATGAGTACATCACGTGCCCTCACTAGCGAGGGGCTGGGGAAGCTGCTCACAGATACCTCCTCCAGTTCCCAAGTCGAGGTAGGTTCCAAGTCCATTTTATCACCAATACGGAGAGGTGAACACCAGATGGAAGATCATTTCTCTCTCTCTCTCTCTTTTTAATGGTAGATTTTATATTGTATTTATTTATTTGACAGAGAGAGAGAGAAAAAGAGAGAGAGAGAGGCAGTTAGAGAGAGAATAGGTGTGCTAGGGCCTCCAGCCACTGCAAAAGAACCCCAGATACATGTACCACTTTGTGCATCTGGCTTTACTTGGGTACCAGAGAATTGAACCCAGGTCCTTAGGCTTTGTAGGCAAGCGCCTTAACCATTGCACCATCTCTCCAGCCCTCATTTCTATCTCTTTAGTCATTGTGGATATGACTCCTTTTCACTAAGGACACCCCAAAATGCAAGCTCCAGAATGAAGTGGGTAGGACTTTTGGAGTGACCATGCTGGCCTTTCTGAAGGCTGGCTCTGATGAAGCTAATATTCACTGTAATGACAAATGGTGTGTCACTCCAGTGGCCTTGGGTATCTGGTGTAGGTTCCAGAAGCAATCCTACATTTGGAGGACCTCCCCCACTCCACTGCCAGCCTCCAGCAATAAACCTTGATGTTTCCGAGGCAGCCTTCAAATTCTGGATATTACAGGATCTCAAATAAAATGAGACATTCTACTGATTGGCACAGATATTGTGATTTCTAGACTTTTTGAGTGACAGTCACTCAGCCCGAGTTAACTGAATTAAAATCTGTTATGAAGCGTATGTTGGATACAATAAAATACTTCAATGGGAAGGCATGCCTTTTTCTTTCCTCCCTGCCAACTAGCTCTTAAAAGCATTTAAACTTTTGAAGAACAATGTTATAGATCAACTGACATTTTTTTTTACAGTAGTATATTGCATTTTTGTAATCAAGCCGTTTAAATTTGGGTTATTTTAAAACTCAGTTGGGCAACTTGAAAGTATTCAATAGAATGCCAAAATAATTCCACTTCTAACAACAACAGAAAGAGCAATGGTTTAAAAAAAAAATCTACCCTGGTAACAAGAAGACATTGAAATCCATCCCTATAAAGGCAAGAGAAAAACAGAGCCCATGAGAATATCTACCAAATAAATAAATAAATAAATAAATAACCTAGTGACAGGGTCAGCCCCTGATATGACCACAGAGACAGTGGGAAGGACGGAACTGTGCGCAAGATTGAACTTTGTCAGCTGGTTTTAAATGCGTCTCTTCTTTTTAAGGAACACACAGTCAGGCGCACAAGTGTGGGGCACAGTGTGACATTTCTTCTTTACTGAGACAGAGTCTCACTCCGTGGGCCAGGCTGGCCTCCAACTTAAGGCAAAGCCCTCCTATTTCAGCATCCCAAGTGCTGAGGTCACACGTGTGAGCCATGATGCCTCCACCCTAATTGCGTGATATCTCAGTAGTTGTATTCAGTTTGGTAATTAGCCTGTCCATTGTCTTAGTTATTGCTTCTTTGTGATCGAAGCATTCAAAATCCTCTCTACTGCTTTTTTTTTAAATATTTTTTATTTTTCTTTATTTATTTTGGTTTTTCGTGGTAGGGTCTCACTCTGGTCCAGGCTGACCTGGAATTAACTATGTATTCTCAGGGTGGCCTTGAACTCTCGGTGATCCTCCTGCCTCTGCCTCCCAAGTGCTGGGATTAAAGGTGTGCACCAACACACCCAGCTCTATTGCTTATTTAAAAAAATATATATTTTATGTTTTTCTTTTTGAGGCAAGCCCAACAAACTGGCCTTTTCAAAAATATTTTATTTATTTATTTGAGAGCGAGTGGGAGAGAGGAAGAAGCAGATAGAGACAATGGGCACTCTAGGGCCTCTGGCCACTGCAAATGAATTTCAGATGCATACACCACCTTGTGCATCTAGCTTATGTAGGTACTGGGGAATTGAACCTGGGTCCTTAAGCTTCTCAGGCAAGCACCTTAACTGCTAAGCCATCTCTCCAGCCCTCAAATGGACCTTTTTTTGTTGTTAATGAGAGAGAGCAAGAGTGAGAGAGAGAGAGAGAAATTGGTGTGCCAGGGCCACCAGTCACTGTAATCGAACTCCAGAAATGTGTGCCACCTTGTGTGCATGTGTGACCTTGCACTTGTGTTACCTTGTGTGCCTGGCTTATGTGGGATCTGGGGAGTCAAGCATGGGTCCTTAGGCTTTGCAGGCAAGCACCTCAACCACTAAGCAATCTCTCCAGCCCTAATATTTTATTTATTTATTTGAGAGATAGAGAAAGAGGGACAGAGAGAGAGAGGGAGAGAAAATGAATGAATATAGGTGCACCAGGGCCTCTAACCGCTGCAAATGAGCTCCAGATGCATGCGCCACTTTGTGCATCTGGCTTTATGTGGGTCCTGAGGAACTGCACTCAGGTCCTTAGACTTTATAGGCAAGCATCTTAACTGCTGAACCATCTTTCCAGCCCTGGCTACTTATTTTAAAAATATCATTTATTTGTTTGATAGAGAGAGCATGAACATGCCAGGACCTCTTGCCTCTGCAAACAAAATCCCAATGAATGAACCACTTTGTGCATCGGGCTTTACGTGGGTACTGAGGAATCAAACCCAGGCCCGCAGGCTTTGCAAGCAAGTACCTTTAACCAGCGAGCCATTGTCCCAGCCTATCTACTACCTATTTTGTTTGTTTGTTTGTTTTTCAAGGTAGGGTCTCTAGTACAGGCTTATCTGGAACTTACTCTGTAGTCCTAGGCTGACCTCAAACTCAGAGTGATCCTCCTACCCCTGCCTCCCAAGTGCTGGGATTAGAGGCGTGCGCCACCACGCCTGGCTTTCTACTGCCCGTTTTTAAATCTCAAGTAAGCCGCCTTCAGTCATAGTTAGCCTACTGTGTTATAACCCACTAGATGCTGTCCCTCCTGTCCTACCGCACCCCCTGTTCCTTCTCGCCATCTTCGCTGTGCAGCTCTGGAAACCACCACGGTACCCACCAGTTCTATTTCATGTAACCATGTCCTCTAGTTTCACGTTGGTTGCTGTAATGGACACAATTTCCAGTCTTTCCCATGACTGAGTACTAGTCCTCTATGCGCATAGACTGTGTTTTCTTCATGCATTCATTGGTCAGTGGACGTCCAGGCAGATTCCAGATCACGGTTGTTGACAGTAGTTATACAATAAGCATGTGAGTACAGATGTCTCTTCAATGAATCTTATTTCTTTCAGATATATATGTACCTGGTAATGGAATTACTGGAGTCTGTCATAGTTATATTTCCATTTTGTTCCCTTTTTTAAAAAAATTGGAAATGGCATACTGTTTTCCACATGGATGGTACCAATTTATATCCTTTTTTTTTTTTTTTTTTTGGTTTTTCGAGGTAGGGTCTCTCTCTGGTCCAGGCTGACCTGGAATTAACTATGTAGTCTCAGGGTGGCCTCGAACACATGGAGATCCACCTACCTCTGCCTCCTGAGTGCTGGGATTAAAGGCGTGCACCACCATGCACAGCTTATATTCTTTTTAAAAATATTTTTAAATTTAATTTTGAGAGAGCGAGAGTGAGAGAGAATGGATGTGCCAGGGCCTTCAGCCAATGAGAACAAATTCCAGACACGTGCGCCCCCTTGTGCTTGTGTGCAACATTGCGTGCTAGTGTCACTGTGTGTCTGGCTACGTGGGACCTGGAGATTCAAACATGAGTTCTTAGGCTTCACTGGCAAGCACCTTAACCGCTAAGCCATCTCTCCAGCCCCGGTTTATATTCTTACCCACAGTGTCTGGAGTTCACCTTTTATTTCTGCATCTTTGTCAGTGTTTATATTTTATCTTTTTGATAACAGCCATTCAAGCAGAGTAATGGGATAAAATAAATAGGATCTTTCCTTTTGCTGCCAATTTGCATCTCCCCGGTGGCTGGCGAGACAGGGCACTCCCTTCATGCGCACCTCTCCCGTTCGCATGCGTTCCTTTGAGGCATGTCCATGCAGGCCATTTGCCTGTGTTGATGATTAACTTGCTTTCTCTATTGCGATTGGGTTGTCTTGGCTCTTCTATATTCTGGATATTGGTCCCCTGTCAGATTACTTTCTTGTTTTCTGCAGTCATTCTCTTGACTCTGTTAATTGTTTCTTTGGTTGGGCCAGAATTTTTGAGTTTGATGTGACCCACTGGTCAATTTCTGCTTTTTCTTTCTTATTACTATTGGGGGTCTTATAAAAAAAGAACCAAACAAAACTAGGGGCTAGGAAGATGGCTCAGCAGTAAAAGGCACATGCCTACAAAGCTTGATAGCCCAAGTCTGATTGCCCAGTGCCCACACAGAGCCGTATACACAAAGTGGTGCATGCATCTGGATTTGGTTTATAGTGGCAAGAAGGCGCCCAATTTCCTCTCACACTCTTTCTCATTCTCTCTTGTAAATAAATAAATAAATCTTCTCAGACTAAAGAGAGGGGTCTTTTGTGCATGGTGCGCATGTGCATGTAGGCATGGTCATGCATGTATGGGCGCACCTGTGTGTGTGAGCGTGCGTGTGAAGGCAGGAGGCTAATGTCAGGTGTTTTTCTCAGTCACTTCCACGTTAAATGTTGAGACAGGGTCTCACTGAACTGGAGCTCACCAATTTGGTTAGACCAGTTAGCCGATAAGTCCTAGAGCTCCTCCTGTCTCTACTGAGATCACGGACATGAGCCACAATGCCTGCCTTTCATCTGGATGTCAGGAATCTGAACTCAGGTCCTCAAGCTTCTATAGAAAGCATTTTACCCACTGAACCATCTCCCCTGCCCCAAGGGGACTGGTATAGCTTCATTCTTGTGCATGTGGAGATCTAGTTTCCCCAGCATTGCTAATTGAAGAGACTTTTCTTTGTCCAATGTATTTTTTTTTTTTTTTTGCTTTTGTCAAAACAAACATGCAAAAACTAGTTGGCTCAGCTTGTATTGACTTATATCATTGTTCTCTGTTCTGTCTCTTTGGTCTGTATGCATGTTTTAATGCTGGTGTCATGTTGAAGCTTTTATTTTGAAATAAGTATAGATCCATAGAAAGTTGCAAAGAAAATGGTGGATGTTTATGTAACCTTCACCCATGACCGTGCAATGACATATAACAATAGTTTGGTAGCCAAAGCAGGGCATACACATCAGGATAATCTACAGGGCCATAGCAATTACCTTCTCCTTGCTGGACAAAAACCCCCAACCAGAAGCAGCTTATGGAGAGACAGGGTTTATTTCAGTGTAAAGTTCCAAGGAAAAGCTTCGCCATGACAAGAACAGACGGCAGAGTCACATCTTGTGACGCCCGCTAGGCAGAAACAGCAAGTGTGAGCCAGCTGGCAGTCACACGGGCATCACATCTCCACAGTAGCAGGAAGGAAGTAATCTATGTAGCGGGCCTAGCACTGGGTTGTATCACCCTGAAGCCCACCCCCAGCGATACACGCCCTCCAGCAAGGCTCCCCCGTCCCACTTTTCCAAATCACCACCAGCTTGGAACCGAGCAGTCAAAACATATGAGCCTATATGGGGGATGGCATTTAATTCAAACCACCACAAGGGATAATTTAGTCTCCCCGCTGTTACATGCATTAATGAGTGTAAATAGCTTTATATACTGTCACCCTCTGTGCAGTTCCACGTAGCCATCACTTCAGTCAAGATACAGAAATGTTGTGTTGCCACAAGCCTCTCTTGAGTTACTTCTTTATAAACTAGACCCCCGTTTCTAACTCTGGAAAGCACGATAATGGTTGTTAGTTCAAGAACATTCTAGAATGCTGTGGAGCCATGATACAGCTTTGCAGCTTTACTTCATACGTTATAATCTCCTTGATACCAATTCAAGTTCTTGTGTATATCATAGCTTGCTTATTTTTCCTACTGAATAATAGTGGTTGATGTGCAAATTTATTTAAGCTTTCGCCCATTTATGGATATTTGAGTTGCTCGCAATGTTTGGCAAAGATGAATACAGCTATGACTACGACTATTTTCAAAGTCTCAAGAGTGCAATTGCTCAGTTGTATGATAACTACGTGTTTAGATTTAAATGAAGCTGCCAGACTAATTTCCCAACTGGGTGTAACAATTTACATCTCCACCAGCGACAAGTAGCAATTTCTCCTGGTCATCAATAGCACTTAATATTGTCATAACTCGTGTGTGTGTGTGTGCGCGCGCGCATGTGCGTGTGTTGAGACAGTCTCATGTACCTTAGGCTGGCTTTGAATTCACTCTATAGCTGAGGCTGGTCTTGAACTCCTAATCGTCTTGCCTTCACCTCCTGAATGCTGGGAGTTGGGATTACAGGCATGCACCACCATTCCTGGCTTTCTGGGTGATATTTTTGTGTGTGTGTGTAGTTAGTGGTTGGTGACATGGGACATTCCTCCATGTGCCTACCTTCCATCATCCATCTATCATACTCCCTGAAGTGCATGTTCCTATATTCTGTTTATTTTCTAATCAAACTTTTCCCTCTTACTGCTAAAAACTAATTTATTTATTCTAGATAGTTTATTGGATATGGGATCTATGGATACTGTCTCCCCACCCATAGTTTCTCTTTTTATCCTCTTAAGTAGCAGAATCTTTGGCAGAGTAATGATTAGTGCTACTGAAGTCTAGTGCTTCACTTCTCTCTTTTGATGGAAATATCTTTATTTTTTTAAGGTGGGATGTTTATAAACTCTTTGCCTAGCCTGCATCTGAACAATGCTTTATGTTTTCATCTAAAAGTCTTATGTTTTATTTATTTTTTTGCTTTTTCGAGGTAGGGTCTCACTCTCATTCAGGCTGACCTGGAATTCACTCTGTAGTCTCAGGGTGGCCTCGAACTCATGGCAATCCTCCTACCTCTGTCTCCTGAGTGCTGGGATTAAAGGCATGTGCCACCACGCCTGGCGTTATGTTTTATTTTTTTACACTTAGACTCATGATGCATTTTGGCTTAATGTTTATACATGGTGTGGAGTTTAGGCTAAAGTATGCATTTTTTTTGCCTATAGGTGTCAGTTGATTTAGCACTATTGATAAGAGCTGCTGCCATTCCTCCATTGAATTCCTTTTGTACCATGGTCAAAAATCAATTGGGAGCTGAAGAGATGGCTCAGTGGCTAAAGGTGCTGGCTTGCAAAACCTGATGGTCAAGGTTTGATTCCCTAGTTCCCCCACCTCATGTAAACCCAGATGCACCTAGTGGTGCCCGGATCTGGAGTTTGTTTAGTATCAAGAGGCCCTGGTATGCCCATTCTATCTCTCTCTCCTTGAAAATAAAGGAATAAAAATAGTTTAAAAAATCAACTGGGCATGCTTGTGTAGGTTTATTTCTGAGGTTTTTATTCTGTTCCCTGGGCCTGGGTCTAACTCTCTGCCAACATGACAGTTGGCATTACTGAGCTGCTCAATAAGTCTGAACACCATGTAGATTGGTTTCTTAAAATGTGTCAGTGATTCTGGGTCATTTGATTTTCCATACACACTTTTTTGAAGCAGGGTCTCAAATCTGCCCAGGCTGACCTGACCTGGAACTTACTCTGTAGCCAAGGCTGGCTTTGAACTCACACCAATCCTCCTACCTCAGCCTTCTGAGTGCTGAGATTAAAGGCATGTGCTACCATGTCTGGCTTCCATATCAATTTTAAAATAAGAATATATATATATGTATATATATATATATATATATATATTCAAAATAAATGTTTCTAGGCATCTGATAGGTATTGTATTCACCCAGAGATGGAATTGGAAAGAAATGACATCTTTATTATAATGAATCTTGGCATCCTGGGTATAGTTTGTCTTTCTTCTTTTATTTCCATCTTAAGTATTTTGTAATTTTCTGCCCACAGGTAATTGGCTACAGTTACACTGAAGTATTTACTTTTCTTTGGAGCAATTATAACTAGCATTGTGTGTTTTAAATTCTGGTTTCCAAATGCTTGTCTGTATAAGTAAGGAGATGACTGATTTCATGTGATTCCCTCATACCTTACTTGCTCATTCAAGGCATTTCTTGTTAATTCCTTTGAATTGTCTATGTTAATAACAATGCCATCTATGAACCAGCCTGGTTTGATTTAATTTTCCCATTCCAATGTGCTTTATGTCTTTGTCAAGATTTAATTTTTAAGTTCTATAACTGTACTTAAGAATATGTTTACTGTTTGAAGAATACTTTGGAAGGACTCTTGTTTTTAGTTGAACAAATTTATATCCTGTTCCAGAAAGGACTGAAATTGAAGTCTACAGTGGTGAAGCCTTTAAATTTAATGAAGCACTCAGAGATAGCAGAGATAAGCTTATTTAACCAATTTTATTTTGGGAAGATATTCTTTTGAAGAAAGGAACTCAATAGAGCTAAAAATAAAGTATACTTGAAAATGTTTGCCTTGATATTTATACATTTGAATTTCAAAACTAAAACAGACTATTGGGCTTGGGAGATGGCTCAGCCATTAAAGGTGCTTGCTCGAAAAGCTCACTGGCCCAGGTTTGATTCCCCAGTAACCATGTAAAACCAGATGTATAAAATGGTACATTCATCTGGAATTCATTTGCAGTACCAACAGGCCCTACATCCATGCATTTCTCTCTCTCTCTCTCCCCTCACAAATAAACAAATAAATTTTAAAAAACTGGGGCTATTACCCCTGTAGTAGCTGAGTTTTTTAAAGTTTTTAAATTTTAAAATTCTTCTTATTATTATTGAAACTTCCATAATTGTAAACAATATCCCATGGTAACTCCCTACCCCCCCCCCCACTTTCCTCTTTGAAACTCCACTCTTTATCATAACCCCTCCCACTCTCAATCAGTCTCTTTTATTTTGATGTCATGATCTTTTCCTCCTATTATGATGGTCTTGTGTAGGTCAGTGTCAGGTACTGTTAGGTCATGGATATCCAAGCCATTTTGTGTCTGGAGGAGCATGTTGTAAGGAGTCCTGCCTTTCCTTTGGCTCTTACATTCTTTCTGCCACCTCTTCCACAATGGACCCTGAACCATGGAAGGTGTATTTGAGATATTTCAGTGCTGAGCATTCCTCTGTCACTTCTTCTCAGCACCATGGTGCCTTCTGAGTCATCCCAAGGTCACCGCCATCTGAAAAGAGAAGGTTCTCTAACCAAATGTGAGAGTAACATTAATTTATGGGTATGAACATTAAGAGAAGTGCTTACTGGGCAGTTTGGTGGGCAGAGTATATGCATTTAACCAGACAGCAGCAGACGTTACACCCCTAGGGCTCATGACTACCCCTGTTGTAGGTTTTCAGTATCAGGGATGTATTCCCTCCCATGGAGCGGGCTTCCAGTCCAATTAGAGGGCAGTTGGTTTCCCCCATAATAGATGTGCCATTATTGCACCCATTGGCTCATTTGGCCTGGCTGGCCAGATATAAGGCTTGCAGTGTCCACTGTTGGTTATCTTCATTGTTGATTTCTCTCTCTCCCATTGAACTGCATGCAGTGTGGCTTTTTCCAGCTTTCTGTCAGCTGGTCTACATGGAGGAGGTTATCAGCTCAGTTCCAGCAGGATTTCTCAGTGGCCTTGCAGCCCAAGTATGTGGAGTCTTCAGCAGTAGGGTCTTACCATCTATTCCTGGTGGGAAACCAAGGTCCTCAGCAATGGCCTGTCATGTTTTGGGGGCATCAGGGACCTCCCTGGCCAACAACTCACTGGAAGGTATCCCATCCCTGGCACTGAAAATTTTCTGGACACAATTTGACTCCTGTGTGTTCCATTGTCCGGTTAGCTGAGTTTTGACCCCATCTGGTTCTTTAGCAAGTATAGACTTTATTTTCCCGAATAAAACTATGTGATGACCACATCAGAGTCAACTGACCTATTTGTTCCAACTGTAGCAATCAGAAGATACATCCTGTGGATTGGGGCTGGCTACTAGGAAAAAAACACCATAGACAGACAAGCATTTTTCAGAAAATTCCTAGTAACACATGATGGGTGTAAACCTGATTAAACACATGGGAATATATGCCAAAAGGAGGAAGGAAAAAAAGTCACTTTCTGAGGCAGAGATCAAGAAAGCAAGCGGGCTCAGCTTGGAAGTCGGCCAGCAGCCAAACAGTGTGTGGAGAGTGTCTTCAGAGGGAGTTGGCAGGCTTAGGATTTGGGCCACTGTCTGGGAGAGGGAAATGGAAAGAGGAAAACAGACAGGCTCAGCAGTGAGGTCTGCAAACAACTGCTATTGTTGATTTTCAATGTCTCAATATCAATATGAAGATTTTTATTCTGCTTTTATACAAGTGGGCTTTAATTTTTAGGAAACATTTTACTTTATTTATTTGCAAGGGGGCGAGAGAGAGAATCAATATGTCAGGGCTTTTGCCTTGGTCAAGAACTCCAGATGCATGTACCACTTTGTGCATCTGGGTATTGGGAAATCAAACCCTGCCGTCAGGCTTTGCAAGCAAGTGCCTTTAACCGCTGTGCCTCCTCTCCAGCCCAGAAGCATTTCATTTTATATCAGTTTAATTAGAACCTTATTTAGTTCCACCAGCAGAGTAAAAATCAATATTGGTGACTATGTTTCAGAAAGTTATGGAACTTTAATATTTTCTTTAAATTCCCCCTTCTTTTACTCTAAAATAAAAAGGTCCTGGATTAGACATGAAATTCATGGTCACCCTTGGTGTATTAGTCACTTTTTCATTGCTGTAATCAAATACCTGACAGAAAGCAGTTTAAAGGAAGAAACGGTTTAGTCTGGCTTACAATTTCAAGGGGACACATTCTATCATGTCAGGAAAGGAACACCCGGTCTGCAATCAGGAAGTAGAACACACAACAGGAAGTGGGACCAGGCTATGCAACCTCAAGCCACCCTCCACCCACCCACTTCCTCTAGCAAAGCTCCGCCTCCTACAGATTCCACAACCTTCCCCAACAGCGCCACCAACTGGGCACCGAGCATTCAGACACGTGAGCTTAGGAGTATATCATTGGTGTCAATTTAACTGAAAAGCGACAGCTATATTCAGCATGTGGACATTCCCATGTGAAGCTAGGGGTATAAATGCCAAGATAAGGAGTTACCCAGTGGGAGGTCCCAGGACATCAGAAGAGAGACAGATAACCAAAGAGGTGAGAATTCTGAGAAATTGGAGCTCGCATGCATGAGGTGCAGACCTGGGGCCACTGTTCTTCCAGAGCCAAGGAAACTGCATCTTCCATCAGAGCGCTCTGTAGAAAGCTTAGGAATAGACACTGGGACTGGGAGATGAGTTTATTGAATTGGCCCAAGATTCTGTCATTTACAGGGGCCCTTTAGTTTTCTTCCTGGTAACAACAGTGGCCAACTAAGTGGGTCGAACATGGTACCCCAGGGTTCTACCACTCAAGAACGTGCTGAGGTGCCACCAGCTCCTCGGACGCCCACAGTGGTCACAGTGGGGGATAAAGCCCGGTCATAGGCACACCCATGTCTTATGTGGGATCTGGAGATTTGAACTCAGTCTCCAAACCCCTCAGGCCCTCACACCTGTACAAGAAGTGCGCCTATCTACTGAGTCATTTCTCAAGCCTGAAACCTCTTTTTTAAAAGTTTTATTTTCTTCATTTATGTGTGTGTGTGTGTGTGTGTGTGTGAGAGAGAGAGAGAGAGAGAGAGAGAGAGAGAGGGAGAAGGGACATGCCAAAACCTCCAGCCACTGCAAACAAACTCAAGACGCATGTGCCACCTTGTGCATCTGGTTTTACTTGGGTATTTGGGAATTGAACTCCTTAGGCTTTATGGGCAAGTGTTTTAACTGCTGAGCCATCTCTCCAGCACTGAAACCTCCTTTTTTTCCCCCTAAATATTTTATTTATTAGAGAGCAAGAGAAAGGGAGAGAGAGAGAAAAAGAAGGGGGGGGGGAGAAAATGGGCCTCTAGCCACTGCAAACAAACTCCAGACGCATGAGCCACCTTGTGCTGCTGGCTTTTGTGGGTACTGGGGAATCAAACCTGGGTCCTTAGGCCTTGCAGGCAAATGCCTTAATCGCTAAGCCATCTCTCCACCAGGAGAAAAAGATTTTCATTTTCAGAGGGGATTTTGAATGATATGTATGTTCTGCTGGGCAGAATGGATGCATCAAAGCCCAGTAAAGATCAAATGACACAGTATCCTCACATATGCCATTTGAAATACAGTGCTTCACGTATTACTGACCCTGAGGAAAATATATACGCGAGCCCCGCTTTATCTCCACAGAATTAGAATGAACCAGCCAAGGTCCCTTTGCTTTCAGAAGCATTTTCCTGGGAACCACCAAGTTGTTCATCTAAATATGCTGACATCTCTCAACAGCTGGTCGGACTCACTCTGGGTGTTAACACAGCGGGGAACAGTCAGAGCCGGAAGAAGAGGAAGAAGTGATTGGCGGGGCTGACACACGGGCCAGGAGAAATGCAGTGGGAAACAATTACATCGCTCAGAGAACACTTCACAAGTGGAAAGAAGAGAATTATTTCAGCGCTGAAAGATTTCGCAGCTGTACTCCAAAACAAACCTGGAAATGCACACTGTAGGTACTGGAAACAAAAGAGCCTATTATTTTGTCTCTTTTTAGGTAAGTGGTAAAGTACTGGGAGGTGGCAGAAACGATAATCAGAAAGGACAATTCAGTCGTCTTGTCAGCCTCTGGGTCTCGCCGGTTGTCATTTTCCAAATGTGGAGTCGTGTCTCTCTCAAAAAAAAAAAAAACCCAGCAAGGTTGGGCGGGGCGTGTGGTCTTAGCGTGGACACAGTCTGATCGTGCTTCCCCTGTGCCCACGGCGATTAGCTTACTGCATCGACTGAAGTCTCAGATCTCTAGCATTGCTGGGATGAAAGCCTTGCTCTGTGACCAAAGGGACCGGTGAGGTGACCTTCTCATGGCTAGAACAGGACACCTGACAAGCAGCTGGTGGGGGAGGGCAGGGTTTATTTCGGCTCTTGAGGGGAAACTTCATCACGGCAGGGAAATGATGACAGAGCACAGGCTGGGTGTCAGTTCTTGCCACAGCAACTGGCAGAAAGCAGCAAGAGAGAGAGAGAGAGAGAGAGAGAGAGAGAGAGAGCAAGCTGAGCTCTGGCAAAGAGGAAACTGGTACAACACTCCAAAGCCCACCACCACCACCACCACACCTTCTTCAGCAAGGCTCCCCCTCTCAAACTGCCATCAGCTTGTGGTGGTGGTGGGGGGCTAAGCATTCAAAGGACATGAGTTTATTGCAGGGGGAAACATATGGTTTGAACTCCACAGAAACAATTTAAAAAATCTGACTTTGATGGCCTAGAGAGATGGCTTGCCATTAAGGCGTTTGCCTGCAAAGCCTAACAACCGGGTTCTGTTCCCCAATACCCACGTAAAGCCAGATGCACAAAGTGGTGCATGTGTCTGGAGTTTGTTTGCAGTGGCTAGGGACCCTGTTGCACCTATACATACTCTCTATTTTTTTCTCTTTTTCTCTCTCTCTGTTTGCATCTCTCTGCTTGCAAATAAATAAATAAGTAAAATATATTTTTTTTAAAATCTGACTTTGAAACACTGGATGGGCAAAACAATTTCATCCCTCACTTAAGAAAGCCCCCGGACTCATTCAACATTTAAGTAAGGGTGATAAACAGAATATGGTGCTCGGATTTCCTGCTTCGCCTCCCTGCCCTGCTTGGTGATGAGATTCTATGGTATGTGGCACTAATATATATAAAATGGCAGTGCCTATCACTAACCCCTTGACTTACCTACCTGCATTCTACTCTGAGGGCCCTGGGCTGGGACCCTGAAGACTGCATTCCTCCTCCGCCTGCAGACTCTTTCTCAGTTTCTGTCATTCGTGGGTTCTAGAAGAAGCCTGGTGCTGTGGCTGTGACAAGGGACATGTTTCCCATTTTGAGTCTGGATCCTGCCATGGGCGTCCCAGCAATTGTGGTTCCTGCCCCCCCCTGCCCCCATTCCCTCACCCCCCATTCCCCACCCCTGCTGCATGCTGTGTCCATCCTTTCCACAGGCCTTGAACTCACCTCTCCACGCTCCCTCAGAGCCACCAGCCCAGCCTGTGCTTCTCGTATGTTTGAGTTGAACATCTGGGGTTCTGCCCCACATCACCCAGCCGCCAGCAGCTTGCTCAGAGCCGCACAGACACGGAGACGCAACCCCAACATCACCCCTTGTCCTTCCTCCCCCCACCCTGCTCCCAGCCCAGAGAACATGGCTGCACTGTTAACTCACTGGCGCTCAATCTGTTTTCCTGAGTAAACCCCGACTGAAAGGTGTTATATTTTAAAACCATGTCCCCATACACGTTTGTTAAGTCATCGTTGGTTTGTCTATGGGACGTTCATTGCTAGGCATAGCCATAAGAATTGGGTGCATGCAGGCTGGAGAGATGGCTTAGTGGTTAAGGCGCTCTCCTGCGAAATCTAAGGATGCCCCGGTACCCGTGTAAGCCAGATGCACAAAGTGGTGCCTGCATCTGGAGTTCGTTTGCGGTGGCTAGAGGCCCTGGCATGCCCATCCTCTCTCATAAATACATACAGACATACATAAATAAATAGAATTGGGTGCATACATACATGTTTGTATGGAGTCTAAATGCAATTGACATCACTGAGTTCCCAGGGCCCTCCCCTTACATAAAGCTCAATGCTCTAGGGTGTTTAAACACTGCCTAACCTGGAGAATGCTGACAGAAGGTCTAGTCATCACCTGAGGATGATGTGATCTCACTTCCTACATCTATAGCCCAGCGACTTTAGAGCTTTTGAAGATCTTCAGTGACTAGGGTGTTGGTTCCAAAAACCCCATGAATTATTAGCTTGGGATAGAAGTAGTTAAATATTTGAGGCACAAAGATTGTGTTATATGTTGGATAAAAATGGCCGTGATGAAAAATCCCCCTTTATTAACCAATAACCAGGGCAGATTGTTCCCGGAATTAGCATGATATTATAGGAGATTTGCTTTTAATTTTGCTAGTACCAGACCATTCTGTGATTTGATCCAGAAAAAAAAAAAAAGCCAGATAGTCAGAATGTTGGAAACTTTAAGCCAAGAATACCTGGGGAGGTTTTTGCGATGACTGGAGATGCGGAGGTAGCGAGGGCACTCTTAGGTATGCGCGTGGAGTAGCCCGCGGTCTGCTTGAGTAGAAAGATCTTGCAGACAGAGCTCCAGCTACCTCCGAGAGCTTTAATGAAAACAAGCCCTTTACACTTAAACAATAAATCACAAATAAACGTTGTTCAAGCCTCTACGACAACCATTAATAGACTTGAAGAGGTTGGAAAGCTTCCAAGTAGGAGAGGAAGGTGATGGGAGCCCAGCTCTCATTCCGGTCTTGTATGGAAGGCAGACGTTGCGCGACCAAGTGTTGATGCTTAAAACACAGAAGGGCAGGGCTGGAGAGGTGGCTCAGCAGTGAGGTACACTTCCTGGGCAAGATCCAGATCCCACATAAACAGCTTGGTGTGGTTACGCATGTTTGTAACCCCTGTCACACAAAGGGGAGGAAAGTCCAGGGAGTTTTCTGGCTCACATAAACCAAGCTTTGCCACCAGGAAGAGACCTCTGCTCCAATCAGAACTGGTGGAAGGTGGATGGAGTGGGATACCTGCTGGGTGTCTCTGGCCATCACAGGTAAGCACTTCCCACCACAAATGAGTCCATGGGGTACTGCAAGGACACAGACAGGTGCATACACCATACACACACACCACATCTCTCTCTCTCTCTCATACACACACACACATGCAGAGAGAGACAGAGAGAGAGGGAGAGAGAAAGAGAGAGAGCGAGAGAGCCCTCACTTATGTCAGTTTGAACCCTATTTGATGCCTCTACAGTTCCAGAAAAGCTCAAGTTCTCATGAAGATTTATCTACAGCAAGCTGAAATCATAGGGCATCTTATACTAAGCTTAGAGGTACATGTATATTAATTAGTAATTAATTAGTAATTAATTAGTAATTAGTTTTGCACTAATTAAATGAGTCTTTCTGCATCATGTGATTTATCCTCATGTCTCCCTCTTTGACTCTGTCATTTATTTTATTATTTTTTAGAGAGAACGAGAGCAAGAGAGAAAGAGAGAGAGAGGAGAACTAGAGAATTGGCACTCCAGGGCCCCAGCCAGTGCAACTGAACTCCAGATGCTTGCGCCACCTAGTGGGCATGTGCGACCTCACGCTTGCCTCACCTTTGTGCATCTGGCTAACATGGGATCTGGAGAGTCAAACATGAGTCCTTAGACTTTGCAGGCAAGCACCTTAACCGCTAAGACATCTCTCCAGCCCTATTTAATTTTTTTAATTTATCTATTTGAGAGATAGAGAGAATGAGGTAGACACTGAGAGAGTATAAGCATGGGTGTGCCAGGGCCTCTAGCCACTGTCAATGAGCTCCAGATACATGTGCCACTTTGTGCATCCGGCTTTACGTGGGTACTGAGGGAATGGAACCCGGGCTTCAGGCTTGGCAAAGATGCGCCTTTCACCTCTGCGGCTCAGTCGTTTTAACCCAGCTGAAGCAGATGCACCTTTTCCAAGACTTCCAAGGTGATGGGTAAGGGAGTGAGCTTGAGTAGCAAGCAGAGAGCAACAGTGTGCCAGCATGCCCACAGACTCTCGATCGTGAACTGCCTGCTCGCCAAGGGTCTTCTGGTTCACACCTTTCACCACCTGCTCTTTCCCTGTACTAAAGCAGAAAATCTCCCCAGGCCAGTCTATGGGCTAAAACACACTTCATAGGTCTTGTTATACAGCGAACTGTGCACACTGTGACCAATTCTCCCACCTTCCCCTGTGATCGCTTCATCCCACCAGTGGACATCCATTGTGGTTTGATTCAGGTGTCCCCCATAAACTCAGGTGTTCTGAATGCTAGGTTCCCAGCTGATGGAGATTTGGGAATTAACGCCTCCTCCTGGAGGCAGTGTATTGTTGGGGGTGGGCTTATGGGTGTGATAGGCAGTTTCCTCTTCCCAGTGTTTGGCACACCCTCCTGTTGCTATGGTCCACCTTATATTGGCCAGGGGGTGATGTCCAACCTCTGCTCATGCCATCATTTTCCCCTGTCATTGTGGAGCTTCCCCTTGAGCCTGTAAGCCAAAATAAGCCTCTTTTTCCCACAAGTTGCTCTTGGTCAGGTGATTTCTGCCAGCAATGTGAACCTGATTGCAACATCCATCATCCCTTTAATATCATTGTTGGTAGCCTTCTTATCCCCTGCATTATGGGAGCTACACCTCTACTTTTTTTTTTTTTTTTTTTTTTTTTTTTTTTTTTTTTTGAGAAGGATCTTGCTGTAGCCCAGACTGACCTGGATTTTCACTATGTGGTTTCAGGCTGGCCTCGAACTCATAGCGATCCTCCTACCTCTGTGTTGCAGTCAGGTTCGCATTGCTGACAGAAAACACCCTATCAAGAACAGCTCGTGGGAGAAAAGGCTTATTTTGGCTTACAGGCTGGAGGGGAGGCTTCATGATGGCAGGGGAAAATGATGGCATGAGCAGAGGGTGGACATCACCTCCTGGCCAACAACAGGTGGACAACAGCAACAGGAGAGTGTGACAAACACTGGCATGGGGAAACTGGCTATAACACCCATAAGCCCGCCCCCAACAATACACTGCCTCCAGGAGGCATTAATTCCCAAATCTCTATCAGCTGGGACCCAGCAGGCAGAATACCTCAGTTTATGGGGGACACCTGAGTCAAACCATCATACTCTGCCTCCCGAGTACTGGGATTAAAGGCCCTGTTCTTTTTCTGTCTGCTTCCAGCGATGGGAAGCCTATATTTCCCTTATGCTCATGAATCCACGTTGGGCATAATCAGAAATTCTCTCACCCCTTTAAAGGTTTGATCTGATTGGCCAAAACGGGAGTCCTGGTCAAGGAGTACCGCCCCGGAGCCTCAGAACTATGGAAAGGGCCCTGATCCCTAGTATTACCTCTGGAAGTCACATAGTGAATGCTTCAGGCTTTGAAAGCCAAAGGCAAAAGTGAGAAATATGTTGGGGAATCCTAAACCAAGGTAAAGTTGTTACCTCCCCCTGACCTGACTGCCTGGCAGAGGCCTTCCTGGGGGATGGACAGCTGTGTGCCCAGTTGTCATCAGCTAGAGACAGGAGCAAGGTCACGTGTTTAGGAGACCGAGGAGGAGCTTGGTGGTTCTAGAAGGTGTGGTCTGGCTGACCCTGGCGTGGAACTGACCCTCCCCCACTTACAGGCCCACACTGCCTTGGGTTTATTGCTTGGAACATACTGTCGGCCCCACCCCCTGCTTCCCTGAGGTCATGTGGGCTGTGTCAGTAATTTGGACATGCTCCTGTAGATCGGCCGCCAGCTGCAAGCTTAACACGTTGCCTTGCTCTTTGCAAATAGCACCACCTGGTGCGCCCCAAACCCTCGACATAAACCATGATACCTGGGGCCAGCCACAGAAGCATGCCCACACCCACCACCACCATGTTAACTCAGCTCTTGTTGCAACGATGCAGCCGGCTGCTTTAGTTCCTTGTCTCCACCCCATTTTCTCACACCGAGTCCATGTTGTGACCATTTAGAGAGGAACTTAAACTTGCTTTGCTCCTCCTTAGACCGGACTGACCATCTAGCTTCCCAATTTCTGTCCTGATCTGGGCCTCTATGGAAAGTCCAGGGGTGACAAGAAAGTATATTGCCTGGAAGCTGATTGGCTGCCTGGTTCCTCATTTCTACACTGCCTAGGAGATGATTGGCTGCCTGGCTCCCCGTGTCTACGTTGCCTGGGAGCTGATTGGATGCCTGACTCTTCACGCCTATCTCACACAGCTGATTGGCTGCCTGGTTCCCCGTGTCTACGTTGCCTGGGAGCTGATTGGATGCCTGGCTCCTCGTGTCTACATTGCCTACAAGTTGATTGGCTGCCTGGCTCCCCGTGTCTACGTTGCCTGGGAGCTGATTGGATGCCTGACTCCTCACGCCTATCTCACACAGCGGATTGGCTGTCTGGCTCTCACTCATCTTAAATCCTTCTCATTGCTGGAAGCCGCCTCAGGGCGCGGGGTCAGGTACCTGTACTGGTGTACGCTGGGCTGTGGCACTGCGTGGATGCTCAGCGCTCTGAACGTGCCTGCGCTGAGTCCAGTTGAGGTGGGCCAAGACACACGCCAGATTTTGGAAGCAAAACAACAAAACAAGACCAGAAAGTAAGTTGCTGTGGTTTGAATGCAAAATAAACCCTTGGTTCCCAGCTGGTGGCGCTGTTTGAGAAGGAGGTGGACACTTTAGGAGGTGGCGCCTTGTTGGAGGAAGCGGGTCACCATGGGATGGCCCCTAAAGATTTCTTTAATATTTTTTAAAATTTAAATTTATTTGCAAACAGACAGACAGACAGACAGACAGACACACACACAGAATATGGGTATGCCAGGTCCTGTAGCTGCTGTAGACGAACTCCAGATGCGTGCATCAGGCTTTACATGGGTACCGGGGAATCCAACCCAGGTCGTTAGGCTTTGCAGGCAAGCACCTTATCCGCTCAGCCATCTCTCCAGCCCATGAATCTTAAGGTTTTATATCCGGGGCCCCCACTTCCTGTTTGCTTTCTGCTTTAGGGTTCTGGCCTTGTGCCCTGACACCAAGATTTTCCCTCACTATGATGGGATGTCTACCCCTCAAAACTGAGCTCCAAATGAAAATCAACTCTCCCCCCGCCCCTTAAGTAGCTTCTGGCCCAGTACTTACTCACACCAACGAGGAAGTAACTAATGCATTCCCCTAAGGCGTGTTTGCTGTGGTTTCAGGTCGCGAGTGTGATGTGTTCGTGGTACTGAGTTAACGAATACATATTAGTGAAACTACTGTCCCCTGTTTTTAACGGGACAATATACAATGATACACGTGCCTTACATGGGCGGGGCTGCATCATGGGGTGTCACCATCTTCTTGGTTAGTCCTCACTGCACGATCAGCCACGGGCACATTAGGGCTTCTGTCCCCGCTGAGGTTTCTACCCTTGTGCTTCTCCCTCCCCACGGCAGTGACCCTGGGAGTATATTGCCTACTTGGATCTTGGGATGCTAGTCCGAGCAAATATTCAGGTTGCTCAGTGAAATTTGAATTTCATATAAATAGCAAATAATAGCACGGGAGACTTGTTTATAAGATATTGTCTGCGGATTATCTGAAATTCAGATTTGGCTCGGCACCTTGCATTTTGTCTGTCAATCCTAGGAGCTGGGCCCTGCATTTCTCCCGTGGTCTCTTCCTCCCGGACAGCACGGATGATGACTCAGCGCTTGGTGGGCAGCTTGGACCGCGGGTGTCAGCCGGAGAGCCAGGGCAAGGACGTTATTACACTCCCTTGGAGAATTTTAGAGCATCCCCGCTATCTGAACTTTTTTTTTTTTTTTTTGAATTTTTTTGTTGTTTATTTTTATTTATTTATTTGAGAGTGACAGAGAGAGAGAGAAAGAGGCAGAATGAGAGAGAATGGGTGTGCCAGGGCCTCCAGCCACTGCAAACGAACTCCAGGCGCGTGTGGCCCCCTGTGCATCTGGCTAATGTGGGTCCTGGGGAATGGAGCCTCGAACCAGGGTCCTCAGGCTTCACAGGCAAGCGCTTCACCGCTAAGCCATCTCTTCAGCCCTGAACTTCTTTTTTTCCCACAGGCAAATAGAGTGGTACTGGCACCTCACACCCATCCAAGGAGGCCTCTCCGGGTCTGTTAGAGGGTCTCTGTTGGTACCGCCTTGGCTTTCTGCAAGGGCATTGGCCGGCATGTTTGGCTCCAGGGATAGCACTAAAGCCTCCAACTTTCACAGTGAGAGCAGGCACATTGAGTCGGTTCCTGTGATAGGACATGGTGACTTGCCACTCCCATTGTCCTGGATCTTCCGTGTCCCCAGGGCCACATCAATGCCTCAGCCCCTTGGTGGACCATTGGAGACAGTATCACAAGGCTGGGCTCTCCATGGACTCTGCACTTTTCCTTGCGTCTTACGGGCTGTGTCATCTCCGCCTAGACCAAGAGGTAACCAGGGGGCGGGTGGGCTCTTTGTAGCTTCTTTCTCTCACTTCTTCCCTCCATCCCCTCCCCTTGTCCCCCGAAGCCCCTTGGTAAGAAAGCAGAGACTTCCTGAATGTAGACCCCCAAAATGTCATCTATGTCTCCCCAGGTTCTCCCGGAGTGTGGTCCCTGCATCGACCTCTTGCTCCTTGGTGGAGAATGACATGGGGGTGGGTCTGCCCGTGCACGCTGCCTATCCCAGGACCTCCTACTTGGCTCTTTATCAGCCCTTTCCCCCAAGCAAGTTCCCCCACAGGCCGCTTCGGAGCCAGCACAGAGCTGTGGGCTTCTGGGAGATGTGTTTGTTCAGCTCACTGAGCTCACAGACTCGCCGTCCCCGTGAGCCTTTGTGGACCCACGTCGGTAGCGTCACGTCCCACCCAGGGACATGGATTTTGCTTCTTTGTATGTTGCAGTCACGCTTTCAGGTTCAAGTGTGAATATATGGCTTCTTGTTGAATAAGGGTGCTAAAAAAGGAAGCCATGAATGCGGCTCCAGTAGGTGGGGGGAATGCCTGCTCTGACCAGAGCTGTGCTAATAACCCCTCCCCCCCCCCGTGGTGATTTGAATGGATGTCCCCCAGTTAGTTCAGGATAATTTGGGGGCTGGAGAGATAGTTTAGAGGTTAAGGCACTTGCCTACGAAGCCTAAGGACCCAGGTTCGATTCTCCAGGTCCCACATAAACTAGATGCACAAGATGGTGCATGCGTCTGGAGTTCGTTTATAGTGGCCGGAGGTCCTGGTGTGCCCATTCTTTCTCCCCCCTCCCCACCATCTCTAATAAATAAATTCAAAAATTAAATAAACTAAAAGGTTTGTAATTTGGGTCTCCAGCCACCTGGCCGGAGGAGGAGGTGTCACTGTGGGTGGGGCCTAGGGTTCAGCCCTAAGGTGTGGGGGCGCATTTGGAAATCCAGTCTAAGATATGTGTAGATGCATATTCCTGGGTGTGGGTGTGGGTGCACACATACCCTAGCATGCGTGTGCAGGTCTGAGGACAACGTTCAAGAGTCCATCCTTAGCTCCCACCCTGCTTTGAGGCAGGGTCTCTCATTCTGTTCTTGCTGTTCACTGTGAGATTTGGCAGGCTAGCTGTGAGATCGTTTTAAGAGGAAGACTACTCACATTTTTGTCTTTTTTTTTTCTGAGCTGCATCTTTTAACTGTTTTATTTTGGATTCAAAGCCAGAGAAGCCCCTTTCCCCACATGGGGTCTCCTACTTGGCACTGAGCCTCTCCTACCCTGAGGCCTTTCTTTGCTTCTAACTTTATCCTAGAGTCTCGTGTTTCCACATCTTAGCTGCACCCACCATGCACATGAAGGAGCTGCTTAACCTCAGCTCTCCACCTCGAGCAGACCTTGGGAGCTTTGTTTTCGAAGGAGGAGTGTGGTCAGGCAAACAGGCTCCTCCAGAGCTCTGGAGAGCGGGGCCTGACATGCTATTTGTCAGCGAGACTTGGCATTATGAACTCCAAAGTGCAGGCTGTAGGCTCACCTTTCTGGCTGTGTGCCTGAGGGACATGAGGTAGTAAGGGGAGGTGGGGAAGGAGGGCTCTGGGTTTCTGGGGCTGCCCTTGTGTTCCGTACCTCAGCCCTTCACTCTGCCTGCGGTTTGTAGGTGGCAGAATCCTGCAGCCTTCCCTGTCCTGTCTGTCACCAGGGGACTTGGTCCATGTGATCCCATGGGAGATCCTTCCTGTGAGGGTTTGAGGTTTTTTAAAAAAAGATTGTATTGTTTCTAAAGAGAGCAAGAGGCATGGGGGAGAATTGGCTTGCCAGAGCCTCAGCCACTGCATTTGAACTCCAGATGCTTGCGCCAACTAGTGGGCATGTGCGACCTTGCACTTGCCTCATCTTTGTGCGTTGGGCTTAAGTGGGATCTGGAGAGTCGAACATGGGTCCTTAGGCTTCACAGGCAAGCGCCTTAGCCACTAAGCCCTCTCTCCAGCCCAGGGTTTAGGTTTTAATAACGAGGAAACCTTTTCCTTCCAAAGAGTGGGGCTTGGTGCTGAGGGATGACTTGGGGACATGGATGGAGAGTTGTGTATCTGTCGTATCATGCTGGGAGCCAGCTGACCAGAAAGTAGAAGGTGATGGGGAAGGTTAAAAAAGATAAGTGCTACTTGCAAAGTGTAACAGTACTGACTTCTCATGGCCAGCCTGGGCTCTGCAGCAGGGAAGTCTGGAATTTTCTGGACTCCTCTGAGATCTTCTGTTTGCAAAACTATAGCCAAGTATGCATCCAGGGACTGACAGTGAATCTTCTTTGTCAACTGGATCCGATTTGGAATCTCCTGGGAGGCACACCCATGGGCGTTCTGTGAGGGCATTTCCAGAGAGGTTTTGCTAAGAAGGGAGGACCCACCCTGAATGTGGACAGCATCACCCCATGGGCTGGGGGTCCCGATTCGAAAAAACAAAAGAGGAGAAAGGAAGCTGGCCATCAGCATTCCTTGACCTCTGCTTCCTGGTCAGTCCAAACGTGAGGAGTCTCAGCTACATGCTCCTGCCACCTTGAACTCACCATGTCCTCCTTCCTCTCCTTGGTGAATGAAAACTGTGAACCAAAATCAACCTGCCTGCACTTGCTATTTCTTCTGTTTTTAAATATATTTTACTTATTTATTTGAGAGAGAGAGAAAGAGACACAGAGATAGAGGGAGAGAGAAATAGATAGGTAGATAGAGAGAGAGAATGGGCATGCCAGGGCCTCCAGCCTCTGCAAATGAATTCCAGATGTGTGCACCCTCTCATGTATCTGGCTTACGTGGGTCCTGGAGAATCCAACCAGGATCCTTTGGCTTTGAAGGCAAACACCTTAACAGCTGAGCCATCTCTCCAGCCCCTTTTTTTTTAAAAAAAAAAATTATTTGTTTATTTGAGAGAGAAAAGAGGCAGAGAGAGAGGGAGGGGGAGAGGGAGAGAAATAGATAGAGAGAATGGGGCTTCTTTTTAAAAATATTTATTTGACAAAGAATATATACATATGTGTATATATACGTATATATATATATATGTATATGTATGTATATATATACATATGGAGAGAGAGAGAAAATGGGTGCACCAGGGCCTCTAGCCACTACAACAAATGAACTTCAGACGCTCGTGCCACCTTGTGCATCTGGCTTTATGTGGGTACTGGGGAATTGAACCGGGGTCCTTAGGTTTTGGAAGCAAGTGCCTTAACCATTCAGCCATCCCTCCAGCCCCATGCATGTGTTACTTCTAGCAGTGTTTATTCATAAAAACTAAAGAAGTAAATGGTACACAGGGTTTCACAGGATATCACCTGTGTCCATCCCTCCCCCACCTCCCTGTCTGCTCAGAGTCACAGCGATTGGGACCAGCTTGGCAGGAAGGCAATGAATATTGGAGACCCCCAAGGGGCTCTTGTCGTAGCTCCAGGAGTTCTGGTCACTCCTTAGTCTCTGGGTTTGCAAAGGTGACATTCTGTCACTTCCTACTTCGTGCCCCACAGGCCTAGCACTTGCACCACTGGGCATAACACTGCTGGGGTCTGGACACATGAACTTTTCCTCCGTGTGTGTGTGTGTGTGTGTGTGTGTGTATGTATACGGGTGCAGGCAGAAAGGCCAGAAGATGACTCAAGTGTCATTCCTCAGGTGTTACCTACCCTTTGTTTTAAAGGCAGGGTCTCTCACTGGCCTGAAGTGTGCCACCTAGGCTAGACTGGCTGGCCAGTGAACTCAGGAATCCTCCTGTCTTGGTGTCACCTCACCCAGAAATTTCCCTTAGGTTCTAGGAATTGAACTCAGGTCCTTATGTTTGCAAAGCAAACACTTTACCCATTAAGATATCTACTACCCACTTCTAAGAACTCTCCCTTTTAAAATATTTATGAGAGAGAGAGAGAGAGAGATAGGGAGGGAGAGAGAGTATGTATGTGAAAGAGAGAGAGAGAAAGGCAGAGAGAGGGGGAGGAGAGAATGGGCATGCCAGGACCTCCCAGCCACTGCAAATGAACTCTAGACACATGCGTCACCTTGTGCAACTGGCTTCATGTGGGTTCTGAGGAATTGAACTCTGGTCCTTAGGCTTTGCAGGCAAGTGCCTTAACCGCTGAGCCATCTCTCCAGCCCAGAGCTTCCCCTTTTAAGAAGAGCATCTTTGAGAATTCTCTGAGCTTGAAGGTGCTCACTGTCTGCAATGAGATGACTCCCACTTGGCACAGGTGGGCACCAGGGCATGCCAGTAGCAGATAAGGCAAGGTATCTAGGAGAACACAGCCAGTCTAGACAGTCACAGCTCCAGTCCTGTTGCTATTGTTAATACAGATAATTGAAAACATCACTGGTGTGCATCAGTCTTTTCTAAATCTAGGGATTACACCCGAATAACCTTGCAGAGCCAAATTGAAACCCTGACAAAAAAAAAAAAAAAATCCTCTGAGCCATTTTGTAGCTGAGCAAGCTGGCTATCCATTGTAAGTGCCCAGCCCCTGCCCCTGGGTTCCTCTGCAGTAGAGACATCTGGATGTCTTGAGAGGTCTCCTGAGCCGGATCCCTCAGTGACAAGTTAAATGAGGTGGTCCTGAACAAGGGGTCCTAGCCCCCTTCTGCTCACACTGATTCCACAAACTCAAATGGCACCGACTTCCGTGACAGCCCCTTGGGCTCTGTCCCCCCATCTTCTCCTTGAGGGTAAGGTGCAAGGGCCACCCTGGCCTGTGAGCGAATATGCCAAGACGTAGTTAATCAAACAGGACTCTGGGACTCATGCTGCTTTTCAGTCCTTTGAGAGAAACCATAAATGGCCTTATGGGCATGTGCAAATTGTTTGAGTATTTAAGAGGATTGTTCAGCAATTTGGGACTCCATGCTACGTCCCTGTCAGGGCCCCCGTGTGCCTGGGTGCTAAGCTCTCCTGTCCTGCACGGGGTATTGACTTCTGAACCTCATTATTCACATACTAGGCCTTTTGCTCTCTTTGTAATCTTTTATGAGAGAGAGCAGCAGAGAGAGAAGAGAGAATTGGCATGCCAGAGCCTCCAGCCACTGCAATAGAACTCCAGAAGCATGTGCCACCTTGTGCGCGTGTGTGACCTTGTGTGCTTGCGTCACCTTGTGCATCTGGCTCATGTGGGACCTGGGGAGTAGAACATGGGTCTTTAGGCTTTACAGGCAGGTACCTTAAACAGCTCAGCCATCTCTCCAGCCCACATACCAAACCTTTACTGTGACACCCAGAAAACAAGCAGCATTTCTAATATCCTTTGTTCCCCGTAGGTAATTGCACAGAAATCCCCACTACAAAGCCCTGAAATAGAATTAAAGAGAATTAGAAATCTCCCTTCCACCTTTCTAGGCTTCCTTTTTGACAGAGAAGCAGGCATTGTGGTTTGTTTTTGTTTTTGCTTTCCTGGAAGGGGACCGAGAGAGGGTGTAAACCTGACTTCTTACAACTGAACCACATGCCTTCTTCACATCACCTACCATCACCGTGGGAGTCTCCCTAAGGCGAGCCTGCACAGGTGCTTGGGGCGGGCTGAGAGGATTGCAGGTTTTCATACCGTGCAGCCCTTTGCTCATAACTGTAGAAAATTAGACACACATATGAAGAGGAACAAGTGAAAGAAGGTTTATTGAGAAAAAGGTGGAAGGGCCCCGAAGTGTCAGGACGAACAAACGTGCTTGAGATTCAGGCCAGCATCCAAAGAAAACAAGGGAGGAACAAGAGAAAATGAGGAAAATTTATACTTTCTGAGTTTGAGCTCAGGGAAGCAGGCCAGCCCAGCAGTGAGGGTCTGCAAGCAACAGCAGGGAGGGAGGGGCTTCTGAGAGCATGTTGCAGTATCTCATTAAGGGATAACTATCCCTCCCACCTACTTAGAATGTCTTTGTGAGGGATGGTCTCTTGAGCAGATGAGTAATTGACAGGCTCCCTTGGATTAACTCTTTTAAACAATGGCTGTAGAAATGGCTTAGCAGTTAAGGCGCTTGCCTGTGAAGCTTGAGGACCCATGTTTGACTCTCCAGATTCCACATAAGCCAGACACACAAAGGTGAGGCAAGTGCAAGGTTGCACATGCCCACTAGGTGGCACAAGCATCTGGAGCTAGATTTCAGTGGCTGAGGCCCTGCAAGGCTCGATTCCCCAGGACCCATGTTAGCCAGATGCACAAGGGGGCACACGCGTCTGGAGTTCGTTTGCAGTGGCTGGAGGCCCTGGCGCGCCCATTCTCTCTGTCTGTCACTCTCAAATAAATAAATAAAAATAAAAAAATTTTAAAAAGAAGAAGAAGAAAGAACCTTTTTATTTATTATTTATTTGCAAGCAGAGAGAGACAGAGGGAAAAGAGAGAGAGTGAGAGAGAGAATAGATGCACCAGGGCCTCCAGCTGCTGCAAATGAACTCCAGACACATGCGCCACATTGTGCATCTGGCTTTACATTGGCACTGAGGAATTGAACTCGGGTAGTTAGGTTTTGTAGGCAAGCATCTTAACTGCTCAGCCATCTTCCCAGGCCAGACTTCACTTCTCTGTGCTTCATCTATAAAGTGGGGATTGGAAGTCAACCCTCCAGTTATTCTTCTTTGTAGAGCTGCGCTGTGTCACAGGGTACCTGCAGCTTTGGTCAGTGTGGCTGAAATGTAGCTGGAACTGTAGGGCGACAAACCACTGCTGTGTTGGTCATCCACTTAGAGCATGGGCAGCTCTAAGTGGATGTGAGGGCAGCTCCAAGTTGGCTGGCACAACCATCATTTGACAAGTTGGGCAAGCCAGGGACCAAGGTGTCTCTCATACCTCTAGTTCCCTTATGGTCACATGTCACCCAGAACTGTCTTAGATCCATTCTATGTCCAAAACATTTCCCTGAATATTCTTACTTCTCTTAATCCTCTCAAAAAAATTTTTATTACATGGGGCTGGAGAGATGGCTTAGTGGTGAAGGCACTTCCCTTCAAAGCCAAAGGACCTTGGTTCGATTCCCCAGTACCCACCCATGTAAGCCAGATGCACAAGGGGTCACGTGCATCTGGAGTTCGTTTGCAGTGGCTGGAAGCCCTAGTGTACCCATTCTCTCTCTCTCTCACTCTGCCTCTTTCCCTCTCTCAAGTAAATAAATAAAAATAAATAAATAAATTTATTACAAATTTTTATCAACCATTTAAACCTTTAGGGAATAAATGAATACATATATATGCATGTGTGTGTGTGTGTGTGTGTGTGTGTGTGTGAAAACCAATGTACTCATCCATTACCAGCCTCAACAACTACCAACGCAGAGCAAGTCTCATTAATTTAACCTATAACACATCTTTTCTTCACTCCAGGTTATTTTGAAACAAACCCAAAACAACATATAATCTTTCTATAAATATTTCAGTGTGTTTCTGTAAAAGACAGGAGTCCTTATTTAAAATAGAGACAAAACATTATCACTCCTGATATTCTTAAGAATTCTTTAAAAAATGAAACAGCCAGTGTTTCTATTTCCATGATTGAGAAAAATATTTTTATAGTGTATTTGAATCCACGCTCAAATAGTGCTCATACATTATGTTTGGTTGACATGTCTTTTAAATTGCTTTTATTTTCTAAGATTTTCTACATTAAAAAATTGTTTTATTTATTAGAGAGAGAGAGAGAGAGACAATGGACAATGGGCATGCCAAGGCCTCCAGCTATTGCAAACCTACTCCAGACACATGTACCACCTAGTGCCTCTGGCTTACATGGGTACTGGGGAATTGAACCTGGTTCCTCAGACTTCTGCATGCATTTCCATCACCCTGATCTCAATCATTGTTTTCTCTTCATGATAGTCTCTCTCAAATAAGTCATTTAATAATAAACCTCTTAGTCTTAGAAAAATGAGGACAAGTCAAACTCCAAAGCAGTAGCCAGCAAGAAATTATAAAGATTGGAGAAGAGTCTTCCATGAGTTTGAAGTGAAAGGTCAGTAAAGGACCCAGGCCACTGAGGGTTAAAGCATGCCTGAGCTGTTGGGCATGGCTGAGGGCCCCGGGTCACAGGAGGTCGCAGCTGGCCTACACCCTGACAACTTCGGTCCTGTGGCCAGCGGGAGTGGGACCGCTCCTTCTCCGAGAATGCAGCGAGCCTGGGCCCCGATAACCTCGGGACCCAAGGCTGGCAGGAGTGGGTCTGCTCCCTCCCCCAGCCAGGACACCTGGACGTCCCCATAGGACTTAGGTTTTGCTGTCCCCAGAGCCTTGTGACCTCTTGCTGCTTGTCTGGCACATCCCTATATGTTAATGAGGTATCAGCCAACAGCCTTCACACAGCCAACCCCCCTACAACCTGTACCCCATACTTTTTCCCATCACTACTTAGAACTTGTGACCCTTTCCCACTCACCCGTAATGTTAATTAGGCATCAATGGGACCTTTGAACCTACCAATCCCCTTATGACCCGTACCTACCTGTACCTCTTCCTACTCTTTTCACAAACACTTATAAACCCACTCCCCTGACAAATAAACGAGTTGTTCTGTGAAGCTGTCTCCCGGGTGTTTCTTCCCGTCGCACTCACAGCCGCTCAAGACCCCGCTCCGCAGTTGCCTGGACACCCCTGGGAAATGATGCTCAGTGGCCCCAGAGTGGCCAGGAACCACAGTTCCAGAGGGTAGAGTCCCCTGGGCATGGCAGGAGCAGAAAGCTGGCGTCACGTCGTCACATTAGCAGAGAGGAAATAGAGCAGGAAATGAAACAGGGCCAGGCTGTAAGGCCTCAGCCCACCCCCAGTGACAGACTTCCTCCAGCAAGGCTCCAGCTCCTTAAGACCCATAACCTTCCCAAATAGTACCACTCGGCTGAGACCAAGTCTTCAATAAACGAAACTGTTGGCGGGGAGAGACGTTCCGTTCAAACCACCATATGCTCTAAGTCATGCATCCTTGAGGGCCAGGGTCCATGGTCACTTTTTTGTTTGAAACTTGACCCAACTTCTATGCATTTGTGGCTCATGCCATGGTCTTCTCAAAGCTTCTCTCTCCACAGCCACTCTGCCAGTGAGACCCAAGGCATCTCTTCTGGGGTCATGGGCCCCCACTGCTACAAAGCCTTCCTGAAGTTAGAAGTTCAAGTCCTACTTCCCTTTGTAGAGCAGCCATTTGGTCTAAGGGTGGGAGGAGATGGAGGTATCCAGGTACTTCTGCGGTCAAGCTTTTCCTGCCTCTCACAACTTCTGACTAAGCCTTCTGCTACCTTCACAAAAGATTTTTCCTCCCTCTACTTTAATCCCAGCAATATCTAACTCCTGTTATCTTCAATATCATCTGTGTTTCTCTGAACGTCTCCATGCTAGCCAGCTGTTCACCAGCTCTTGACCCTGGAGACCACCCTACCATACCCCCCACCACCAGGTCTTCAGCACCCACTGTGTTGATTTCTTTTTATTTATTTATTTGAGAGAGAGACAGATATATAAAGAAAGAGAGGAATGGCATGCCAGAGCCTTCAGCCACCGTAAACAAACTCCAGACGCATGTGCCTCCTGGTGCATCTGGCTTACGTGGGTCCTGGGGAATTGAACCAAGGTCCTTAGGCTTTGCAGGCAAATGCCTTAACCACTAAGCCATATCCCCAGCCCCACTGTGTCGATTTCTGACCTAACCCATCTCCACACAGAGTGCCCAGGGCCAGTGTCGGCTCGCCACCTGCTTTTCTACATCTGCGCACGCAGCTCTTCAGCCTCCCCTGCCCTTGTCCCTGGCTCTTTTTTCCCAGCAGAGCAGAGGAGTATCCTCAGTAGCAGATAGATTGGCATAGTCCCGACCCTTCACCTCAGACTCATGGAAGACTCTTCGCTTTCCTCTCTTGAAATCCTCTGAAGCATTGGAGGACAGAGGACACAATCTGGTTAGAATTACGTATCGATCACTTGAGCAAATGTAACCCTTGGATGCCTGCTGCCTCACACGTAGCTCTCCCATCCTTCAGCAGAGCCTGGTGATTGACCTGCCATTTACCCAACCCCTGGGGGCCTGTCCAAAGCTAAACAGCTGCTTCCCCACCTCCCGCCCTCAAAATTCCGTCTCCCCAAAAGCCAGAATTCCCCAAACCTCCTCTCTTGGCCTCTAGAAGCCCTGATTGGACTGGATCCTTTCCTCTCAGTGGACAGCAGGTCCCTCCCACGGTTCTGGCTTTCATCCCCAGGGAGGCCTCTCATTTCCATAAATCCCCCCCCCTTCCAGCCTCAGTGGCTCCCTGCCAGTCCACGGATGGCAGAAGTGGGAAGAACACTGCCCGGCGCGCGCCCTGAGTGGGCATGCTTGCTCTTTCAAGATGCCTGACCTGTTTTGCCTTGCCCGGGGCCTCAGTCGCCTCTGCAAACCTACCACCTGGGCACCCTCAGAGGGTTCCCATGGTGACCTTGTCCAAGCAGCTGCTTGTCACCCCGCAGAGGAGCAGGTCATGGCAGGTCGTGAAGCTCGGAATGAGTGTGTTTGTGGTGGGAGGGAGAATCTGGGACTAGGGATGAGCCCAAGGATGGGAAGGACGGCCTGGGTCCCCAGGTTTGACGAGGGGGCCCAAGGCTTCACTGTGCTTCTTGCATCAGGATCTGTGTTCCACACTGACCTTTCACCTGCCCCTGCCTCATTATCCAGGTCCCCTCAGGTACCCTAACCCCAGGTCACCATCATCAAGCTCCCCACTGCCAGCCTCGGGGATCATCCTTCTCCCGATATGAAGTGCTGTCCTCATCAGAACCGGGCGGTGTCCTCAGACCTGACACAACCCTGCGGGGCCACCAAACCCTCCAGCCTGCCTGCCTCCCACTCCCCCCCTGTGGTGGTTTGAATAGAATAGATGGCCCCCAATATATTCAGTTGTTTATTTGTTTGTAGTTTGCATCTCTAGCCATCTGGCTGGAGGCAGTGCCATTGTGTGGATCTTAAGGTGTGGTGGTGGGTTTGAGATTTCAATCTAAAGATATGCAAAGTGTGCCTAGCTAGAGTTCCTAAAGTGTGCTCTGGCTTTTGACCTTTAGGCTTGTACTGCTCTCTCTCTCTGCTTGGGCCTGTGAAGGCAGGCCAGTTTCTTCTGCCATTATGGAACTTCCCCTGGATCTGTAAGCTTCAATAAATCCCTTCCTCCATAACTGTGCCTGGTCTGGAAGTTCATCTCAGGGAACCTGAAGCTGTCTGATACAGAAAACCCTCCAGCCTGCCTGCCTCCCACTCCCCCCCTCTCTGTTACTGGGGCTGCTCTGGCTCGCTCAAAGGCCCATGTTCTCCTCTCCCTTCGCCCTTGCAGACCTCTGTCCTGGGGATGCCCAGCTCTGTTGGCTCGGCTTGCCAAGTTTTTTTCTCTCTCTCTTTCTCTCTGGAGTCTCGCCAGTGGCTCTATTGCCAACAGCCCTGTGGCAGGAAGTTCATCATAGAATTCAAAGCCTGCTGTGACTCCTTCCCTCCTAAGAGCCACATCAGGACCTGGCGTGGTGGTGCACGCCTTTAACCCCAGCACTTGGGAGGCAGAGATAGGAGGATTGCCGTGAGTTCGAAGGCACCCTGAGGCTACATAGTGAGTTCCAGGCCAGCCTGGACTAGAGAGTGAGACTCTACCTTGAAAAACCAAAACCAAAACAAAAAAAAAAAAAGTATGCCACTGTCCTCTGGACCTCACTTGCCCTTGCAGACACATGTCTCATGTATTTAACACAGTTATAGAGTCCGCACCGTATGCTAGGCACGATAGAGCACTTCAAGTCCCTGTGAGTCCACATAATATCCCACAAGTCAGCATTTCCCCCCCTGATTGTTCAGGTGAGGAAACTGAGGCATAGACTGATTCTGTGACTCACTCAAGATCCTAGAGCCAGTCAGTGGCAGAGCTGAGACTCAAAGCCATGTCACATGTATCCTGACATCCAGGTCTGAACCTAGCCCTCACTGATCTCCATGGCCCATAGACACAAAGATGAGAAGTTCTTTTTTTTCATTATGTATATTTATTTATGAAACAGGCGGGCAGGAAGAGGTGGGTAGAGAGAGAGAGAGAGAATGGGCATGCCAGGGCCTCCAGCCACTGCAAATGAGCCCCAGACGCATGTGCCACCTTGTGCATCTGGCTTACATGGGTCCTGGGGAGTTGAACCTGCGTCCTTTGGCTTTGCAGGCAAGTGCCTTAATTGCTAAGCCATCTCTCCAGCCCGAGCAGTTCTAAAACAGCTGCTCGTAACTACTTGCAGGATTTCCCTAGACTCACGATACCTTTGTGCATCTTTCAGTTTTTCATGTCGTCACTCAACAATGAATGGACTTTTCTGGGGCAGCCAGGCACACTCATCTAGGTGCCGAGCAGAACTCTGTTTTACTAATGTGGGCAGACAATAACAAACACACCATCTCCGCATATCTACCACATGGGTAGTGTATATACTGCACGTATCAACAGGGTGCCATAGATGTTGGGGTGTGGTTCAGTGTCATAAGGGGATGGTGAGCTCCCAGGGATGCTCTGGGGGTGGGGGTGGGGTTACGCAGAGACCTGCATGGTACGGTGGGAAGGGCCCGAGGGCACATTGCCAGAGGGGACTCAGTAAGATGAGCCAGACCACAAGACTAAGAAGATGGACTTTCGGGAGCTGGAGAGATGGCTTAACGGTTAAGGTGCTTGCCTGCAAAGCCAAAGGACCCAGGTTCAATTCCCCAGGACCCACGTAAGCCAGATACACAAGGTGGCACATGCATGTGGAGTTTGTTTGCAGTGGCTGGAGGCCCTGGCATGCCCATACTCTCCCTCTCCCTCCCTCTCTCTCTCTCTCTCTCTCTCTCTCTGTCTGTTTAAAAAAAAAAAAAAAAAAAAGATGGACTTTTCCAAGTAGAGGCAAGCCAGCTGCATCTGGGAAGGATGCCATGTTGAAAACGCGTTTTTATTTGCCCAGACTTGCAGGTAGCTGGAGAGAAGAGGGGGTGAGGGTGGGGGATAGCCTGGGCAGTGCTGGGTAGGGGTCCATTCAAGGCAAGGGGTCAGAGAGGAGGGCTGGCACGGAGAAGCTGCAGAAGTAGAAGCTGGGAGGGGGACAGAACGTGCTCGGCCACCGGCAGGCTCCCAAGGGCCGGAGCTCCGCCCGCTGAGTTCACACTCCGGCTGAGCACTAAAGCTAGAGCTAGGAGCTCGTTGAAATTAGATGCGGATTTATTTAAGGCTTTAAACATTCCTGCTCTCGGCGCTTCTCCAGAGGACCACAAATCGTCCTTCTACAGCCTGTCCTGGAGCCCAGCACTGGCACGCCCATCTGCTGGGCCACCGCGTCGCACGAGGAAAGAGGACAAGATGTCTTTCCATCCCAGCCCCTGCAGCTCTTTCAGCCTAGTGACAGTTGACTGGAGTATATCTTGGTGCTGGTTCTGGGTCCCCTCTTGCCTCCCCCCTGCCAACCAGCCACCAGCCTGGCACATGCGACAGTCACCAGCATGGAAGGGAGCAGCATGTCCTCTGGCCGTCCCGCCCTTGGAGAGGGCTGACCCCGATGGAAGAGGTCCGAGGAGGAGAAGGACTTGTCTTCTCTGACTGAACCTGTCATAATGGGTGGGTAGAGGATTAACAGCCTCCTTGTGACCTACAAATGTTTCCATTTTCTATATAATTCTTATAAATTTTACTAGTAATTTATAAATTTCTCCTGTAGTCACCAGAAACTTTACAGCAGAAGAGGAGGAAATAATAACAATTAAAAAAAAAACTGGGCTTAGCAGTTAAGGCATTTGCCTGCAAAGCCAAAGGACATCAGTTTGATTCCCCAGGATACATGTAGGCCAGATGCACAAGGTGGCCCATGCGTCTGGTTCGTTTGCAGTGGCTGGAGGCCCTGGCATGCCCACTCTCTCTCTCTCTCTCTCTCTCTGTCTGCCTCGTTCCCTCTCTCAAATAAATAAATAAAATAAAATAAAACCAAACTATAATAGGGCTGGAGAGATGGCTTAGTGGTTAGGGCCTTGGTAGTTTCTACAGGTGGTCATGGTAAAAACTGGAGAGCCACTGTTCTCCGAATGACAATGATGGCACTGAGGCTCCTGTCCTCCCCAGACTACTTTGGAGCCCTGGGAAACATTCGGGTGAATATAGTATCTTCACTGATAGATCCACTTATTGCTCTTGGGGCTGGAGGGGTTGCCCAGTGGTTAAAGGCACTTGCGTACAAAGCCTGATGGCTCAGGTTCGATTCGCCAGTACCCACCTGAAGCCAGATGCAATATGTACCTGCAGTTCATTTACAGTAACAGGAGGCCCTGGTGCACCCATTCTCTCTCTCTCTCTCTCCCTCTTTCTCTCTGTCTCTCTGTCTCTCTCTTTCTCTCTGTCTCTGTCTCTCTCTCTCTGTTTCAAATAAATATAAATTTAGCAAAAGAAACTTACAAAACATCCATTTATTGTTCAGCCCCCCCCCCACCATCCCCAAGGAGCACGACGGTTTATTCCTTTGCAGACTATGCCCCACTCACGTGCGCGTGAACCTGGGTGCGCAGTCGCCTCCTCAAACCCACAGCACTGCAGAGATTCCGCGCACCTCCCCAGGGGGCTGCGAGCACCCCTGGGTTCACGACCTGGATTCAGCCTAGCTCCAGTACATTTGAACAAGTGAACAGATGGCCTTTAGTGTCCATGACTGGTCCCCTTGCTTTGCAAATGAGTGGGATAGAGGCCAAGGGTCATACAAAGGCTTGATGCGCCCATTGGCCATCAAAGGAGAAGGGGCGGGATCTTCATGTTTGTGCTAAGTCAGGCCTATCGCCAAGTTCCTGGGAAAAGTGAAGTCACTCCAGGAGACACCTGGGCATGAGCGCTTTCTGAAGTTGAAAGGAAAAAGAACAGTGATGGCATATACTTGGTGGACCTCGTAAATCAGCTGGTTCAATTTGTAGAACTATGTGTTAAGTATCATCTTCATTTATTGATAAAGAATTTGGAGGGGCTGGAGAGATGGCTTAGCAGTTAAGGCATTTGCCTACAAAGCCAAAGGATCCTGGTTCGATTCCCCAAGACTCATGTAAGCCAGGTGCACAAGGTGGCACATACATCTGGAGTTCGTTTGCAGTGGCTGGAGGCCCTGGCATGCTCACTCTGTCCTCTTTCTCTTCCTCTTTCTCTCTCATAAATAAATAAATAAATAAATAAAATATTTTAAAGAAAAGAATTTGGAGGCGGGGAGCTGGAGAGATGGCTTAACGATTAAGACACATGCCTGTGAAGCCTAAGGATCCAGGTTCGATTTCCCAGTATCCACGTAAGCCCGATGCACACAGTGGCACCTGCGTCTGGAGTTCCTTTGCAGTGCCTGGAAGCCCTGGTGTGCCCATTCTCACTCTCGGTATCTCTCTCTCTCTCTCTCTCTCTCCCTCTCTTTCTCTGACTCTAATAAATAAATAAATCTTAAAAAAAAAAAAAAAAAAAGAATTTGGAGCCAGGCATGGTGACACATGTCTGGGGCGGGACTCCATAAGGTTGCCACATATCAGTAGGGAAGCTCAAGGCTGCACGAACCTAGCTGAGCCTGGGACAGAGAGGCGAGGCGGGCTGCTCTTCATAGCCCTGGCTCTGCGCTTCACTGGATCCTTAAATAAACAGGGCGTGTCTGGGTACAGACTACGTGAGATAAGTCGCAGAGGCCAGGGAGGAGAGAGTGGAAGATCCTGAAGGCCCCTGCTGCTCAAAGTCTCTACACAGGGGTGGAGAGATGGCTTAGTGGTTAAGGCATTTGCCTACGAAGCCAAAGAATCCCGGTTCCTAATTCTCCAGGACCCACGTAAGCCAGATGCACAAGGGGGGGGGCGCATGCATCTGGAGTTCGTTTGCAGTAGCTGGAGGCCCTGGCATGCCCATTCTCTCTCTCTCTCCCTCTCTCTCTCTCTCTCTCTCTGTCTGTTTAAAAAAAAAAATAAAAAAAGATGGACTTTTCCAAGTAGAGGCAAGCCAGCTGCATCTGGGAAGGATGCCATGTTGAAAACGCGTTTTTCTTTGCCCAGACTTGCAGGTAGCTGGAGAGAAGAGGGGGTGAGGGTGGGGGCTAGCCTGGGCAGTGCTGGGTAGGGGGTCCATTCAAGGCAAGGGGTCAGAGAGGAGGACTGGCACGGAGGAGCTGCAGAAGTAGAAGCTGGAGGGGGACAGAACGTGCTCGGCCACCGGCAGGCTCCCAAGGGCCGGAGCTCCGCCCGCCTGAGTTCACACTCCGGACTGAGCACTAAAGCTAGAGCTAGGAGCTCGTGACATTAGATGCGGATATATTTAAGGCTTTAAACATTCCTGCACTCGGCGCTTCTCCAGAGGACCACAAATCGTCCTCCTACAGCCTGTCCTGGAGCCCAGCACTGGCATGCCCAGCTGCTGGGCCACCGCGCCGCACGAGGAAAGAGGACAAGATGTCTTTCCATCCCAGCCCCTGCAGCTCTTTCAGCCTAGTGACAGTTGACTGGAGTATATCTTGGTGCTGGTTCTGGGTCCCCTCTTGCCTCCCCCCTGCCAACCAGCCACCAGCCTGGCACATGCGACAGTCACCAGCATGGAAGGAGCAGCGTGTCCTCTGGCCGTCCCTCCCTTGGAGAGGGCTGACCCGATGGAAGAGGTCCGAGGAGGAGAAGGATTGTCTTCTCTGACTGAACCTGTCATAATGGGTGGGTAGAGGATTAACAGCCTCCTTGTGACCTACAAATGTTTCCATTTTCTATATATTCTTATAAATTTTACTAGTAATTTATAAATTTCTCCTGTAGTCACCAGAAACTTTACAGCAGAAGAGGAGGAAATAATAACAATTAAAAAAAAACTGGGCTTAGCAGTTAAGGCATTTGCCTGCAAAGCCAAAGGACATCAGTTTGATTCCCCAGGATACATGTAGGCCAGATGCACAAGGTGGCCCATGCGTCTGGTTCGTTTGCAGTGGCTGGAGGCCCTGGCATGCCCATTCTCTCTCTCTTTCTCTCTCTCTCTCTCTCTCTCTGTCTGCCTCTTTCCCTCTCTCAAATAAATAAATAAAATAAAATAAAACCAAACTATAATAGGGCTGGAGAGATGGCTTAGTGGTTAGGGCCTTGGTAGTTTTTACAGGTGGTCATGGTAAAAGCTGGAGAGCCACTGTTCTCCTGAATGACAATGATGGCAGTGAGGCTCCCGTCCTCCCCAGACTACTTTGGAGCCCTGGGAAACATTCAGGTGAATATAGTATCTTCACTGATAGATCCACTTATTGCTCTTGGGGCTGGAGGGATTGCCCAGTGGTTAAAGGCACTTGCCTACAAAGCCTGATGGCTTAGGTTCGATTCGCCAGTACCCACCTAAAGCCAGATGCAATATGTACCTGGAGTTCATTTACAGTAACAGGAGGCCCTGGTGCACTCATTCTCTCTCTCTCTCTCTCCCTCTTTCTCTCTGTCTCTCTGTCTCTCTCTTTCTCTCTGTCTCTGTCTCTCTGTTTCAAATATAAATTTAGCAAAAGAAACTTACAAAACATCCATTTATTGTTCAGCCCCCCCCCCCCCCACCATTCCCAAGGAGCCCGACGGTTTATTCCTTTGCAGACTATGCCCCACTCACGTGCGCGTGAACCTGGGTGCGCAGTCGCCTCCTCAAACCCACAGCACTGCAGAGATTCCGCGCACCTCTCCAGGGGGCTGCGAGCACCCCTGGGTTCACGACCTGGATTCAGCCTAGCTCCAGTACATTTGAACAAGTGAACAGATGGCCTGTAGTGTCCATGACCGGTCCCATTGCTTTGCAAATGAGTGGGATAGAGGTCAAGGGTCAGACAAAGGCTTGATGCGCCCATTGGCCAATGAGGAGAAGGGGCGGGATTTTCATATTTGTGCTGAGTCAGGCTATCGCCAAGTTCCTGGGAAAAGTGAAGTCACTCCAGGAGACACCTGGACATGAGTGCTTTCTGAAGTTGAAAGGAAAAAGAACAGTGATGGCATATACTCGGGGGACCTCGTAAATCAGCTGATTCAATTTGTAGAACTATGTGTTAAGTATCATCTTCATTTATTGATAAAGAATTTGGAGGGGCTGGAGAGATGGCTTAGCAGTTAAGGCGTTTGCCTACAAAGCCAAAGGATCCTGGTTCGATTCCCCAGGACTCATGTAAGCCAGATGCACAATGTGGCGCATGCATCTGGAGTTCATTTGCAGTGGCTGGAGGCCCTGGCGTGCCCATTCTCTCTGTCTCTCTCTCTTCCTCTTTCTCTCTCATAAATAAATAAATAAATGAATAAAATATTTTAAAGAAAAGAATTTGGAGGCGGGGAGCTGGAGAGATGGCTTAACAATTAAGACACATGCCTGTGAAGCCTAAGGATCCAGGTTCGATTTCCCAGTATCCACGTAAGCCCGATGCACACAGTGGCACCTGCGTCCGGAGTTCCTTTGCAGTGCCTGGAAGCCCTGGTGTGCCCATTCTCACTCTCGGTATCTCTCTCTCTCTCTCTCTCTCTCCCTCTCTTTCTCTGACTCTAATAAATAAATAAATCTTAAAAAAAAAAAAAAAGAATTTGGAGCCAGGCATGGTGACACATGTCTGGGGCTGGGACTCCCATAAGGTTGCCACATATCAGTAGGGAAGCTCAAGGCTGCACGAACCTAGCTGAGCCTGGGGACAGAGAGGCGAGGCGGGCTGCTCTTCATAGCCCTGGCTCTGCGCTTCACTGGATCCTTAAATAAACAGGGCGTGTCTGGGTACAGACTACGTGAGATAAGTCGCAGAGGCCAGGGAGGAGAGAGTGGAAGATCCTGAAGGCCCCTGGCTGCTCAAAGTCTCTACACAGGGGTGGAGAGATGGCTTAGTGGTTAAGGCATTTGCCTACGAAGCCAAAGAATCCCGGTTCTATTCTCCAGGACCCACGTAAGCCAGATGCACAAGGGGGGGGGGTGCATGCATCTGGAGTTCGTTTGCAGTAGCTGGAGGCCCTTGCACTCCCATTCTCTCTCTCTCAAATAATAGATAAAACAAAACAAAAATCTCTATAGAAAGGCTGTTTTGCCTCTGCTTGCCTCGCGGGTGCAGTTTGAGGGGAGGCAAGAAGGCACAGAGATAAGGGAATAAGGTTGTATGTAATTCAAGGTTGCCTCAGCTCAGGCAGCGGAGCCTTTTAAAGTGACCATACGCATCTGTGTTCTAACAGAGGGAAAGATCTCCCCATTGCTGTGTGTGTGTCACCCCAGGGTGATTGAGGGTCCCCCGCTCCTTGGTCATCCCAGGGTGATCGGAGGATCTGCTGCTCCGCAGTCATCCCAGGATGATTCGGATGCTCTGTGGTCACCTCAAGGTGGTTGAGGGCCTCCTATTCTTTGCTCATCTCAGGGTGACTGTGTGTGTTGTGGGGGAGGGGGTCTTCCTGCTCTGTGGTATGAGACTCTGGGAACATTTGGAAATCTGCCTTAGAGAATCCATCATACACAGATGTCCAGGGCCAAGGCAGTGCTAGAAAAAGAGCCGATTCCAGTAGTTAAATTCACATTAACCATTACTAATCTTCCCGGTCTTGGTCCCTACTTCTCCTAGCATGCTTGGAAACACACACTCCAATTGCTGAGCACAAGGTGGGCATCCCAGACTCCGTTCTCCCTCGTGGGATGATGTCTTCTCATTCCCTCTCGTTATTTTATTCCACGTTTTCAGTCATTTTCTCTAATGAAACTATCAGGCAGAACTAATCCAAACATGGGCTTAATTAATCACCATTTGGCAGTCTATAACTACATACTCCAGTCCAAATGACTTGTGACAACTTTCTTAATACAAAACCAAAACATGCAGAGGGAAGGCGGTGGCTCCATCAGCTGCCTGGAGATCAAAACTGTCCAATTTATCTCATATATTTTAATAAAGTTGCAATAAACCTTTCGTCCTCAGGTATGACAGGGAGCATTTTGCTGCCAGAAAATGTCATTATTTTATTTTTAACTCAATAAAGAAAGAAAAATGAAGTGTCTTCGTGGTATTGATGCTCCCTCATTGTGAGCTCTTCCTGTTCAGAGCGAGGGTTGGTCCTCCAGGGACAATATCCACTTAGGTACTGGGACCAAGAAATTCCAAGCAGCCAGCTGGTGCCTCCCGGTGTCATTCAGAAATTGGCCTCCCAACAGGACAGAGAATCAGGCTTAGAATTACCACCGGTTCCTTCCTGTCGACGTCCAGACCCCTGATGTCATCTGAGGCCACAGCACCCCCCGGGGACCAAGCTGGCTGAGTGAGTTCTGTTTCCTGCTGGAAACAGACTTGTGGACTGGGTGCATTAGAAACAGTCGACGTGTACCTGGTTTATAGTTTGAAGGCCCCGAGTCTGATGGTCCACAGCAGGCAAGCGCCCTCTTGCTGTGTCTTCACGTAGCAGAAAAGGGCAGGCGGAAGTTGAAACACAGGAAGTCCTGCCGCACCCGTTCTCCTTAGCAGGAGCTCCCTCCTGAGATGACAGCACTCGTGAGGGCAGAGCCCTTAGGATAGG